>CM038680.1:479211248-479765502 GCA_021605205.1 Aegilops longissima | reverse complement strand
GCAATGGAAGGTAGACACCATATGAAAGATGCTACAAATATCGCTACGCTTGAGTGCGGTGTCTCAGCATAAATGGCGTTTAAACAAATGTGAAGCGATTACAAAATAAATCATATGCAAGATGAAAAACATCACACTACCATGTTGGAGGTCTCTCGTCATTAGTGCCATTGCATATTCAGCATTGCATATTCACAGCTTATGATGTGTAAACTAAGGAGAGCATTTCAACAAATTAGAAGCAATGAAAGCTAGACACCATATGAAAGATGCAGCGAATATCACTCTACCAAGTTAAAACTGTCTGCGTCATAAGTGCCATTTCAACAAATTAGTAGTACAAGCTAGAAAAGAATCATGATATGTAACCTATATCACACTCCGAAGTCAAGCGTGTCTTATGATAAGTGATTGTTGCGGAGTTACACAACAGTAGTAATTTGATGTAAGAACATGGTGTGATGAACAGGATATTGTATGTTCTAGAAACAGGAACACTTGTCTTATTCAAGTATAATGTGTAAAGTAAGCAGATGGAATTCAACAAAATTAGAAGCAATACAAGCTAGACATCACACATAACATGCAACCACATATAACGATTGCCAAGTTAGAGGGAGCACTGGTGATGCTGCACTAGGGAGGCATGCTCATCATAAACACAGCTTTGTTGAGTGTCTATGCATGTGTTGTCTTGGAAATCATCTTGGGGGTGTGGAGGTAGTAGAAAGCTGTAGAGGCCCTCCGTTTGGAAGGAGCACCTTTATCCATTTGCCTTGCTAACTTCCTTCCGCTTTATTGATTTTGAATTGTCAAGTAAAACCGACAAGAAAAAGCAATAAAATTCTCTCTTCAGAACTCATTCATGCATAATCTTGACAATCACTACTACTGATGTAAGGCAAACACATGATACGAGGATGGAATATATGCGAAAAACAGAATGGCATGGCATGTTCACAGCTGTTTGTGTAAACTAAGCGAAACCATTCCAGCAAATATGAAGCAATGCAAGCTAGACACCACATGAAAGATGCAACCAATATGACTATGCCAAGTTAAAAGCGTCCCATCATAAATGGAATTTCAACAAATTAGAAGCAGCGCGCATGCTATAAATCATATGAAAGATGCAACTAATATACATGCGCATATACTAAAGGTGTCTCGTCATATTGATTGATGCGGGATACAAAAAACAATAGTTTATGTAAGGACATGCTTAATAGAGAGATGTACTATGTACTAAATACGGAAGGCATGTCACATTACTTGGTATAATGTCACATTTACGGAGTATAAGCTAAGCAGACTAGCACATGCAGTTTAACAGATTGGAAGAATTACAATCTAGACACCATATGCAACATGCAACCACATATCCACGCTGCCAAGTTAGAGCAAGCACACTGCGATGCTAGTGTAGAAATCTTAAATCAACTCTGAGCTACGTTCACTATCTTCATCTAGCATTTACATTTCTTGAGAATCATGTCGGAGGCTGACGCTGCATTCTTTAAATGAAGGTAGTCCCCTTGCCTGCCTGCCTCGTCATAAGTGATTGATGAGGGATACACAAGAACATTAGTTTGATGTAAGAACATGGTTAATACTGCGAGATGTACTAGTATGTACCAAAAACAGAAAGGCATGTCATATTCAAAGGTATAATGTGTAAGCTAAGCTGGATGCAATTTAACCAAATTGGAAGCAATACAAAGCTAGACATCCGGCTGGAGTGGTGAACATGATCATCTAGGACACGAGAGCACTGGTGGGGAGGCGGGCTGCTAGCCACCATCAGCGACTTTTTGGTTGGCTTCCAGAGTGATGCATGTCTTTCTGGGCTTGTCAGTGAGCTCGCCGATTACTGACTAACTATTTGTCTTACGGTGCTCACGGGATGGTGGTTCATGTAAAAATATCTTTCCTTATCTTAATAAAGGCCGACTTGACGGCTTTAGTATACAAGCTAGACACCATATGGAACATGCAACCACATATGACCATGAAGTTAAAGCAAGCACACCTGGGATGGTGGTTCATTGCGGCGGTCATCAACTCCCAGAACGTTTACCGTCTCCATCTCTTGACACTGCACCCTTTAAAAGCTGTAATATGTAGCGCCTAGCAGCGTGAAAGCTGGACGACTTCTCTCTTTTCTTTTTGCTTCCTTCGGCGCACTCTAAAATACCCTTGCATAAAAACACAATGGTGAGAGTATGGATGAAGTGTGTGCAGAACTAGTGCCTTTGTAAAAGTAGCGAGATAGCGGTGGCTGAAAAATAAATGACGGAGACATATGATAGCTCTACAACATTGCATAGCAAACAAAATTAGATTCTACTCCATATGATTTTGTAATATATGAGCACGAAATGCAGGTACTCCTCAACACACCACCACATGTGGTCATATCTAAGATAACGATCATTGAAAATAAATTAGGTTGATCGATTTTTTAATGAACCGTCCGATCTATAAGGAGGCAGGCATATGGCCTTCGTCTACCTCCCACCGATCCTTTGTGATCTTCTCGAACCACCAGCGACCACCGGCCCAGACCCGTGCCTCGCCGCCCCGCCTCCCATCGACCTCACACCACGCCCGTGTGCAGGCGCCCCAAGCCATCCCTTTAATCCCGGCCGACCTCGGATCGGGCGCCAGTGGCTCTAGGCATGCAGCGCCCTAAGATAAACACCAAGGCGCTGCTTCCCGGCGTAATAGTGTCGTACTAAGCGCTATTCATGCCGAGAATGCTTCCGTTAATTGGGAATCAAGCGGCGAAATTGAAATTCAGGGGCGGCGGACCTCTAGCTAAGGTGAAATAGTATATGAGGAGAAACCTTGTGCATCACGAGTTACTAAGAACATCTAGTATCAAGAAGCGGTCGACTAGTGTCTTACGTGGGATGAATACCGTGCAAGCGAGGCGTAAGATTTGCACGAATAAGGAAGAGGTACCTTCTTGGTTGCGGTGTGTCACCTCCACATGTCGCGGCGATCTTCTTCTTTTTCTTGAAACCGATGTTACGGAGGTGCAGGCTTGGGCGAACCCATGGCCAAATTGTTGTTGTGTTGCCGTGGCCGTATGTCGGCGGAGGAAGCGAATCCGGCGAAGGGCGGCATAGCGAGGAACAACTCCATGCGGTGGAGGTGGCGATGTTGGGCGGCAGCGGTGAGGCGCGAGATGGCGTGGTTGAAGCGGCAAAGAATGCGGACGGCTCGGCCTCGGCTTCAACTACTAGCCGTGGAGCGTTGCGGTTGAGGTTGCGTTGGGCGGAGCGTCGAGGTATCGGCTCGGCGTGATGGAGGAGGCGGCGGTTGATGGGTGGGATGGGGTGGCGGACGGAGGGCCCGAGTTTCTGGCTGGTGGAAGGTAGTTTTGGCGCCGCAGATGGGTGAATGGGGAATCGTGACGGGTGGGGAACCATGTTTGATGCAGGGGCCGCTTGTTTTGGCTTTTTGAGCAGAAGATGGGGCAGCTTGTTTGAAATTTGGGAAAGTACAAACTTTGCCCCCTCTTAAATTCGGACCTCTGCGGGTCGGGGTAGGATGGTAATCCCAGGTGTCCCAAATAGTGGTGGAGGCGATTTGGCGTAGCATGTAATGTTAAGCGGCCATTGTGTATGAATGTTTTTTGGAGGCGGTTGCGTGGCGTCTAGATGAAGCTACAAACCTACGGTTTAGACCTTTAGACGTCGGGCGGTAGAGTTTCACTGGTCGGAGTTATTAGAAAAGTAATTTCCTTGTACTACAAACATTGGTCTCTCGCGGTTTGGGCAGTAGTAGAGGCTCTTTGGCGCCGTTCGAAATTTTGAAACACAAGCATTCACGTTTAGAGTACTCTTGAACTATGAGGATTGACCTAAATAGACAACGTTATATTTGACCTTGTATGTTTGAAAACCTCATTAAATTATCCACTTCCTTTTGAAATTTTGACACTTGAAAATCCTATAACTACGATTATTTTGGAATGGAGGAGCTAAATTTGAATCTATTTTGTACACGACTACATATGCTATTATGTACAAAATCGGAGCAAAATGGTACCCCCATAGTTTAGGTATGGTTTACAAATGCCATGATATCAAATTCAAATAATTGAATGGACTTCATGTTGAATTCAATTTTTTAAACCACCTTAGGTTGAATTCAAATGTATGCTAGTTCATAGGTAGCTATTTATAAATGTCCATTGTGTAACTTTCATTATGTATAATGTGCTTTACACACAACATGAACTATACTCACGTTTATATTAGATTGCTAAAGCGATGCATTATGCAGAGTTCAAAATACTAACTATGTGGATCAATTGTGTAGAATAATAACATAGACATGCTCAAATTCGATAGAATCTAGATGTACGATGGATCAATGACCGCTCCTTCTGCGAATTGCAAATATCATGATCCCATCCTAATATTTGGATACAATTTATATCTTTAATCAATGTGTAGAGCAGTCTTTTCGTGTAGTTTCACTCTCCATCGGTGGTCTCTCACACATGCTCACACACTCTCTCTCGAGGTGTCTTTCTACTTTACATGCTCTAGATATAACCCTCCTCCCTCTAGTAACCATTTACAACTGTTTTCACTAACCTTTATCACAAGCACTCTTCCTCTATAAACATACACACGCACAATCCTCATTGACCCTTTCTATATACATGGACCTGCCTCGTGTCTCATGTACACATTATCTTCGCGCTTTCTCTCACGCATTATCTCACACCTCTCTTCCTAATCGGAGTATGATTCTAGCGAGCATTTTGTAGGATGCCCCTTAAAGTTAGGTTGGATGAATAGTAATATCAGAGATAAAGGGTTACCTTAGTCAAGAACCTAGGGTTACAAATCCTAGCGGCTTTGTCAGTGGACACGAGTCCTTCACAATTCTGCTATCTTTGTCTTGTCGACTAGTCATCCATGGGTCTTCCTAAATGTGTCATGGGCCGACCAATGTGGCGCGAGGGCGGAACCAAACGAAGGGACTCACCTCGACCCCGGACCTCCCGCGGTGACACCCCTCTGCCCCCCACGTCTCATTATCTTCTCACACCCACACATACCAACACAAACACCACACACAAATTTCTCCTGGTGCCTCTATTCCCTCCCCTTGCATATACACACTCAAGGGAATGGAATCTCTTGTCGTGACGTCATATTAGTCTCTCTCTCTCTAGACTACTCTCATTTCTCGTGCTATCTCTCCCGCCCCCCTCCCGTCGGCCCTCTATCCATGCCTCTCTAGAATCGTAATACACACACATACCTCTCTAGGCCCGTAAAATGCATCAACTACACATTCACATGTTACATCACGTGCCCCATTGATCTAAAAAGCCCTCTCTTCACGTTTATTTCACATACAACATTCCTTTTGAATAAAGTGTGGCCAAAAATTATTTTAGAGTTTCTACATATATACAACATTACAAAGTTATATGGAGAATCTGAGCGCTAATTTGCATTGCATAGTGCCCACAATGATATTTATTCCATACTTGTGAATTTGTATATTTTTATACTATATACAAAGTTAGTCATAATAAAGAGAAACAAAAGCATCTCTCTCTCCATTGCATACCCCCTGTCGCCCTTTCACGTATGCACAAAACTATCTCCGGGTCCTCTAAAGTAAGCCCCAGAAAAACCACGCGTGTTTCATCTTTCTCTCGCGATATATGCAATAGCCGATCATTGTATTTGAAGCGGCTACGTAACATACATTGGACTTCATAATCCACTCATTACGGTCACCGTTTACGTTTAGTGGTTATTATACGATCACGGGCTCACCGTACAACTTTGTATTTGCTCATGACATGACTAGTTGACGAGTTAAGCGCTCCATGTGGCACCTCTAGTGTTGCATCACATTATCTCACTAACATCGTGCCCTGTCAACTTATCTACTCTACATCTACACTATTATAAAATACATAAATACACTCTTATAAAAAACAGAGTTGGTGATGATGGTGTGCCTGCCATCCTGCAATATAGGCCGTCCGATTTATATCTGATGGATAGGAAAGAAACTATGGCAATTTTGCAAAAAGGTACCCACACACCTCTCCACATTTGCAAATAAGGCCTTCCCTCGTTCATCCTTTTCTCTCACAAGATAAACAAGTCATACAAATGCATCTTGATGTTATACCCAGCATACGGGCATCTTCTTGTAAGAATGAAAACAAGCGACAAAAAATATTTTGGCGGTGGTTCGAAGTCATGACCGCGAGCACTGTGGACAAGGTGGCCTTGTATTGGTATCTTGGGCATGCATTTTAACACACAAGAGCTGGTGTGGTGATTATACACCACGCGCATGCACACAAACTCCATCCGCATAACACTCACACACACACATGCACTTACACCCATGCATACGCACTCACACGTACACACGCAGCCACGCGCATGCGCACACTCACACGCACTGCACTGCGCATGCATGCACACACCGATACACCACGACCAACACACACTCTCACGCTCAAGTGCTCAACCTACTGCGTGCATGCGCACACATGAATTTTGCGGACACACACACAACGGTGATTCCAGCGCGCAGGTTGGAGCCTTGTCGGCGCTGCGTAAATTTGTGTTTATCGACCTTTTCCCTATGCGAGGCGACGGGTGGGACCCACAAGGAGCGTGGTCAATTTAACTAGTCAACATGGCGCCACGTAGACTATTTGGCGGTCAGCGAGTGCAATCCGATGTTGAACTGAGCAAGTGACTTGGATAATCACATAAAAGCGTATATAGTGACCGTAATCAGCTTATTACGAAGTTTGGTGACCATATTACGCTTTTCTCTCTGGAGGCCCTCAAAACTACATCTCTACGTTCGTTCTGCATGTTACATCTAACAACTATGCAATACAGCACTACTACTACACTCTAACACAATAAATCATATGTGTTTTTAGTTTTACTAGATATCATATTGTTACTTATAATTATTCAGCTTGCATACATTAAAATTGCCTTTGAAATGTATGGCGATATCATCTACACAGCAGGAAAAATCCGCCCTTTCTTGTTTAATCGGGTTTTGTATCGATGGATCGTGCGAAGCAAAACAAAACTATAGTACTATACGGTACAAGTGGCAGTTCCTTTGGGCGTGGTAGTCGTCTACTCCTCCGTCGTAAGAGTGGGCGCTCGCTTTCATAAATCTTCTAGTCCCGTTCGCGACATGTGGACATCAAGCTACGGTCGGCGTGCCATACGAGAATCGGATGCGAGCAGCTGGGGTGAAGCACCCTGTCATGGCGCCGGCGTAGTAATGAGCAATGAGGCGTCAAATCACAAAAGTTGCACCTTTCCCTTGTTAAGTTGGAGGATGAAGTAATAATGCTAAAAAAAGTTGGAGGACCAAGCAAACATCATTTCACTTTCGTTGCTGAATCCGCTTCTCCTCATCTTCTTCAACTTAACCACGTGTTGCTTCCGTTGTTGTTCTACCTCATGTGGGACACAGGATCAGCTTGGTAAAGCTCGACCGTGGGACGCATGTTAGCAAACTGCCCGAGGACAATGTCCTCAAAATAAGAAACCTCCCGCCATCCATGCGGCAAAATCACCTCCTTTTACTAATCTTTGATTCTATAATTTTTTAGATCAATATAATTGAGATTTGTATAGATAGCACACAGGAGCAAAACCAAGTGAGTGCGGTTAAGGCATCCACAATGTGTAGCAAATGTGAAAATAGCTTTTGGCATCATGGGAACCATTGTGGGCGGTGTTGCTAAAGCCAAAAAAGATGGAACTGAAGCTCCTGATTGATTGATTGATTGAAGGAATAGAAAAATGCAGCGTCTCTCCTCTTTCTCCCATGCTTGGGCATGTAGTACGAGTATAAACCTGAGTCTACTCCTGTCCCTTCTATCACAAATCACACAGCGATGGGCGTCAAATCACAAAGCACGGACAAAGCAACTATCATTTCACTCTTCGACTCCGCTTCTCCATCGTCTTCTTGACCATCTCACCGCACTAGTACTCCTAGTAGTAGTACTAGTAAAGGACTTCCCTGGATGCAAATAAAGGCGGTTGTCTCAAGCTTGCGCGTAAGCACTTACCGACGACTTACCGTGGTCTCCCTCAATGGCGTTCTCAAAATCGAGCGCGCCAGCCAAACCACAAAAAAAGTCGGCGTCACAATGGGCAAGGAATTCAAATATAGTTACTACCTCCATTTTTTGTACACAAGGCGAGTATATCAAAATTACAATTTGCAAGGGCCACTAACACTAATCAGGCAAAATTGATGGGGTTAGCAACCAGGACATTAATATCCCCTGCATGCATGCGGGCGAGAAGGTTCGTTTGCATGGCGCTGCGATAATCAGCGATGAGGAGTGAGATGGTTAGCTCTTTGGTCTTTCAAAGAAAAAATCGCATTAATTGACACGTGAAAGCGAGGATTTGTATCGATTAAATCCCGCGAGAGAAAACCTATGCCTTTCTTTTTAACACTAGTACTCCTAGTATATGCGTTACTTATTGTTAGGGTCTAGGTCTTGCATTGCCAAACTTACCACATTTTGCCAAGCTTGCCTAAAGTTTTCAAAATGAAGAAGGAGACTTACACTTCATGACGGTACCGGTTGCACCGCTTCCTCACCTGCAGTCGCTCCTGCTTGCTTCGCATGCACGCACCCTCCTACAATCGCTCACTGCGTGCATAAACCCAACCAAGGGAGCGCACCCTCAACGACGTGTCTTTGTCGCATGTTAACAAACCAAACTCAGCCATCCTATCGGTGACACATAATTTTCGTTCATAGAGTATGTTTATCCAACGCATGTTGGGGAGTATCATCTGACCCGATGCGGTGGTGCATTGGGGAAGAAGAAGAGGTGAGGAAGAAGGAAGGAAGGTTAGGAGGCGTGGGATATTCATGTTGGAGATATGCCCAAGAGCAATCATGTATGATGATATTTCCTATGTGTTTATTGAATAAAGATAGTCCTTGGACATTATCAATGATGTGTATCGGCTTAAGTGCGTGACTTGTTTGTGGGACTATACATTGTATGATGACTGTCCTAAAGGTCCCTAGTCGAAAGGTTGTGGGAATGACGTGGCCGACTAGACTAGCATATGACATGGTCAATGGCTCGGTCTCACTAGCCATGGAGCATTGGATGCTAACGGATAATATGGACTTGGAAAGATGCAGTCGGGATTGACATGAGTGGGATCCGAGTCGAATAAGTCAGTCGAGACCCGGACCCAACTAGAGGCAGCGGCGATATGTCATATGTGAGTCTCTAGTACAACATCACGTTCTATGTCCTAAGACTGAAGTGACGCATGTACTCGAGATGGTGATAGACTTGCTTTGGGCCGATAGCGCTACTCCGTACTGAGTAGTTACAAAGGTAGGTTTGGTTGTCCAGTCCCATCTTGCGAGACATGGTCGAGCAAGATGGGATTGCCTCCCGTCGGAGAGATACACTCTGGGCCCCTCGTGTGATCGACCGGGAATAGCATGGCCATGCGACAAGGATTTTGAGATAATCCGGATAGTGGTGGGTATCCTCGGAGCGAAGAAGAGTCGGAGCTAGCACAAGGATGACAGTCTGCGCCTTGAGCCCGACAACATATATCATGTGGAAAAAGGAATGGAAGTATGATGTGCGAGTTAGCTAACCAGCTTCATGCGTCTTCTTGGTGGTCGGCACGCCTTGCTGAGGCCGCTACCAGCCGTCTGGTCGGAGGTGATCGAGCTGTGACCAACCGACTTGAACCTAAAGAATTACGCGCAAGGAAAGGAACCTCGAGGTCGGTTGTTGAGGACCTTTGATTCGGATGTGATCCATTGGACTGGAAACGTGACCGTAGAACTTTGAGCTTTAGGGTCGTGTGAGGCCCAAGTGTTGAGCTCCTGACGGGCGCCTATATAAAGTGGAAGGCGGCACACTCGGGCGTGTGAGAGCGCTTCGGCCTCGGGAGGCGAGATCGCTCGGCCTTAGGAGTTGATAAGCTTGACCTCGAGAGCCACCTCCACTTGCCTTGTTGTGTGATCGGACCTAGCTGATCCGCCGCCTGACGTTCATCCCGCGCAGCGGATACCGTTAAGCGGTGCACTTGCGCCGCTCCGGCGAGCTTCGTCCGTGGGATCAGACGACCGTGCGCCCGAGGAGATCGAGCGAGAGGAGGCGATCCACCGCGGGCGCTTGCCCCAACTCTTCTTCCGCTGCAACGCTGCGCGTCTAGTAGTAGTGCTGATCATCTCCCGTAGCATGTTCTGGATGTTACTGGCGCCAGGAATTTTAAATTTGCGATCGGCGCACCCTATCGTAGAACCAACAATTCATCCAACACGCCTGAAATGGTGTTAGGCCGCAAGTCAGGTGACTTGCATAACAAATATTATGTTTTACGGCCAAAGATCCATAAAAACAACAACATAAAGAAAAACTATCTTTGCTGGCGGAAAGAAGATGGCCTCGCTCGTCTTTGGCTGCGTCGCTGCGACGTGTGTCTCCGCACCGTGGTTGTCTCGGCCTCCGGCTGGCTACTCGTTCAAGCGGAAGCGTCTGGGCGCTTCTGCGGGCGAGCACAGCCAGTTCAAGTTGAGGCGTCCGTTCCGCTGCGGGGAGGCCTCGATGGCGGCATCCGCGGCCTTCGTGTTGAGTCGAGCCTCCGCTGCCCGGTTCAAGTCGGGACTTCGGTTCCGCTGCGGGAGGTGTCAATAAAGGCGGCATCCGCGCGCTCTGCGTCGAAATCGAACCTCGCCACCGGTTCATGTCGGGGCGTCTGTTTCCGCCCTCGGGAGGCCTCGATGGCAGCGGCATCGCGCGCCCGCCTCAAGTTGAGCCTCGCCGCCGGTTCACATCCCGACATCCGGTTCCGCTGCGGAGAGCCTCGATGGCATCGGCATCTGCATGAGCTCCGCGTCGAGTTGAGCCTCGCCTCCCGGTCCTCCTTTAGTATCGCTATGTTGAACCGCTGGTCACTTTGCACCATGGGGACTTCGGGCGCGGAAACCGGAAATCGGCGTCCATCATCTCATACCCGCCGGGGGCCTTCTCGCGTCGTGACCTCCGCGATGAACATTGGATCGGCTTCCTCCTCCTCGTGGCTTGGCTCCGGAGAACTGGGGATTGGCGCCGCCAGCGAGCTTGGGCGGAAGTGCGTGGCGCCGACGCCGGCGCGATTTCTGCGCGGCGCTCGGCGTCGACATGTTGTAGTAAGTGATCTTGCGGCGCACCATGAAACTTCCGGCAAACTGAGGGACACTTGATGTGGGCTGGGGATCGAAAGGTGGGGGAATGGGCTGGAGATTTGGTGTGGTTTAGGGCGTGGCTGGCGTGGGCCGAGCAGCGAAGGTTACGGTGTGAATAGTAGTTCGGTGACGACCGGTCAATCAGTTTTGGTGTACATCCCTCTTGTCGGCGTTAGTGTATTGCCCAGCCTTAGCTGACCCTCCGTCGCTCACCGAGGATGGAGCAGCTCCGTCTTGCGTTTTTCGTTCGCTTGTGGGACGCGATTGAGAGCAAACCGACATCCCGGTGGGTGGGGCCCCTTCCTCCCTTCTCCAATACTAATTATCCACGTTGCACTTTACGTAAAAACCGTAACATTATTTACGTAGCATTGCCCCAGCGTCATTTATTATACCACCACTCCCTCCGTTTTATCTGGAGTAAATAGAAATAGAGGGTATACTACGGATGAGGATCACAGCGTGGCGAACCCATTGAGTAAGCGGACATGCGGGGCCTATGAAAGCATAGGGGTCCGCCAATAAGTGACCGAAAGGAAGGTAAGCAAGGATACCTACGTCAGGAGGATCCACTTCACTATACTAATTTGACCAAATGTTAGGTAATAATACTCCCTCGATTCCTAAATATAAGTCTTTGTAGAGATTCCACTAGGTGGACTACATACGAACAAAATGAATGAATCTATACTTAAAATGCATCTATATACATCATTATGTGGTTCATAGTAGAATCTCTACAAAGACTTACATTTGAGGACGGAGTATATATGACATGTCTAACACACAAATGTTAGAGTAATAATATTGACATGCAACACACAAGCATCACAGGGTCTAATGTGTTTTTAGAGGCTAACTTTGACCAAATGTTAGAGTAATAATATATGGCATGCAACACACAAAGCATATGGTCAATTTAGTATGTGAAAGGAGTTTCCAATGATATAATTTTCACATTATACATCTCATATACTCCCTCCCGTCTAGGTGTGTAAGTCATCTTACAAAAACCAAATAATACCAAAACACGTAGAGGCTGGTGCATTAACTTCTACCTCGTTTCTTGTTTCTTGACATATGAACCAATAAGAGATGAGGTGTGCATGCTTTTAATGACACGAGACTATCAAACATGACATGCGTTGGTTAGTTCATTGCATGCAATACTATTAATTAGCAAATAAACATTAATGTCTCTCGTTTCCCCTCCTCCTTGGTCACGGTGCACAGCCTAAGATGACTTACTCACCTATGTGAAAGGAGTACTATTAATCTTGTCAATAGTCAAATGGAAACCATCTAGAGTACAAGTCTAGAGTGCGTGCGAATCTAACAATATTGATTGGGCGTTGTTGAATGTTGATACCTTTTCATCATAGTAGAGATACTTTGACTACACATAAAACTTATACTCCTATCATAGTATGTAAAGTAGAAAGGATAGGAGGGAGTATATTATGCGTCAAAAGCAAGCGAACATTGAATACCCTTTATATATGATTTGCGGATGCTATGATCACGGTTCAAAATTTTGAATCCGCCTTAGGTATCACGTGCCCCACTCGTTCCCTCTCGATTTCATCTCGAGGTCCGGAGATCTATTGAAGAGAGAACTAGGGTGGGTACATGCGAATGATACTCGTGGAATGTTCAAATAAGGCATGCGGGAGGATGGACTCATTTGGAGGCGACATGATCGATGGAGAAGAGGTTGGAGGAATGAGAAATAAGCAAGCGCCACATGATTACACTTGAATGGCTCAAATAAACAATAAGTTATCTCGCTTGGCCTACATAGTGAAAGGCCTAATGTAGCAACAGCGGCCTCAAATATGGCGGAAAACAGGGAAACCGACATAAGCAGCAGACTAGTCCAATGGAGGAGCTGGCCCACACCTCCTCTGCGCCACGGCAACCGTTCATGTGGGTCGTTGGGGCCAACAACGGTAGCAGCTCAGCACGCCTCTGGACACAGCGACGCAGTGGCGACTGACTCATATCGTCGATAGACACGGTCCGATTTCGATTAATGGGGTGGCATTAGTGTTGTGTACGACCAGCGGTATGTTTGATTTGTGCCCAAGGTTGCCGCCATCAAAGCATTGGGTAGCCAAAATTTGGTTGAGTATTGGTTGCCCATGATTTGGCCGACATTGGCAAGAAAAATGAACTAGAGTTGGCTAGAGTTCATTGGCATGCCAAAGAAATGGCAACCATCAAACAAAGACCAATCTTTGGGTCATGACCAAAATTTTGGTAAGGTGCACTTTGGCCACAATCCAAACACACACCAACACCGGCTCGTCGGCGATGCGAAGCATGACAGCGTCCAGCGAGTGGTGATGGCGCGTCAACTGCATCCTCTTGACCTGATACCATGTCGAAGTCGTCTTGCTTTTCAATGACTCTGCGGGTATCGGTTTGAGCAAAGGCATCTCCAGCGTTGCCCGACCGCGGTGAATACCACTGCACACCAGCCCTCGTCCCTCGCGGCCGTCGCGCGGTGCGTTCCCAGCCGGTGCCAGCTGCCCGCATTCATGTCGTCCGTTCGTATGTCGTTGTTAAGAGGCTCGGTGCCGAGGAACCAACTCCGGCGACTTAATGGCGCACCTGGACGCTTGGCCTCACGGAATCGCGCTACTTAGCGGCAGCGCCCAGCTAACTCTGCACACCATAGCGCGCCGTCCTCCTACCGGCACCACATCCGCCATGACCGCCAAGTGTGAGCGCTCTGTAGGAGAAGCTTGTCTTGAGGATGAAGCTTCGAAATCGCCGCCCTCGCTCAAATCGCGCCTCGTGGCCTTAATAGCGGCGTAGGCGGATGCGGGCGCGACCGCATGAAGCGGTGGCCGCTGGCGGCCGGCGATGGGAGCACCGTCGTCCCAGCGTCCTACTTGCCGCCGTCCAACGTCCGGCACCGCCGAGTCGAGGACTCCTCCGAGATGAGTAGGGAATGGGGCGGCAGCGGGCATGGTGTGCCAACTGGCAGTCCGTATCCGTGTTCTAATCTTCCTCGCCGGAACCGCACCTTCACTTCACGGGTCTTGAACCCCGCCCGTACATGGACATCGATCGCCGCCGTAGAATAGGTTTAGGGTCGGGTTTCTTTTATTTTCTGTCCTATAAAAGTTGAAATGTAATGAAAATCTGCGTGTTTGCATTAATCTCGGCGGTGTATATGAACTTTCACAATAATATACATATTGTAGGAGTACTAGCAAGATGCCCGTGCGTTGCGGAAGATCAAGATCTTGTGGGAGAAAAGGATGAGCGAGGAAAGCCTTATCTCGCAAATGTGGAGAGGAGTGCGGGTAAATTGTCATAGTTTCCTTCCTATCCGTTAGATATAGATCGGACTGACCTATATTGCAGGATGACGGGCACACCATCATCACCAAGTCTGCTTTTTATTGAGCTGAGACAAATCTAAACAACCCAACTAAGCCAACCTCGACATATCGCGGGAAAAAGACCGGCCGCGTCGTTTTAGTCGGGATTACGGATTACTAGTAGTAGTATCGATGGATCGCGTGAAGCAACTTTTTTGAGGTGAAGCACCTAGTTTAAAAGGAAAAAGGCGGTACCTCACAGCACTCATGTCGCGATGCGCATTGCACCCCACACGTTCGGTCCTGCACGGCTCACGCATAAGCGGGCAGCGGTTTGCCTCTTCACTGACACGTGGGACTGCACTTGGAGAAACCGACCATCGCCAAACTCCCCGCCCACAGCGAAAGTCCTCCCCGCCCCCCACACAAAAATTCCCCCAAATTTGATTCAACAGCCCTTGGCCAAATATTCCCCAAACCCCTTCCCCCCGTCCCCCTCCACTCCATTACGCTCTGCCAGCCGCCCTCCGCCGCGCCGTCGTCGGCGCATGCGATTCATCGAGGGCCTGCGGCGATCCTCTCGCTCCGATGCGCTCGTAGACTGCCGTCCTCTAGCGCGCCGCCACCTCGCTACGTTTTTGTGGGCGCCGCGGCGGTCAGCGCCGCCACCGCTGGCGGCGTTAGGTGTGGAGACGCATACGGTGATCGGCTTCTCCCACAATGCAGCGTATTCTGGGCGAGGCCCGTTCATGTCGATTGTAGCGATGAATGTTAGCTGATGAGCGCTGTTAATCTCCTTTGTTTGCGAAGTAGTTTCTTTGTCAATATGCTGCCTTGAAGCTTCCTTTTCTGTTACGCACTCAATCTGCTTAGCTGAGATAGCATGCCAAGGCGATTAGTTGCTAAAATATCCTGCCATATATTTATTGTGGCGTAGATTTCCATGGTCTAGTAGCCAATCTGTTAGGTGAAATAGCTCTACACCGTTTTATACTCGATCTTTGTTGCTGCGATGGCCTTGATAGTTCGATGGCTGTGTGCTCGGCCTCATTATTTCTGAAACAGCCTGCCATAATTTAGCACTCAAATCTGTTTGCTGAATTAGCTTTACATATATTTAGTTACTTAGATCTGCTCGTCCAAATATCTTGCCATAGCTTTAGACATCGACCTAGGTATTTTTTGGACTTCATAAGAAAGCATATATGTTTTTCTGTAATATCTAGTAGAAGAACTAATTTGTATGTCTAACAGATGGACAGGACTTGGATAACTTCTGCTCGAAGATTCTCCGCTGCATATGTCGAGGGTTGAAAACTTCATGAACTTTATCGAGCTGAGTACGGTGGTCGAAATCAGATGTACTTTGCCCGTGTAGCAGTTGTATGAATTCATTACAAGACCCAGATCAACTGTGCAAAATCATCTACACTTGTATGGGATGTGGGTCACATATACTAGGTGGGTTCATCATGGTGAAGCTGTGAGCGGCAATGTTATTGACTACGTGGGAGCAGCGGATCACCATCTTGATATGCACGATGCTCGGTGGAAGAGGAGAAGGAGGTGGTGGTGGCGGGCCAGTGAATTTGACCAACATTGAAACAATGCTACGAAATGCTCGTGCATTCCGTGAACTTTCACTGCGAGAAGAAAAGCGGTGGGCCGCATGTTGGAACAATGCAACGTTGTTGTCACCCTAGGAAATAAGCTGTCGATATTCTCAGCTATGGTCACCTTTCTTGGTGAAGACATCTGGCGGATGACCAACAAATCATTCGATGTGATGTTGGCTGCTTTCCATAAATCTTTCCCGAATCGTCGAGCTGCCACACACTATAGTAAAATGAAGAATTTCCTTCGTGCAGTTGGAATTGGATATGATATGATCCATGTTTGTAAGAATAATTGTGTTACATTCCGGAAGGATTATGCCAACAAGTGAATGCCGAAATGCAAATCATCAAGATGGAAAGATGGCGATCTTTGTGAAGAGGTTCCTCATAATGTTACGAGACATTTTCCAATTACACCAAGATTGCGAAGTTGTTTCATGATCTTTGAAACAAGAGAGGATGTCTTGTGGCATTCTAGGAACCAGAATCTGAGAGATCGAGAATGTAATGAGCCATCCATCTCATGGTAGTGAGTGGAAAAGCTTCAATGATAAACACAAAGAGTTTGCTTTGGACCGAGAAACATTAGACTTGGCTTAGCTTCGGATGGATTTAACCCATTTGGCCACCAAAGCGCCACATATAGCATGTGGCAGTGCTTGTTATCCTTACAACATGCCTCCAAATACGCACCAAATCAAACTACATGATGGCCTTGCTCATCCCAGGTCAAAAAGTCACGGAAAGGATTTTGATTTGTTCATGGAGCCTCTTGTGGAGGAACTTCAACAGCTATGGAAGGTGTTCTCACTCGAGACCTATATAGCAGCCCACCAGCTGATTTCTTTTCTGCGTCTTTGTTGTAATTTGGTGCATCCATGATTATCCGGCTTTGGGCACTATGTCGAAGCGAGCGACACATGGTTACAATGCATGTGTTAACTGTGAGAATCATTGTCATCATAATACTTAGCAAGATCATTACATTGGACACCGCCGTTTCCTTGCCAAGGACAAGCCGCATCCTAGAAAATACCGAAGACATGTGTTCAATGCAAAGCATGAAAACCGTGATCGCCAAAGAGGCTCACCGCCGATGAGTTGCAAGTGGAATTAGAGAGGTGGGGCATATTACACGGAAACCATCCTAGTAATGGTAGCGGAAAAGGCGTGGCACGGTAGAAGAGATTATTGTTTACCCGCGGGTCCACTTTGTGGGACTTGGAGTATTGGAAAGATTTGGATCTGCGGCATAATCTTGATGTGATGCACATCGAGAAAATATATGTGACAACATTATCGGCACACTTCTTAACATTGAAGGCAAGACGAAAGATACCTTAAAATCTAGGATTGATTTGACACACCGGGTATCGAGAAAGGATTTGCGGTGCAAGATGAAGGTAAACCACGGGATATGGCACCAGCTGTATGCGTCTTGGACAAGGTAAAAAAAAAAAGAATTCTGCGAGGTCACATCACGTGTGAGATTCCCACATGGATTTGCTTCCAACCACGAAAGGAGAGTCGGTGAGATGGAAACAAGGTACAAGGGTTGAAAACTCATGACTGCCACGTCCTACTTCAAAGGGTTTTACCTGTTATCCTTAGAGGATTTGGGCCATACGACTTATCTGAGGCGAGATCTGCGAGTTGGGACAATTCTTGAGGAACTCTGCGATGGAAATATCAGGATAGATGCTTTGGGCGTCTTAGAGACAAGATACCAACTATCCTGCGACCTTGAGAGATATATCCTCCGGCCTTCTTTGATGTGATGGTGCATTTGGCTGTTCATCTACCTAATGAGGCACTACTTAGAGGTCGATGCAGTATGGCTGGATGTACCCTATTGAAGGCTGAGGCACTTTCAAGGGCTATGTTAGGAACGAGCTAGACCCGAGGTTCCATTGAGAGGCCTACATTGCTATAGAAGCGTTGACATTACGCTCAAAATACATTGAAACAGTGATCAGCTTAGCAAAGAGGTGGGTGAAGACAATCCGGGCTCAATGTTTTGATTATTACATTAGAGTTCTGGGAAGAGTCGACAAGAGGACAAACCTAAAGATTTGGACAAAATGGTTTGGTATGTGTTGAATAACGTCTGAGATACTACCTTATATCAAGTAAGTGCGTACTGCAGCTTATACATCATAATCTACTAAAATTGCAGCACATTCTTATATATTTAGATGTTTGATGCGATCACTATGTTGTCTTGCATCTACAAAGAGGAGTTCTTGCAAAATCCAAGAAACATTGACAAACTGGTTATGGCAGGATTTGCGAAATGGTTCAAGAACCATGTAAGCTTTTGAAGTGCCTTTGTCCAGTTTTTAATATATTGAATACATAAGATGATCAACTTGTCTATTTTCTAACCATAGGTTAAGAAGATGCGGGAGGATGGGCAGGCATTGATGATGCCCTTTACTCACTAGCAATGGGTCTGATACTCGGGTAAGACATTATGAATCTTGCGTTGTTGGAGATGCGCTACAACACCCTTGCCTGCGAGACGAAGGCGGGAAGACACAAAACAGTGCCATCATGAGCACGGATCGTGTAACAAAGAGACAACTGAAATGTATGCTAACATAACGAGACATTGTTGATTGCGGTATATCTCGATTTCGAGGATCATCGGTGTGTGGTTACATTGTGATTGTCGTTGGTATAACCTGTTTTCCAAGATCGCAAAACCGAGCTGATGATTATTTCAAATCCATCAATGTCAAAGTGATGCGGACCATGAGCCTTTTATTTTGGCAAATCAAGCAACACAGATATTTTTCTTGGAAGACACATTTGCACGTAGCGATGGTGGAGAGTATTGCAAAGGTTTGAGCGGAGAATTCGTTTAATGAAGTTGCACAACAAGATGATGCTTACTTTGCTCTGATGTACAAGATAACATAGATGTTCCTAATATCTTTGAGAACCATCACGTCAATGGCCTTGAAAAAAGATTGCACAATCGTCTTGTGGACATACAGAGTTGATCAAGAAGAAGCCAAAGTTCGAGGGCGTTGAGGGCGAAGAAGAAGATGACCGTGGGGAATTACGATTCAGGGATACACATGGCGAAGATGTTGGCGCTGCTGTGCGGATGATGATTACATTGCTTTTGTTGTATTTTCTGTCGAGAAGATGTTTTTTTCTACTATGTGAAATTGTGTTTGCTATGACAAGCTGAAACACGATGAACATGTTGTTTAGTATTTTGTTGTGAGAACATCACTTGTTATGTATGTTGATTTGTGTTTGGTGATTGTATGACAACTAAAACATGATGACATTGTTGTTTAGTTGTACTCATATTTGGCTGTGAAACTTGAATTTGATGACATAGTTTGTTGGACTGCAATTTGCTCGGCGTCTTGAATGAGAACAAAGCTGACCGACAGGGGCCTCTGCTATTTATTTATATGAGCAAAGGGATACCCTGATTTCCATTAATAGAAAGCATTAGATGTTCACAACACTACGCCCACACCTGCTACACAGGTTTCATTCATTACTAGTTTCAGCAAAGTGCTCATGTAAGTAACCCTTTGAATACATCACAGTGCTACATACACTACAAATAAAGAGACAATCATCCTACATAGCATCAATTTTGCCCATTATCTTCACAAGCTCTTTCATCTCCTCATTGTTGTCAAGGCCGTTCATTGGCTGTTGCTTGGCCATGATTAGAAAACTGCATCTTTAACATACGCTGCTGCATCTTCCTCTTCATGCCGTTCCTTGATTTACTTGTCCAACACCCCAACCTGCTGGTATTGGATTCCTCGGCTAACCAAATAATCAGTAGCGTAGTTGCATTCCCCATCGACAACTTCCGAAATACAAATCACACAAATCTTCCCTTTTACGCACGAATCAAATTGGAAGATCATCAACAAACTATTAAAAATCAGCAAGCTGAAAGCAGCGAACAACACTTAAACATATTATTACCCCATGATTCGGGCATTTGTAGAAGACTTCGGCGAGGTTGCGGATTGTGGTTGAGGCTGACGGATGACTCTGCGTGATTTGCAGCGATGCACCACACCAATGGCAGCGGGTTGCGATGAGCAATCGTCTGCGGTCTGGCGATGCGGCGGGGTGTGATGAGACCCACGGCGATGAATGCGGGTGGCGACTTGGCGCATATCTGGTTGTTGCTTTCGCTGAAGAAGCGGTGGACAAGCAGACCGGCGGACATGGTTGTTGCGGTCGAGAACTTGATGCTGGCGAGTAAGTAGAGAAGAGGAGAAGCAAGCGTTGGATATGTCGGTTTCATTACTTGCGGTAGCATAGCACCATATATAGTCATAGTCTAGGTTTGGATTCGACCCGACTCTTTGAAGCACGTCTTTCTTTTTTCTAAGACTCGGCAGCGTCTCTTTCTTGGTACATTAGCTTGCTTGCATCGCCTTCCCAAGTCTTTGATTTTCTTTCCCTTTTTTGCGAGGAAGGAAGGAGGACAAAATTGAGAGTTCCTCGGACTCGAACCCAAGACCTCTCGGTTGAAAACCAAGGTGCTAGTCACTTATGTGGCGAGGCGTTCCACTGAATAGGGCGGCGGGCGAGCGCATTTTCCTCGCAGTTTTCTTCCTATATATAAAAAGTATGCTACTTGGTGTCGCTTAGTCAAAAATCGATTGTTGCCAACCTTGACCCGTTCGATTGACATTCAACGTTTGTCGCATTTCTTGATCTCTTCTTCCTCGACCGTAAAAGCCAAACCAGCGCCGTGAGACCGCTGCTCCGCCTCCACGGCTGGCTGTGATCTTCCCGGCTCTGTTGGTTTCCGTCAGAGGCCTCAATAAATCCTCCGCCTTGGTTCACTCGCCCTTGAGCCGCCCTCGGTGTTGTCAACATGGTCAACAACCGAGAGGAATAAGGAGATATTTGTACATGGTGAGGATGTCGGTAGGGACCCGGTGTGTGATAATTTGTTTTTCGGGACGGAAGCGGTATCAACTAGGTTGTCTGCGGGACCCGTGGCCCATCTAGCCCATGCTTTTATTTCATATGTTTAGCACATGACCAGCCCGGTTTGTTTTTCCTTTACGAAAAATGGCTAGCCAGCTATTCAGTTTTTTGAGAATAACCAACATAGGCCTACTTGCTTTTCTCGCTCTGCTGGAAATCTTTCAAGGCGAGGAGGATGCATTTTGCCTAGAAAATGGGCTATAAGTAATAAGAAATGGGCTATAAGTAATAATAAATGGGCTATAAGTAATAAGAAATGGGCTATAAGTAATAATAAATGGGCTGTAAAATGAAAAAAATACAAGAAACAGGCAATTAGTTCCCAAATATTGTTTTCTTTCGGATTTTGATATTTTAAATTTCATTGTTTTTGTCTTGGTAAAATTTCATTTAATTTCAAATAAGGTATATTTATATTTAAAATTAATTTGAATCTGGCTAGAAATTTGAGTGTATCTTTGTTTGGGACAGATTTGGAGGCTGACTTATGGGTCTACTAGGTTGACGTGTACTTTGGCTTTGTCAACTTAGTCCTAAGCAGTACAAATTTAGTCCTAAGCGATTCTAGCAGCGATGACCGTTGGATGTTAATCCAACAGCGTCGTCTACTTCTTCAATATCTGATCTTCTTGCTCGGCCGCCCAAACCAACTCGGTGGGACTGCTGCTCCGCCTCCGTGGCCAGCTGTGCTTGCCGCCTGCAGAGCCACCGCCCACCCTACTTCATTGTTGGCGAGGCCATTCCTCTACTCACCCACACCTCCTGTTATTTTCGGCGGCGGCAGCGGACGATGGCTCCTCGTACTCCCCACCGCGTGAGCAACCATTATTAGGTCTTCCCGGCTCGTGTCGTTCCTTCCTAGGCCTCGCCGTCGTCCCACCGCCATGGTGCTCTCGGCCTGGCCTGGTCAATGTGGTCAGCGAACGACATCCATTGGCCGTGGACTATCTGCGCAAAATAATGATTCCTCCACGACAGCAGTGGGACCCTTGAAGGGCCTGTATGTTTCCCCCACGTCCCGACATGTCGGACCCACAGCTATCTTTGCATGAGAAGGAAGCCTCCTTATTACGCACAAATAAAATGAATACCCCACCCTCTAGATGGGACCCACCATAGTGGGAGGATGACTTAATGGGCCAACTAAGTTGGCGGGGACGGAGGGCTTTGTCAACTTAGTCAATATGAACGATTCTAGCTCCGGTGACCGTCCGATGTCGATCCAACGGCCATAGTGCTTCTTCAACCTCTGGTCTTCTTGCTCCGGCCGCCCAAAGCGGCGCGCGGTCGTGCGGCATGCTCACCGCCTCTCGTGGCCATTCGGTGATGCGATGGAGGCCTCACCGCTTACTACTCCACCGCTGGCCCAGGTTATCCCTCTACTCACCCACACCTGTTGATTACTGGCGGCAGCGGCCTCACGCTGCGGCCAGACGATGAACCCTCGTGCTCCTCTCTTAGCGGGCTACCACTGTTGTGTCTTCCCGGCTCCGCGTCGTCCCTTCCTAGGCCTCGCCGTCGTCATGGACCACCGCCCTGGTGCTCTCGGCGCAGCGTGGTCAACATGGTCAATGACCGACTTCCGCCGGAAAAATGCATGCGTGGAGAGGTGACGGTGGGTCCAGCGGCCGCAAGGAAGTGCCTCCTTGTTATGTGCCAAAATAATTATTCCTCCACGAGGCGGCAGAGGACCCACGGACGGGCCACCTTATTTTGCTAAAAAGTTCCCCCCACAGCTGCTGGGACCCACGGGCCAGACGGCGTATTGCGTAACGTTCCCAGCTTGTCGGCTCGGACCCACCGGAAGTGCCTCCTTATTACGCACAAAAATGAATACTCCTCTTGCTGGTGGGACCCACCATGGTGGGAGGGCTGACTTACGTGGGCCTACTAAGTTGGTGGGACGAGGGCCTTTGTCAACTTTAGTCAATATGAGCGATTCTAGCTCCGATTGACGAAATCGATGTCCATCCAACGGCCGTAGTGCTTCTTCAACCTCTGGTCTTCTTGCTCGGCCGCCCAAAGCAGCGCGGTCGTCGCGCATGCTCCTGCCTCCTCGTGGTGGTTGTGCTTGTCGTGAGGCCTCACCGCCCTACTATTCCCGGCTGGCGGGCCCTATGGCGGCAGCAGCCTCACACCATGACCCGAACGGTGAACCTCGTACTCCTCTCCGCATCGGGCTTCCCTGCCAGCGTCTTCCCAGCTCCCGTCGTCCCCTTCCTGAGCCCGCGGCGTCGTCCACCGCCCTGGTGCTCTCGGCGTGGTCAGCGTGGTCAAGGAATGACTTCCATCGAGACGTGGGTGTCACGTGGAGAGGCGATAGCTGGGTCCATGGCGCGGCAAGGAAGTGCCTCCTTATTCTGTGGAAAATAATGATTTCTCCACCTAACATTTTGGACCCACGGACGAACCCTTGTATTTTCGCAAAAAAATGTTTCCCCACTGCTGCTGGGACCCACCAGCTACATCTTATGCTTTAGCACGATGCGTCGGGCAAAAAAACAAAGCGATTCGCCCCCCGACATTGGGACCCACCAGCTGACACCTTATACGCAGGAAGTGCGTCAGGGCAAAAAAAAAAAACGATTCGCCCCCCTGACTGCTGGGACCCACCCATTTACATCTTCCATACGCAAAGGAAGTGCGTCGGGCAAAAAGCGATTCTCCCACATTGCTGGGACCCACCTTTACATCTTATAAACAAGGAAGTGCACGGCGGTCGGGACCCACACGGTCGAGCGTGCGTGGCGTTGTCGATACAGTCGTGACGATATGCGTACATCTTGAGTTTAATTATAAGCGTATGCGTGTTGTAGTAAGTAGCGCGCGTGCCGTAGTAGAAGCGCGCCGCGTAGCATGTACATGCGTCGGCAAAAAAAGGCCCGGGGCCCAAAAACAAATTTCCCCCGCCGGGGAAAAAAAAACCCCCCCAAAAGGGGCCCCCGGGAAAAAAAAAGGGGGGTCCCGGGGCCCCCCACCTTTTGGAAAAAAAGCAAATTTCCCCCGTTGGGACCCACCCCTTTTTTGGGGAATTCAACCGGCGGGACCCCCCGTTTGGGGGTTTTACCAAGGGGGGAAATTTTAGTTAAAAGGGGGCATTTTTTCCCCCGGGGAAAAAAAAAACCCCTTCCCCAAATTCAAGGGCGGGGGGAAGGGCCCCCCCGTACTCCCCGGGGGGGGTTAATTCTTCGGGCCCGGGAAAGGGGGGAAGGGGAAAGGGGGGGCCCCGGGGGCCGGGGGGGGGCGGGGGGCCTTTCCCGGGGGGGGGAACCCCGGGGGGGGGGGTTTTTGGGGGGGGGGGCCCCCCGGGGCCCTTGGTTTGGGGAGGGGGGTTTTTGGGGGGGGGGGGTGGGAAGGGGTTGACGGGGTTTGGGGGGGGGGGGAAAAGGGGGGGCCTTTTTGGGGGGGGGGGCCCAAAGGGGGGGCCCCCCTTTAAAATTTTTTCCCCCGGGGGGCCCCTCCCCCCGGGCTCCCCCCCCCCGGCCCCCCCGGCCCCCCCCCTTTTTCCCCCCCCCCTTTCCCCCCCCCCCCCCCCCCCCCCCCCCCCTTTTTCCCCCCCCCCCGGGGGCCCCCCCGGAAACCCCCCCCTCCCTTTCAACCCCCCCCCCCTTTTTTAATTGAAGGGGCCCGGGCCAAAACCCCCCCCTTTTGTTAACCCCTTTTTTTGGGGTTTTAAAAACCCTCCTTAAATTTTTGGGGTTTTAAAGGCCCCCCCCTTTTTTAACCCCCCTTTTGGGGTTTTGGAAAAACCCCTTGGGGAAATCCCCCCAAAACCAACCCCCCGGGGCCCCCTCCCCCCTTTTCCCCCCGGGGTTTTTTTCCCCCCTCCGGCCCCCCGGGGCCCTTTAAAGGGGGGTTTGGGCCCCCCCGGGGGGGGTTTTTCCAAATTTTTTTGGGTTAAAAAAAAAAAAGGATTTTTTTTTGGGGGGTCTTTTTTTTTTAAAAAAATTTTTTCCCAAAATGGGCCAATGGTTTTTTTTTAAGTTTTTTTTTTTGGAAAAAACCCCTTAAAAAAAATTTTAAAAAAAAGGGTTTTTTTTTTAATAAATTTTTTTTAAAAGGAAAGCCTTTAAAAGGGAAATTTTTTTAAAAAGGCTTTTAAAAAAAATTTTTAAAAAGGGCCCCTTTTTTCCCAAAAAGGGAAAGGTTTCCAGGAAAAAAGGGGAAAAAAATTTTAATTTTTAAATAGGTTTTTTGGGTTTTAATAAAAAAAAAATTTTTTTCCCAACCCCAAAAATTTTTTTTTTAAAAAAAAAATTCAAAAATTTTAAAAAAATTTTTTTTTTGGGGAAAAAAAAAAACCCAAAATTTTTTAAAAAATTTTTAAAAAAAAAAAAAATTATTTTTTTCCAAAAATTTAAATTTTTTTCCCAAGGGGGAAAATTTTTTTTTTTTTAAAAAAAATTTCCCCCCCCAAAAAAAAAAATTTTTTTTTAAATTTCCCAAAAAAAAAAACCCCCAAAATTTAAGGTTTTTTAAAAATTTAAACCTTAAATTAACCAAAAAAAATGGTTTTAATTTTAAAAAAACTTTAAAAAAAAGGGTTTTTTTCCCCAAATTTTAAAAAAATTTTAAAAAAAATTTGGTTTTTTTTCCTTTTTTTTTTTCCAAATTTAAAAAAAAATTTTAAAAAATTTTTTTTTTTTTTAAATTTTTTAAAAAAATTTAATTTAAAAGGAAAAACCCCTTCCCTTTTTTAAAAAAATTTTTAAAATTGGGGAAAAATTTTAAACCCCCCTTTTTTTAAAAAAAAAAAAGGAAAAAAAAAAAACCCCCCTTTTTTAAAAACTTTTTGGGGAAAAAGTTTTTAAAATTCAACTTTTCCCCCAAAATTCTTCCTTAAAAAAAGGGGTTTTAAATTTTTTTTTAAAAAAAATTTAAAAAACCCCTTTTCGGAATTGGGGCTTTTTAAAAAGGGAAAAACCCCCTTTTTTTTTTTTTTTTAATATAAATTGGTTTAATCCCCAAAAATTTTTTTTTTTAAAACCAAAATTTAAATTTTTAAAATTTTTTTAAAAAAAAAATTTTAATGAAATTCCCTTTAAAAAAAACCTTTTCTTTTCCCCCCAAAGGTTTTTCCCAAAAAAAAATTTTTTTTTCCCGTTTTTTAAACTTTAAAAAAAAACCAAAATTTAAAAAAAGGGGGGGGTTTTTTCTTAAAAGGGGGGGGAAAAAATTTTGGGGGGGGAAATTTCCCAAAACCCCTGGGGGCCCTTTTTTGGGGGAAAAAACCAAAAATTTTTTTTCCAAAACCCCGGGGCCCCCCAAAAAAAATTTTAAACCCCAAAAGGGGAAAAAAAAAATTTTAAACCCCGGGGGGGTTTTTTTTAAGGAAAATTTTTCCCCAAAAAAAGGAAATAAAGGGTTTTTGGAAAATTTTTTTTTAAAAAAAAAGGAAATAAAAAAAAAAAAAGAAAAAAAATTTAAAAATTTTAAAAACCCTTTGGGAAAGGGAAACCAAAATTTTTAATGGAAAAGGTTCCGGGGTTTGTTTTTTTTTTGGGGGTTTTTCCTTTTTTTTGAAAAAATTTTTTTTCCCTTTTTCCTTAAAAACAAATTTTAAAACCCAAAAAAAAAAAAAATTTTAAAACCAAACCAAAAAAGGGTTTTCCCCCGCCAAAGCAACCCATAAACTAAAACCTTTCCCTTTCCCAAAAAAATTTTTTGGGCCTTTTGGGGGAAAAAGGGTTGGGGGGAAACGGCGGCCGGGTTCCAAAAGGGGGGCCCCTTTTTTCCCCCAAAAGGCCCCAACCCCCCCCGGGGGCCAAGAAACCCCCGGGGGCCCGGGCCCGGAGGGGCCAGGAGGCCCCCCCGGGGGAATTTTGGGAAAAAACCCCAAAGGGGGGGCCCCGGAAACCCCCCAAACCCCCCTTTTGGGGAAAGGGGGCCCCCTTTTCCCTTTAAAAGGAAAGGGGGGGCCCCAAAAACCCCCGGGGAAAATTTGGGAAACCCCCCGGGGGGGGTTTTTTTTGGGGGGTTTGGCTGGGAAAAATTTGGCCAAAAGGGGCCCCCCCCCTTTTGGGGAAAGGGGGCCCCCCCTTAAATAAGGGGGGGGGGAAAAAAGGGCCCCGGGGAAGAAAAAAGGGGGGGGGGGAAACCCAAGGCCCCCAACCCCGGGAAGGGAACCCCCGGGCGTTCTTCCCCAAAAATTTTCCCCCAAAAATTTTCCACCCCCTTTCCTTTTCCCCCAACCGGGGAAAAAGTTAAATTTTTCCCGGGGTTTTTTAAAATTTTGGTCCTTTCTTTTTTGGGGGGGGTTTTTTAAGGGGCCGGGGGGCCCCCCCAAAAATTTGGGCCCTTAAAACCCCCCCCCCCTGGGTTTCCCCGGAACCCCCCTTCCCCGCCCTTCCCGGGCCCCCAAACCCCCCCCCCGGGGGGCCCCCCCCGGGGCCCCCCCCCCGGGCCCCGTCCCCCCCGGGCCCCCCCAAAACCCCCCCCAAACCCCAATGGGGGGGCCCCCCCTTTCCCCCGGGCCACCCCTTTTTCCCCTTCCCCCCCGGGAAAACCGGGCCCCACCCCCTGGGCCCCCCCCCCAAGGGGAAAAGCCCCTGGCCCCCCGGGGGGGGAAAAGGCGCCCCCCTTCCCGGGGCCCCCCGCCCCTTGGAAAAGGGGGTTTAAACCCGGCCCCCCCCCGGGGCCCCCAAACCCCGGCCCCCGGGGGGCCCGGGCCCAAAGGCCCCCGGAAAACCCCCCCCCGCCGGCCGGGCCCCCCCCCCGGGCCCGGGGCCCCCAAACCCCTTCCGGGGCCCAAACCCCCCAAACCCCGGGGCCCCCCCGGGGCCGCCCCCCCGGGGGCCCCCCCCTTTGGGGGCCCCCCCCGGGGCCCCCCTGACCCCCCCCCGGGGGGGGGTGGGAAAAGGGGCCAAGGGGAAAAGGGGGGGGCCCCAGGCCCCGGGGGGGGCCCCTCCCGGGGGGACCCTTCTTTCCCCAAGGTACCGCCCCCAAAGGGGGGCCCCCGGGGCCCAAGGGGGGCCCCCAAAAAAGGGGGGCCCGCAAAAAATCCCAACAGGGCCCCTCAAATTCCCGGGGGGGGGGGTTTGGGGGGATTTAAAAAGGGGTTTCAAAAATTTGCCCCGGGAAGGGCCCCCCCCCGGGGGGGGGGGGCCCGGGGGGAAAAGGGCCGGGGGGGAAACCCGGAAAGGGGCGGGGGTTTTTCCCCAAAGGGAAAAGGGGGAACCCCTTTTCCCCCCAAAAAAGGGGCCCCCGCCCCAAAAGGGGGGCCGGCCTGGGGCCTGGGGAAGGAAAAGGGGGGGGGGGGGCCCCCCAAAAGGGGGAAAAGGGGGGAAGCCGCCCCCCCCCGGGGGGGGGCCCCCCCGGCCAAACCCCCTAGGGGTGGGGTTCCCCGGCCCCCGGGAAGACCTTCCCGGGGCCCCCGGGGGGCCCGGGGGGCCGGCCCCCCGGGGGGGGTTCCGGGGGAAAGGTTTCCCCGGGTTGGGCCCCCCCCAAACCCCCCCTTTTTGGGGGGGCCTCCCCCGGGCTCGGGGGCCCCCTCCGGGGGGGGGTTTTCCCCCCCTCAAGGCCGGGGGGCCCCCCCCCGGGGGGAAACCAAGGGAACCCCCTTAAAATTTGGGGGTTCCCCCCCAAAAACCCCCCGGGGCCCCCGGCCCGGGCCCCCTTTCTTCCCGGGGCCCCCCCCCGGGGCCAACCCCCCCACCTTTAACAACCCCCCGGGTTCCCCCGGGGAAAAACCCCCCCGGCCCCCTTTGGGGGGGACTTCCGGGCCCCCAAAAAAAAAGGGGCTTTTCCCGGGCCCTTGGAAAAAGGGGGGGTTTTCCGGAAAAAAGGGACCAGCCCCCCCAAGAAACCCCCGGGGCCCCGGGGAAAGGGCCCCCCCCAAAAACCCCCCGGGGCCCCTTTGGAAGGGGCCCCCCCCGGGAAAGGGAAACCCCCCCCGGGGGGGGGGCCCCGGGGGGGGTTCCCAACCGGAGGGGGGGGGGGCCCCTTTTTCCCCCAAAAAAAAGGGGAAGGGAAGGGGCCCCCCCAATTTGGCCCCCCCCGGGGGAATGGGGGCCCCGGCCTTTGGGGCCCCCCCGGGGGGGGGGCCCCCCGGGGGCACCAAAAAGGGGGGGGGCCCCAACCCTTGCCCCCAGGGGGGAAAAGGCCCCCCCCGGGGGGGGCCATTGGAGGAAAGGCCCGGCCGCCCCGGGGCCCGGGGGGGGGCCTTCCCCCCGGGGGGGCCCCCCAAAGGGGCCCCCCCTCCAAACCCCGGGCCCCCCAAAACCCCCCCCCCCTTTTCCCCTTTCCCCCGGGGGGGGGTTTTAATTTTTGGGGGGGGCCCCCCTTTTTTTTTTGGGGGGCCCCCCCCCCTTTTTTCCTTTTAATCCTTTGGGCCCCAAAATTTTGGTTTAAATTTAATAAAAATTTTTGGGGGTTTAAAGGCGGTTCCCCTTTTTTTTTCCCAAAACCCCAAAAAATTGGGCCTTTTGGAAGGCCCTTTCCCGGGTTGGGGGGCCCCAAATTTTTGAAAGGGGGGGAAAAAATTTTTTTTAAAAAACCGGGGAAAAGGGGGTTTTGGGTTTTTAAAAAACCGGGTTTTAAAACCCCCGGGGGTTTTTTAAAAACCAAGGGGTTTAAAAATTTTTGGCCTTAAAAAACCCCCCCCCCTTTTTTGAATTTAAAAATTCCGGGGGTTTGGGGCCCCTTTTTCAATTTTGGATTTGGGTTTGGGGGGGGGGAAAAAAGGGGTTTTCCCTTTGGGAAAGGGTTAAGGGGGGGGTTTAACCCCCCCAAAAATTTTCCCTTTTGGGTTAAAACCAACCCCGGGGTTTTGGGGGGGGCCCAAAAGGGAAACTTTGGGTTTTTTTAAAAAAAAAAGGTTTAAAAAAATTTTTTTTGGGGGGCCCCGGGGTTTTTGGGGGGGAAAGTTAATTGGGGTTTTTCCCCCCTTAAAAAATTAACAATATTCCAAGTTTGGCCGGGGTTTTCCCAATTTTGGGGGGGGAAAGGGTTTCCTTGGCCGGTTTGGGAAAAGGGGGTTTTTAAAAGGGGGGGGGGGGGGGGGAAAAACCCCGGGTTTTGGCCCCCTTTTCGGCCCCCTTTTTTTTTAAAAAAAAGGGGGGGGGCGGGGGGGGGGGGGGGCGGGGGTTATTTTGGGGGTTTTTAAAAAATTTTTATGGTTCAAAGTTTTGGGGGTTTTGGAAGGGGTTTTAAGGAAAAAACCCAAATTTCCGGGGCCCCCCCTTTGGGCAATTTCCCCGGGGGTTTTGGGGCAAGGGGCTTGGGTTGGGAAAAAAGGGGGGGGCCGGGTTTTTGGGACCTTTGGGAAAAATTTGGGGGGTTGGCCAAAAAAAGGGGCGGAAAAAAAAAAGGGATTCCCAAAACCCCTTTGGGGGGGGGAATTTCCCCGGGGGAAAATTTTTTCCCGGGGGTTTTTTTTTTTTGGGGTTTTTTCCCAATGGTTGGGGGGGTAATTTCCGGGGTTTTGGGTGAATTAAGGGGTTGGGGGGCCCCTTTGGGGCCAAAAAAACCTTGGGGGGGGTTTTTGGGGGGCCTTTAAGGGGGGGCCCAAAAAAAGGGGGGGGGGCCGGGGCCCCGGGCCAATTTAAAGGGGTTTTTTGGGTCCCCAAATTTTCCCCTTTTTTTTTTTTTGGGGGTTTTTTCCGGGACCCTTTGGGGGCCCCTTTTTTTAAAAACCCATTTAAAAAAGGGGGGCCCGAAAAGGGGGTTTGGCCCCGGGGGGAAAAAGGCAAACCTTTGGGGAAAGGGGGGCCCCGGGAAAAAAGGGGGGGGGGAAAAGGGGTCCCCGGGGTTCCTTTTTTTGGCCCTTTCCCCCTTTTTTTTGGGGCCCCCAAAAAATTTGGGGGGGGGCCCCCCAAAATTTGGGGTTTCCAATTTTGGGGGTTTGGGGTTTTTTTGGGTTTGGTTTGGGGTAAAAAACCCCCGGGGGGGAAAAAAAAGGGTGGGGGGGAAAATTTAAAGGGGGGGGCCCCAAAAGTTTTTTTTTTATTAAAAGGGGGGTTTTTTCCCCAAACCGGAAAAAAAGGCCAAGGGAAAAAATTTTTTTACCCCCGGGGAAAAATTTTTCCCCCCTTTAAGGGTTTTAAAAAAGGTTTTGGGGGGGGGGTTTTGGGGCCGGGCCTTTGGAAGGGGGGTTTTTTCCCCCTTGGGGGTTTTTTCCTAAAGGGGCCAGGCCCCGGTTTTTTTTTGGGGGGGGCCCCCTTTGTTTCGAAACCCCCCGGGGGGTTTTGGGCGGGGGGAAAGGAGGGGGTTCCCGGGGGGGGGCCCCTTTCCCGATTTTTTGGGGGGTTTGGGGGGCTTTTTAAAAAAGGGGGGTTGGGGCCCCCCCCAAAAGGAGTTCAATTTAAAATTGGGGGGAAATTCCTTTTTGGGCGGGAAAAAATTTTTGGGGAGGGAAAAAACCCCCGGAAAAAACCCCCCCCCCTTTTTTTTTTTTTAAAAAAATTTAACTTTTAAAAAAAAAAAAATTTGGAAAAAGGGGTAAACCGGCCTTTGGGGTTTTCCTTTTTTGGGGGGGGGGGGGTTTTTTCCGGGCCCTTTAAGGGGGTTTTTTTTCCCCCCCTTGGTGGGGAAAACCCAAAAGGGGGCCCAAAAACCCCCCGGGGGCCCCAAAAAAGGCCCGGGGGGGCCCCCCCGGGGGGGAACCCGCCCCCGGGGGGGGCAACCCAATTTCATTTGGGGGGGGTTGAAACCCAAACCCCGGGACCCCCCCTTTTTTTAAAAGGGTTTTTCTTTTTTCCGGGGTTTTTTAAATTTTTTTTTCCTTTTTTTTAAACCAAAATTTTTTTTGGTTTTTCCCGAAAACCCCTTTTAAAACCCAATTTTTTTTTTTTTAAAACCCCCTTTTTTGGGTTTGGGGGTTTTTTAAACCCCAAAAAAAACCCCCCCTTTTTTTTTTTCCCATTTAATTTAAAACCCCCCTTTAAAAATTTTAAACCCCCTTGGGTTTTTGTTTAACCGTTTTAAATTTTTTTAAAAAAGGGCAAACCCCAATAATTTTTAAAAAATTTGGGCCCAAAATAAAATTTAAAAATTTTTGGGGAAAAAAAGGTTTTTTTCCCAATTTCAAAAAAGGGGGGAAAAAAAATTTTAAAAATTTTAATTTTTAAAAAAGGGGGGGTTTTTGGGGTTTTTTTTTGGGGGGGGGGGGGTTTTTTCCCTTTTCCTTTTAAACCCGGGCGGGTTTTTTCCCCCAAACCCAAAAACCGGAAGGTTTCAATTTTGGGGGCCAAAAGGGGAAAATTTTTGGGGAAACCGGGGAAAGGGGGAAAAAACCCCCTTTTTGGGGAAAAAACCCCCCGGGGGGGGTTTTTGGGGGGGGGGGCCTTTTTTTTGGGGGATTTTTTTGTTTACCTTTTTAAAACCCCTTTTTGGCCGGGAAACCTTTTTTCCCCCAAAACCCCCCGGCCGGGGAAGGGTTTCCCCCAAAACCCCCCAAAAGGGGTCCGGGCCTTGGAAGGGGGCCGGGCCCCTTTGGGGGGGCCCCTTTTTTAAAAATATAAACCTTTCCCTTTATAAAGGGCCCCTTTTTTTTCCCCCCCTTTTCCCTTTTCCCCCCGTTCGAAACCCCCCAAAAAAAAGGGGAAAAAAAATTGCCAAAAAAACCCCCCGGGTTGGTCCTTGGCCGGGGTTTTGGGGTTTAATTTCCCCTTTTTTCCCCCTTTTCCCCCCTTTGGGCCCCGGTTTCCCCCTTTTTCCCTTTCCTTTTTGGGGGTTTCCAAATTTTTTTTTTCCCCCCGGGGTTTTTGTTGGTTTTTTTGGGTTTTGGTTAATTTTTTTTAAAAAAGGGGAACGGGGGTTTATTTTTTAAAAAAAAAATTTAAAAAACCCCGGGGAATTGGGGGTTTTTTTTTGGGGCAAAAAAATTTTAAAGGGTTTAATTTAAAGGGCCCCCTTTCCTCAATTTTTTTCTTTTTTTTTTTTTTTCCCAAAAACCCCAAATTTACCCAAAAAAAAAAGGAAAAAAATTCCTTAAAATTTTTTTTTTCCCGGAAAAAAGGGGGGGAAGGGGAAAAAGGGGGTTTTTGGGGAAAGGTTTAAATTTGGGGGTTTTTCCTTTTTTTTTGGGGGACTCGTCCTTGGCGTTGTGTTTCTAAAGGACGGTTGGCCAGGGTGGTGGCCGGTGCGTCCAATAATCATCATTGTTGGTTTTGGCGGTTGGGGTCTTCTTTGGGCTTGGTGCCTTCATACTCGGCTCGGGTTCAGCGATTCTGACCCGTTCGTGGCCGGACTTGGTGGAGCAGGATCCGAGGTTTCCCGGCCTCCGGTTGGTTTCGGCGGATCAACAATGTCGTCCCGGTTAACCTTCGCGGAGCTATTTTTGGTGACTTGGGATTTTTCATGGGTTGGCTCTGGGGTCTTTTCGGGATCAACATCCATGATGGGATCAAGGGTTTTGCTTTCTTACTCAAGCGACCTTGGTGCTGCAATATTCAAATTGGATTAAGACAAATCGACCAAGGCAATTGTTCGAATTGACGGACAGCGATTTACATACCCGGCAAATTTCAGCGGAGGCGATTCGTGGTTGATGAACCGGAAGAGTTGGAAGGGCCGATAATTGGGTCAGACGGTTGAGAGGACATCGGAAGAAACCTTTTAAGGGATAGCGCTTTTCGGAGAACAAGTCACCTACGGGCCCTTCCGGGTTGGTGTGTACGGTAAACGGGATGAGGTAATCCGTTGGCCTTTGTTTGGGGTTATCGGCGCTCTTACCCTCTTGTGTCTTCAAGGAAGATTTGGATTCAAGTAAGCCGGGAATGATATTTTTCACTTTCGGACGGTGGCGAATTCTTTTAACCGGCTAAATCGGTTGGAAGAAAGAATGATTACCTCAACGGGTTCGGCATGGTGGCCCGACATCATCTGGGAGGTGAAATTGTCGATAAAAAAGGAATAAAAGCGACAAATCATAAGCAAGAAAAACACAAAGCGGAAAGCCGGTTCTGGCGGCTCCCGTAAGAATATCAAGTTGTACCTCAACGATTCTTGTCCTCCGGCGGATCGGAGGACCGGGGTTTTCTTCTTTTGCCTTCTTGGTGGCCTTGGACTTTACCGGGCCGAACGGTTTAATCGTTTCGGAAGGAGCTTGCCGAAAACAAGGTTAATGCATATCAACAAAGTTTAAGGACCCAAAAGCGGTGGTAAAGCTTTACCGGCGGTTTGTTGGCAACCGGAATGGAGCCAACCCGGTTAGGCCTGAGCGGAGATTGGTTCATCAAGCATCTTCTTTACAATCTCTGTGACCTCAAGTTCGATTATGGGCATTTCGTGGCGTCTTTGAGGTCTTTGAGGCTGCGGTGTACTCATGCATCAATCGGGCGGTGACTTGGTGGCAAACCCCCAAGAAACCCAACATCGCACAAGGTCCATGCGGTTAAGCCATTGGCCATTAGAGCCGGGCTTGATTATTTGGAAAGCGAAGTTCTTCCGTTCTGCGGCGGTTAAGCGTGAAAACAGCGGATCTTTGGTTGCTGAGCAGTGAGGGCGATAACCCGGCAAGGGTTTCGTTGGCGGGAAGCGGTGTTCGGCGGTAGAACCAGGTTTGGTTCCAATCCTTTGGATGGCTGTGGTGTTTGGCGTGAGGAAAATCCACTTCCTTCCTCTTGGATTGAAGCCCGCCCACTGTGTTGGGACCATCGAGAAAATTCTGCGCGGTTCAAGTGGAAAAAATCCCGGAACAGCTCCACAGATGGTTCTTCACGAAGATAGACTTCACGGAAGACGAAAGTTGCATATGTTTGAACAGTTGGGGCCGATATCCTGCGGATGGAGTTTCAAACTTGCAAGGGCGTCCGGAAAAATTTTTGAACGGGGGGCAGAATCCCGGTCTAAGTGCTGCATAAACACAATTACTTCTCCCTCTTGCGGCTCGGGGAAACTTCGCCATCCGGAACACGCCCGATGGAGGACATTTTGGAGCCAAACCGCCCGGTGGTGACATAGGTTGAGTTGCGTTTGGTGATTTTGGACGGACCCAATTCAAAGGCGAAATTGGGAGCCATTCCGGAAGACTTGGCGAAAAAGGGAAAGGTTCACCATTAAGCGGTTCGGGCATATTATACATTGTTAAACGGCGATTCACGGCGGCTTCCCTCCGGTTTAGCGAGGACTAATGGGTAGCGGTTAGCAAAAGTTAAACCGCCAAATAAAGGCGGAAAAATCTACTAAGTGTGGACAAACAGTTTTCACAATGCGAATAAATTCGAGATCTACGAAGTTCGTAAGAAAAACCTTCCGACCTATGCAAACCTCATAAAAAGCGGGAGGGTTCGGGTATTCTAAACTCGAGGATCTGAGCAAAAAAGGAAAGATCGTGAAGGGTTAAATGGAGGCCCATAACCTGCCCAAGGATATCTGATCGGCTGAATCCTATGGCCATGGCGGAACAAGGTGTGAAAAACCGATATGAACTGCGGGATGAACAGGATCTCTGAGATGGGATCTAGGGCGAAAAAAGGACCTTACGATGAGCAAAACCCGTGGAGGGCGAAAAACTGTCGATCAGGTTGATCAAGGGCCCGGCGTTGCGTCGTTGGAAGGTCCGGAGGCTGACAACCCAAGGGCTGGGCGTCGCGAGGAAGGAAAGAAGCGGAAGAAGAAGAAGAAAGGCGACCGGTCTATTTATAAGGGGGAGCAATCAGGAGCGGAAATCGAGGTCAAAAGCGTCGGACGGTGCAGCGGCCGCCTCGATTTGGGATAACATTAAATGAAGGAATCTTCTTGTTTGGATTTCTTTATTAAAAGATAGCGTCAAAGCTACGACATGCGGATCGGAAGATGACATCCCGCGGCGGTTCAAGCGGATGGCGGTTTCAAAATATGAAAGGAGATCAAAGTTTCTGAAGGTGTTGAAGATTAACATGAACGGTTCAAGTCAATCCGGGGCCTAATGTTGGGGATACAACTCTGAGTGTGAACCGCCGGAGGGGCCGGTTTACCCTAAATCCATGATCGAGGCCGGAGGGGGCCCAAGGCGAATTAAGGTCCATTTATGTGAACCGCCTTATTTGGTAACTTGTTTTGTAAGACAAGAGAAGAAGGAGGCGGACACTTGTATGGCGGATCGGGACTCCGTGAACCGGAGGCGTCAACCCGTGTATATAAGGGCGACCGGGCGGATAAGACGGAACAACTTCGAGGCTTAAGTAAGCTATTGCTCCCAAATCGCGAAACTACATCAATCCCATCACAACTAGGCGTAGGCCTTTCCTTCATCGAAGGGGCTGAACTAATATAACTCCCGTGTCTTTTGTCCCTTTAACCCCTCTAAGTTAACCGTTCCGATGGCCTGCGACTAAGTCCTTTCACAAGGACATCTGGGGAACAATCCCGACAATCCCCAAGCCGCTCGGGCCTGTCCCGGTGACATGTTATCCCTTCGTTTTCCTTGGGATTATGCTCTCGCTCCACCGTGCTTGTTATTTGGAGCCTTTTTCCGGTGGCGGAATCTTGCGTGTTAAAGGGGGTGCCAAGCATCGCGACTCAGGCTCCCTCTTGGCTCTCGGCCCTCACCCATGGTCTTGTCCATGGCATGGCGACACAGCTTGCCAGGCGGGCTGAGACCAGCCCGAGCCCGGGACCGAGGCGTGGGGTGCGTCATCTAATCCCGCTTGCGTTAAAGGGGGCACGCCAGCGACTCGGGGCTCCTGGCTCTCCGGCCCTCACCCTCTGGTCTTGTCCATGGCCGCGACACGCTTGCCCGGCTGAGACCAGCCGAGGCGGGACAGGGACGTGGGATTCTTGCCTCGGCCCGGCTTGCCCGCTAAAGGGGTGCACGAACGCCGACTCGGGGCTCTGCCGGCTCTCAGGCCCTCACCCCTGGTCTTGTCCATGGCATCGCGACCAGGCTTCCCTGCAGCTGAGACCAGCCCGAGCCGGGACCGAGCGTGAGCACCAACATCGGCCAAATTTGCGGAAACACCGAAGATGGGCCCATAGCAGGCGCAACACGCCTTGGTGGGGCCCGTGGAATCAGCGCTGGCTGGGTGCCCGATAACCTCGTCCAGCCCTACCGTCCACCACGTGTCGGGGTGGGGCTTGTATCGCCCGAGGCTCCTCCGGGAGATCCCCCTCCGTTCGGTGGAAGCACCATGCTCCGTTGGTGGCGACCTTGCCGGGGCGGCTATGCCCGTGCATCGGAAGCGCTATGCTCCGCTGGTGATAAACGCGGAGGTGGCCTCGGGTCGCATCAACCTCGAGGGCCGGCTTCGGTGTCGGCCTGTACTTCCCTCTCCCTGGGGCGCCCGCCAGCGAAGGCTGGGCGCCCGAAACTACCCCACAGGTCCGTATCGCCGCCACCCAGCCCGGGCCCCTTAGGCCTGGTTAGGCACCGCTCACTCCCGGCGGAGCCAAGGTGCGAATGCCGTTTGGCGTCAAGGGGACTCCTGAGCATCGGAAACTCGAAACCCTAGCGGTCCGAGCCCCTCACTCCTTAGTTCCAAAAATGCTACAGCGGTTGAGGTATCACCTTGGGCGGGCTCTGCAGAACATAAACAGTGGATCCTTGCGTCTCACCTCCCTACTTGCTGAAATGCCCAAGGGGACTCCACGAGCATCGCGACTCGGGAGCCTAACATCACGTAGCCCCTCACTCCTTGGTCCCGTCCTGGTTTCGATCAGGGGCGGTGGGGAGTGCAGCAGAGGGCGGCCTTGGCGTAGAACATAAGCAAGTAAGGAAGCACAAATTTCAAGGAATTCAAAAGCAAATATTACAGTCCACACTATTATCGCAATACCAAATGCAAGTTTAAGCGCCTCCTCGAGGCATGATACATGTTGCAGGAATTAAAAGCAGGCGGGAGCCACAAGCAGGTCACTTGCCGGTGGGAGGCAGAGTGGGCTGCCTCGTGAGCAACAGGGCAGTGGCGCCTCGCCCGGCTTGGTGCTGAGGCCGGAACTTCCCCTGAGCCTCAGGCGCCCTTCACAGCCTCGGCGGGGCAGGCTACATGCTCGCCCGCTTCTTTGGCTCCAAGGAGATGTCCATGTCGGGCCTGGGATCGCGAAATAGATGTGGGTGAGGATCGGCGTCAATGCCACGGAAGAAAGACCACGGCCTCGGCCTCGGCCGTGGGGCCAAGACCGAAACATCTTCAGAAGCGCGAACCAGGAAGGAAAGCAGCTTGGCGGGGCCGTCCCTGCGCCCGGCCGGTGGGCTCTCAGGCCCTTTGTCGTAAAGCCTCCTCGGCCAAGGCACCAGCCTTCACCTCCATATCCATGAAAATGCGATCTTGGCAAAACCAGCGCCTTGTCATCAGCTCGACCTTCCTCGCCTCCGGTTCCTGCTCCAGGCGCCTGGCGGTCACGGCGCTTCTTAACGGCCTCCCGGTCCTTGGCGGCGCCCTCGCGAGCACTTTTCCTCCCTGCTCCTGGCGGGCCGAGCCTCCCTCGGCAAGCTGTTCTGCGAGCCCTTCAGCTCGCCCTCCGGCGTCTCCGGCGACCTTGGAATCTTGGCTGCCTCCCCCAGGCAACATCGCGGGCTACCGCCGCCTCATGAACAACACTTCTCCTCGTCGCAAAACGTCGAGACCGGACCCGGCCGCCCGAATCGGCGTCGGGCGAATCCAGCCGGAGCCAGCCCCGGCCACCAAAGCGAGGTGGCGCCCGGAAAATCTGCTTGCAGCGGTCCAATTCAGCGGTAAGGCGATCCGGAAGACGATGGGGTGGAGGCGGCGGTCGGTGGAAGTAGGAGGAATGGCGGCGGCGCCCACTCCCTGGCGGAACCAAGGGCGCCCGCGGCGATGGGCGGCGAAGCAAAAGCGCCTCGGGGTCCTTTGGGTCAAAGGGTTGGCTTCGCCCGGCCAGGCTCGGCGAACCTCGTGAGGCGCCCGGGGGAAAACTGGCGTCGGGAGCATCTTCTTTTTGGGCGGAGGCACCGCCGGGAATGAGGCCTCGGAGCCTCCTTGACTTTTCGCCCGCGGCGCCGGCCGGCAGAAGAACATGGACATCGAATTCGTCGGAGGCAATAATCAAGGCAGGCGGGCACCTTGAGGTCGCCGCTGGTGGACTCGAGGCAGCCTCGGCCGCCCGAAGCCGGAAGGCCGGCTGGGGATCAACTTCAAAGGGGACCAGGGGAAGAAGCGGCGTCGGCCGGATCGCCCGGGGCGGGCGGACCCAGGGACCAGCCCGTCCGGTCCTTCTTCGGGATCGGGGCGGCTTCACCTCCCGCTCATCATCATCCTCGTCGTGTCACTCTCGGGGGGCCGGAAGGCCGGAGGCCTGCGCCCGCGGAGGAAAGCCAGCTCCACCCCAATCAACCCCTCCCGCCTCTCCTTCCTCCACCTCTTGGCTGGAGTCGGAAGAGACCCGTCCACCGAGTCCTCCGGAGCCTCCCCGGGCAGGCCCGTCCCCCTTGAAAACGAGGCATGGGCCCCTACCCTCCCCAATCCTCCCCGAAGGAACAAAGAGGCGCCCTCATCTCGCCACCCGCCCCAACCAGGGCGGAGGACCGTCACGGATCCTCCTTGGCAGACCACGTGGCTCAGTGAGGCCTCCACATCGAGCGAAATCGGGTGAAGGCGGGCCGGTTGGTGCTCAGGAACTCCCTCGGCCGGTTTGCCGGTCCCCGCCCGCCCTTGGCCGGCCCGGCTTCAGTCTCATCCATCTTCTCGGCACAGGTTCCGGGAATCAAGGCTCCGCTTTCAGGACGGTCGTCGGAACTCTCGGCGGAGCTCCGTGGGCAGGGATCGGCCCAGGGTGGATCCCGGACATCCACAAACCCACTTCCTCCCAAAGCCCTCAATCCGCTTCCAGGTTTGAAATGGTGATGGCTCCGCCGTTCTGGGCTTCGGCGCATTGTGGCCCTGGGAGGTTCGGAGGAAAAGTAGTGGCGCCAAGGCCCAAGGGTTTCACTAACATGGGCCTCACAATAGTAGGCAAAAAATTTCCGGAAGAAGGGCGGAGTTGGAATGGAGGTGTAGAGCTTGGATGTTTGTGTGGGGGAAGGAGAAGAAGAACTCGAGAAAGGGAGGCGCAGGACCAGCAATGATGGGGCTCACGAAAGCGGGTGAAGGTACTCCCAGGCCCTCGGGCGGAGCCCGACCTTAACCCCCGTTCCATTGGCCTGGCCGCGGGCATCGGTGGCTAGCCTGACACATTCCAGGGGTCCAAGGCGGGGAAGTACCAAGCTCGGCGGGGCGGGGAGCCATGGTTGGCTAGGAACCTTGGGGGAGTGGATCCCGAAGGTCTTGGGCGAGAGGAGAGGAGCAAGAAAGGGGATCCCGGAGCAAGGTGGAGAAAGTAAAGAAGGCAAGGAAGATGCCGCTCTATTATCAACCCAGCAGTTGCGGCCGCGTGTCCAAACAACCCAACCGGCGCCCAAGGCCCAGGCTATTAGGGCCTGATTACCCTTGCCCTTTCACCTCTGCTCGGCCAAGTTGGGGCGCCGTGGGCCGAGGGCTCTTCGGCGTTACGGGGCGTGGGTCCCGACTTGCCAACCTGCGGCCTGCGGCGTGGCTCAAGGAGGCCGGGACAGCCCATCTTCATCAACACAAGCGCAAGACCCTCGCGAGGGAGGCCAAGCCCTAAGGAAAGACAACCCGGGAGCTTCCTCAGGCCGCAGCCTCGTCAAGTTGGCTCATGAGGCCGGAGAGTTCAAGGCAGGATACCTGCGAGGTGCCCATGATGCAAGCCATGGCGACCAAGAGGCGCCCGGTCCCGGGCGCCCGGCCATTGGCGTCCTCCTTTCCTCTTTGGTGCAAAGGGAGCAAGCGGGCGAGCCATCAACAAAGGCATCTTTTGGTTAACAAGACCAAGACCAGCCCCAGCGGCTGGAAGGAGTCATCGTGGAGCCCAAGGGCGTCATCACGAGCCTTTGGCGGGCGAGGACCAACTTTGGTCGGGATAAATGTACCATTGTTCCCCTTCAAAATGGCCAATTGTTGGCGCCCCCCGCTCAATATTTGGGAAGAGGCCCGGGGCCTTGCCTATAAATAGGGTAGCCACACTTTGAGTAGGGATAAACAATGCGGCATCGGGGAAAAGCCGAGACCCGATCCTCAAGCTGGAAAAGCAGGACACCACCTAGCAGTTCCCGACCCACCAGAGCGGACCCTCGTGAGGCTGTTTTCCAACACTTCCTGTTCCTCAACAGCCCGGAGGCAATCCACCACGCCACAAACTAGAGTGGGTATTACACCTAGCGGTGGCCCGAACTAGTATAAATCTTGTGTCTCTTGTGCTGTTTACATTTAGTAGTTTAGGTCCCCTGTGATTGGAGTGCGAGGCGGTGGGAAGCGATGGATCTCCGTCGAGGTGTTGAACCTCAAGGTCTGCGGAACCAAAACCGAAGGCGTTCACATAAACCACTAGAGGCTAGACAATATACATCTCATCAAAATATCGAGCGCCAAATTCACCGGACTACTAATAGCAAGACTTCTCCCTTGTCCTCGGGAACAAGCGTAACTACTCACAAAGCATATTCATGTTCATAATCGGAGGGTAATAATATGCATAAAGGATCTGAACGATCTTCCACCAAATAAACCAACTAGCATCAACTACAAGGAGTAATCAACACTACTAGCAACCTACTAGCACCAATCCGGACTTGGAACAAAAATTGGATACAAGAGATGAACTAGGGTTTTGAGAGGAGATGGTCTTTGGGGAAGATGTTGATGGTTGCCCTGTCCGGTGGGAAGGCGTTGGTGATGATGATGACGATGATTTCCCCCTCCGGAAGGGGTCCCCCAGCAGCTCTGCCGGAGCCCTAGATTAGTTCCGAGGTTCCGCCTCGTGGCGGGAGTCTCGTCGAAAGGTTCTTCTTATTTTTTTCTCATGGAAGACTTCATATAGGAGGAGATGGGCGTGGAGAGCCACCGGGGGCCCAAGGTGGGGGCACGCCCTAGAGGCGCCCCCCACCCTCGTGGCGGTGTGGGCCCCGGCCTTCATCTTTGGTGATGATTTTTCTTTATTTATTTTAAGATAATCCGTGGAGTTTGAGGACTTTTGGGTTCCCAGAATAGGTCTCAATATTTGCTCCTTTTCAAGCCTAGAATTCCAGTCTTGGGCATTCTCCCTCTTATGTAAACCTTGTAAAATAAAGAGAATAGCCATAAGTATTGTGACATAATGTGAAATAACAACCCATAATCGATAAATATCGATATAAAAGCATGATGCAAAATGGACATATCGGTGAAGGTGTGGTGGAAATTGCAATGTAAAGGTAGCAGATGCGAATTATTTGAAAAAATAGCCAGGAGACATATGATAGCTCTACAACATGCATGGCACACTAAATTACTACTGGATTCTATGAAAATAATAGTCTTGAAAACAAATAAATTGGTCCATTTTTTTCACCATCCGATGTACAAGAAACGGGAAGATGCCATCTACCTCCGGCCAATGGTGTTGGCGATCTTCCTCAAAGCGCCGGGACCACGGCCCATCCCCGGCACCCTCCCTCGACCTCACCACCCCCCGACCATCCATTTCAAGACCCATGACCTCCGGATCGAGGCGCAACCTCCTGCACCCACCCCATGATGGACACCGATGTGTAACTTCCTGTCGAGCAGGGGACTAGGTGCTCCCAGCGCCCTAGCAGGCTTTGCTTCTTTTAATTGGGTTGTTGACCACAATTGAAATCCAGGTGGGCTACTAATCTCTAGCAAAGGTGAAATAGTAAAGGGGGAAACCTTGTGCATTTAGTATCACGGAAGATGCGATAAAGTGCTCAACTAGTTTCTTTAAGTGGGATGAATACGATGTGGCGAGGAGGCAAGGTTTCGAATAAGGAAGAGGGTACCTCTTTACGCTGGCGATGTTTGTCCTCCTTCCTATTTTTCCCGATCTTCTTGTGGTTCGCTAAAGCGAGAAGTTGTGGAGGATGGTGGAGCCTTGGGCGAACCCATGGCCAAGTTGTTGAGTGTGGTGCGGTGGCCTGTGGCGGGGAACCAGATCCGGCGGCAAGCGGCGGTGGCGGAACAACTACGGTGCGGTGGACGGTTGCGACAATGGGCGGCAGGGTGGCGAGGGCGGCATGGTTGAGTGTTTACGTGCGGCGCGTACCGGCATGGCGTCGTGGAAAGCCTGCCTCGACTTGGCTGCTAAGTCCTTGAGGGCATTGCGGTTCGGTTGCGTTGGACGATGGCGTCCGAGTAGGCTCCGGCGTGATGGAGGATGGCGGCGGTGGATTGGGCGCTATGGGGTGGAGGGCGGGGAGGATGGGGTTTGGCGGTGGTGGAGGGGTTTTGGCGCCCGGAGTATGAATGGGGAAGCGGAGGGGCGGGGAACTAAGGGCAACAATGTTTGGTTTGGGGCCCTTTTTTGAAATTTGGGGAAAGTTACAAACTTTGCCCCATCTAAATTTCAGACATATTGCGGGTTGGGGTGGACGTAATCTGGTGTCCCAAATGTGGGGGATAGATTTGATCGGCGCATGGGTGTTTAAGCGCCCCGTATAGGCCTTCTCGGGGTGGTTGAGGGGCGTCTTGGTGAAGTTACAAACCTACCCGGTTTAGAACTTTGGACATTGGGCGATAGACTACGGGCCAGAGTCGGGACGATATTTTCCCACCAAACATTAGTCTGGCGGTTTTGGGTGACGAGAGGCCTATTTGGGCCGTTCAATATTTGGGAGCAAAAGCATTAGCGTTTTGGTTCTCTTGAATTGAACTTTCAGGTTTGTCAAACTTCACAAATCTTTACTCATGAAAATCCTAAAGCTACGATTATTTTGGAATGGAGGTACATTTGAATATACATTGTACCAGTATATATTAAAAATATGCAACTTACCTTAGTTCATGCATGGTTCGGATATAATCTCCTTGGTTGCAAAAAAAGTTTGACATGCATATGAATATATATAGCATGTTCAAGCGCAACAAAGATTGATGCCCCCTTTTACATCTGATTTACAAATGCCATTATCTCGGGTTCAAATAGATGAATGCACTTCCTATGAGTTCGAATCTTCGAAACCCCCTCTATGTTGAATTCGACATGTATTCTATTTCATAGCTAGCAATTTGGAATGTATCCATGCAAGTGACAAATGTATAAAGTGCTTCACACTAACAACATGGAGTGCACTAATTAATGTTTATATATGAATTGCAAAAGCATCCATTGCCTGTATTTCAAACCACTATCACTCTATGGATCGATAATATGAAATAAACACATGCACATGCTAGAATTCAATAAAGTATGGGTGTCGATAAACGATTTTCATCCATCGCCAATTTGCAAAATTCATGATCTCATCCAAAAATAATAATGCCATTTATATTTTAATTTAATGCGTAGAACCGCCTTTTAGGCGTAGATGCACTATGCCTCGGCCCGTTCTCACAAACCGCTATATATCTCTCTATCTAGCATAAGTGCACACACTTTATATGCATCAGCATTTCTCTTTCCACATGCTCCACAATCTCTCTCGGGTTGTCGGGTGTCTCACGCCATGCCTCTCTCTCTATTCTCTCTCTTTGACTACTATGTACCACTCTTTTCACTAATCTCAGTTGGAAAACACTATTTCTCTCACATGCATATATACACATACGGTCTCTAGTAGCCCTCTTATGCACATATAGTGCCTTTCCGTGTCTCCCCCACATTATCTTTAGGCCTCTCTTTTTTTCCCCCGGAACACCTCTCTCTTAGTAGTTGGGAATGGTTTCCATCATATCATTGGTGGATATCCATTTTAGGCTGGATGGTATCTGGTTTTACCTAGTTTGGACCCTTGCAGGTTGAGGAAAAAACTACTCGTCGTATATTAGTGATAGGGTGTGTACAAAGTACACGTGAATACCGGGCATTGTGCATGTGTGTATACTATCGTGAACTAGCCCCCAAGCTTCTATAACATCTTTGGGGCCTAGGGTTACAAATCATATATAGTGGCTTATCACCGGTGGGGATAGGAGTCCTCCATGACTCTGGTAGCTAGCCGTGTTGTACATCGATTCCTCCCATGGGTCCATTATAACGTGTCTCGGTCCAACCTTGTGGCGCAGGATGGAACCGACCCATGAGTCCTCATTAGACCCCCACAACTAGAAATGATGTGCCCACCTCACCACACCGTAATCAGCCACTAAGAAAATAAGCATATACAATAGTATAATGTTATAAGAAAGTTAAGCATGGTGCATCCAAAAATATTTGTTACGCATTGTGAATGTTTATATATTTTCCTAAAATATTAGTCACGGGAAAGAGAAAGCGAAGGGCATTTCTTTCTCCATCGGACAACCCCTCTTTCTACACCACTTTCACGTGCACCCAAAAACTATCTCTCGGCCCTCTAAAATATGCATGCCCACGACACATTCCGCGTGGGTCATTGTATTTCAAGCTAAGGCACTACACGGTCACGGACTTCATAATATCTCATTACGATCACCGTATACATTCTCGTGGTGATCATACGGTATCTAGCTCACGATCGTCTCCGTATTTTCTTGTTGACAACGGCGGACTTTGCATTCGATTGTGCTCCATATTTTGTTGGGACACTTACAATCATTGTATTTGAGCGAAAACCCGATATAGTCCTTTGGACTTGAATAAGCTCATCCGGTCACCAAATACATTTTGTCATGCTAACCAACATGTGGTTGGATGGTTAGGAGGACGGTGGTTTCTCGAGCCCACCAGGGTTAAAGTCACGGTGCTGCATTTATCTGGGTTAATTTCAGTATTTTCCAGCGATGTGCGTTCGGTGGGAGGAGGCGTTCCACTCGACTACAGGCACCTATTGACTTCATAAAATCTCAAGATCATATGTTGGCTCACTCTCGAAGGTGCTCATAGGGGTAAGGGTCTGCGTGTGTGCGCTTTAGCGGTGAGTGCTTGCGGCGTATATATGAGCCCTTAAATGTCCATGTTAAAAATACATGTCATGATTATCGGTCACTGCTCAACCTTTCAACCGTATTTTGTTGATGACACAATCAATTGACCGTCAAATGTTCCATGTGGCGCAACTAGTGTTGCACCATCGAGTGCGTAACTTGGGCCCCACTGTCGCCGTTATATGAAAGAAAAAATGGTAGTTTGAGTCTTCTTGTGTTAATAAAATACATTTTAGGGTGATCATAATCCTTTGGCTCACCATACACTCCGTAATTTGTTGATGACCCGATTAATTGACCCGATCAAATGGTCCACATTCAGCGGCGCACATTACCATAAGGGCCCACCCGTCGGTAGCGTATATGAAGGACAGATATGGTAATAAATTAGTGGTGGTGGGTACTGAAGTCGTGAGACCTCCGGTTGGCGATGCCCGGCCCTTGAAGGCGTTGATTGGGGGGGTGGGGATCGCGGAGAAAAAAGCTCCAGGGGAGCTAGAGGTATGGCGGTCTTGGGTGAATTTGGGGTGGGAAGGTGGTTTCGGGGAGGGGGCCGGTTGGCCGGTGGTGGTGGCGGCTCGAGGGTGGAGTTTGATGATAAGCTGCAGGCCCTTGATTTTATCAATGGCTGGAAAATCTAATGACCGGAGATTAAAAAGTCGGTTGGTGACATGTAGTCTCACCCGCGCGTACACATCGCCGCGCATGCGGCGTTCCGGCTGCGATACACATGAACACATGCATGCATGCGAGCGTGCAACCGACCGTACACATGCACTCACGAACACCGCATCGCACACATGCATGCAACACTAAAATGTACCCTTGCATGCCGCAACACTTGCCCTTTGCATGCACAGCACATGACAAAGACACCGCTCAACCTATCCGTGCATGCACCCTTTATTAAGCACATGGACTGTTGGGATTAATCAATCTTATACGTGATAAGCGGAAGATTGATGTTTTGGCGGTCTTTATGAATCCTAGCTGTCGGACGGGCTATCAACATAGTAAGGCTTATCTACATGAAAAGATGATGTCACACTAAATGAACAATCATCGGTTTATGAAATGCCGCTTCGATATACAGCCCAAAGGTTCCTTTTGGCTGCCTGCGTTGGGTCATTGACATGCAGGCCATGTACCTAAAAACCCACCGTTAGTGGAAGAACAGCGGTGTCCCGTCCAGTCGGGCCACTCGTTTCGCCCGGTGAACACACCTCCTTGCCGCATTCAAGCGCCTCCATGAAACCACTTGGTGTGGGCCAGAAACCCCTCACGGACTACGTTCGTTCATGGCCGGGCGGCATTAAGCATAGCATGGCGAGCTCCTCCCATCTGCCGTCTATTTAATCTACTATTTAAGCGAATGGGCCAAGGAATCGCACACCTCCACGCTCCCCTATCTCCTCCCACCATTTTGTCCCTCTTATAATGGCTTCTGAAAGTAGTTGTTCCGCATCCAAGCCAGTGGGTGGCCCAAACCCACGATTCTGAGCTATGTAGCTGTGATCCACCTCCCTCTCCCCGGCGGAGCTAGTTGCCACCCCAAACCCGGGCGGCGGTTCAGCCTTCGCCGCTCGGGCTAGCTTTCCGGGCGAAGGCGCCTTAAGCGTCGTTGCTGCGTCCACCACCCCTCATCCGCGTTCTCGTTTTACGTGGCGGGAACTCCCCATTCGGGGCCCGCCTGGGAATTGGGTGCCGGAACGACAAATCGGTGGCAGGCCGCCATTCGCCGCCATCGCCGAAGAAATGGAACATGGGGGCCGCATATTTGGGCCACAGCCTGAGCCCGGATTAAGAGGTGGCGGTTTTGTTGTAGACCTTAGGTCCCTGTGATTCGGGAGATGCGAGGCGATGGAAGCGATGGATCTCCGTCGCGCTTTTGATGTTCGAACCTCAAAGTGCCGGAACCGAAATCCGACAGAGCGTTCACATAACACCACTAGAGGCTAGACAATATACATCTCATCAAAATATCGAGCGATACCAAATTCACATGACTACTAATAGCAAGACTTCTCCCTTGTCCTCGGGGACAAGCGTAACCTCACAAAGCATATTCATGTTCATAATCGGAGGGGTAATAATATGCATAAAGGATCTGAACATATGATCTTCCACCAAATAAACCAACTAGCATCAACTACAAGGAGTAATCAACACTACTAGCAACCTACTAGCACCAATCCCGGACTTGGAGACAAGAATTGGATACAAGAGATGAACTAGGGTTTTGAGAGGAGATGGTCTTGGGGAAGATGTTGATGGAGTTGCCCTGTCCGGTGAGAGGCGTTGGTGATGATGATGACGATGATTTCCCCTCCGGAGAAAAATTGCCCCGGCGAACAGCTCTGCGGAGCCCTAGATTAGTTCCATGAGTTCCGCCTCGTGGCGTGGCGTGAGTCTCGTCGAAAGGTTGCTTCTTATTTTTTTCTCATCGAGAGACTTCATATAGGAGGAGATGGGCGTGGGAGAGCCACCGGGGGCCACGAGTGAGGGGCACGCCCTAGAGGCGCCCCCACCCTCGTGAGCGAGTGTGGGCCCCTGGCCTTCATCTTTAGTGATGATTTTTCTTTATTTATTTTAAGATAATCCGTGGAGTTTGGGACTTTTGGAGTTACCTGAGAATAGGTCTCAATATTTGCTCCTTTTCAAGCCTAGAATTCCAGGTGCGGCATTCTCCCTCTTCATGTAAACCTTGTAAAATAAAAGAGAATAGCCATAAGTATTGTGACATAATGTGAAATAACAACCCATAATACGATAAATATCGATATAAAGCATGATGCAAAATGGACATATCGGTGAAGTGTGTTGCACAATTAAATGCAGTGTAAAGGTAGCGAGATGGCGGTGTTGAGAAATAAATGACGGGAGACATATGATAGCTCTACAACATGCATGGCACACTAAATTACTCTTGGATTCTATGAAAATAATAGTCATTGAAAACAAATAGGTCAGTCCATTTTTACTGCACCATCCGATGTACAAAGAACGGGAAGATCGCCTTCATCTACCTCCGGCCGGTCGGTGTTGGCGATCTTCCTCAGCATGGCGACCACCGGCCCGATCCCTACCGGCACCCTCCTCGACCTCACCACACGCCCCGACCATCCATTCAAGACCGCCCGACCTCCGGATCGAGGCAAGCAACTCCTGCACCCACACCCCTATGATGGACACCGATGTGTCGCTTCCTGTCGAGCAGGCGGACTAGGTGCTCCACAGCGCCCTAAGCGGGTCTTGCTTCTTTTAATTGCGGTTCGTGACCACAATTGAAATCCAGGTGGGCTACTAATCTCTAGCAAAGGTGAAATAGTAAAGGGAGGAAACCTTGTGCATTTAGTATCACGAAGAAGATGCGATGAAGTGCTCAACTAGTTTCTTTAGTGGGATGAATACGATGTGGCGAGAGGCGTAAGGTTTGCGAATAAGGGAAGAGGAGTACCTCTTTCTGCTGGCGATGTTGTGTCCTCCTTCTATTTTTCCAACGATCTTCTTGTGGTTCGCTAAAGCGAGAAGTTGTGGAGGATGGTGGAGCCTTGGGCGAACCCATGGCCAAGTTGTTGAGTGTGATGCGGTGGCGTCTGTCGGCGGCGGGGAACCAGATCCGGCGGCAAGCAGCGGCGTGGCGGAACACAGCTACTGTGCGGTGGGCGGTTGCGACAATGGGCGGCAGCGGGTGGCGAGGGCGGCATGGTTGGAGTGTTTACGATGCGGCGCGTATGCGGCATCGGCGTCGTGGAGGCAGCTCTGCCTCGACTTGGCTGCTAAGTCCTTGAGGGCATTGCGGTTGCGGTTGCGTTGGACGATAGCGTCGAAAGTACGGCTCGGCGTGATGGAGGATGGCGGCGGTGGATTGGGCGCTATGGGGTGGAGGGGCGGAGGAGGATGGGGTTTCGCGGCTGGTGGAGAGGCGTTTTGGCGCCCCACGAGGTATGAATGGGGAAGCGGAGGAGGCGAAACTAAGGGCAACAATGTTTGGTTTGGGGCGCTTGTTTTTGAAATTTGGGAAAGTTACAAACTTTGCCCCATCTAAATTTCAGACATATTGCGGGTTGAAGGTAGGACAGTAATCTCAGGTGTCCCAAATGTGGCGAGGATAGATTTGATCGGCGCATGGGTGTTTAGGCGCCCACAGCGTATGAAACGCTTCTCGGAGGTGGTTGAGGCTGGCGTCTTGGTGAAGTTACAAACCTACCCGGTTTAGAACTTTGGACATTGGGCGATAGACTACGGGCGAGTCGGGACGATATTCCTACCACCAAACATTAGTCTCAGCGGTTTTGGGTGACGAGAGGCCTATTTGGCGCCGTTCAATATTTGGGAGCAAAAGCATTAACGTTTTGGTTCTCTTGAATTGAACTTTCAGGTTTGTCAAACTTCACAAATCTTTACTCATGAAAATCCTAAAGCTACGATTATTTTGGAATGGAGGGTACATTTGAATATACATTGTACAGTATATATTAAAAATATGCAACTTACCTTAGTTCATGCATGGTTCAGAGATATAATCTCCTTGGTTGCAAAAAAAGTTTGACATGCATATGAATATATATAGCATGTTCAAGCATAACAAATTGATGCCCCCTTTTACATCTGATTTACAAATGCCATTATCTCGGGTTCAAATAGATGAATGCACTTCCTATGAGTTGAATCTTGAAACCCCTCTATGTTGAATTAGACATGTATTCTATTTCATAGCTAGCAATTTGGAATGTATCCATGCAAGTGACAAATGTATAAAGTGCTTCACACTAACAACATGGAGTGCACTAATTAATGTTTATATATGAATTGCAAAAGCATCCATTGCCTGTATTTCAAACCACTATCACTCTATGGATCGATAATATGAAATAAACACATGCACATGCTAGAATTCAATAAAGTATGGATTATCGATAGACGATTTTCATCCATCGCAATTTGCAAAATTCATGATCTCATCCAAAAATAATAATGCCATTTATATTTTAATTTAATGCGTAGAACCGCCTTTTAGACGTAGATGCACTATGCCTCGGCCCGTTCTCACAAACACGCTATATATCTCTCTATCTAACGCATAAGTGCACACACTTTATATGCATCAGCATTTCTCTTTCACACATGCTCACAATCTCTCTCGGGGTGTCGGGGTGTCTCACGCACATGCTCTCTCTCTCTATCTCTCTCTCTTTCTGACTACTATGTACCACTCTTTTCACTAATCTCAGTTGGAAAACACTATTTCTCTCACATGCATATATACACACGCACGGTCTCTAGTAGCCCTCTATATGCACATATATGTGCCTACGTGTCTCCCACCGCACATTATCTTTAGGCCTCTCTACTTTACATTCCCCAGACACACCTCTCTCTAGTAGTTGGCGAATATGATTCCATCATATCATTGGTAGAGATATCCACATTTGTTAGGCTGGATGGTATCTGATGATTTTACCTAGTTTGGACCCTTGCGGTTGAGGAAAAAAACTACTCTGGTCTGTATATTAGTGATAGGGGTGTGTACAAAGTACGTGAATACCGGGCATTGTGCATGTGTGTATACTATCGACGAACTAGCCCCCAAGCTTCTATAACATCCTGGGGGCCTAGGGTTACAAATCATATATAGTCGGCTTATCACCAGTGGGGATAGAGTCCTCCGCGACTCTGGTAGCTAGCTTCGTGTTGTACATCGATTCCTCCACATGGGTCTTCGTATAACGTGTCTCGGTCCAACCTATGTGGCGCAGGATGGAACCGACCCATGAGTCCTCATGTAGACCCACCACAACTAGAAATGATGTGCCCACCTCACCACACACGTAATCAGCCACTAAGAAAATAAGCATATACAATAGTATAATGTTATACATGAAAGTTAACTGCATGGTGCATCCAAAAATATTTGTTCTGCATTGTGAATGTTTATATATTTTCCTAAAATATTAGTCACGGGAAAGAAAGCGAAGGGCATATCTCTCCTTGTCTCCATCGGACAACCCTCTTTCTACACCACTTTCACGTCACACACAAACTATCTCGGCCCTCTAAAATATGCATGCCCACGACACATTCCGCGTGGGTCATTGTATTTCAAGCTAAGGCACTACGGTCACGGACTTCATAATATGCTCATTCGATCACCGTATACATTCTCGTGGTGATCATACGGTATCTAGCTCACGATCGTCTCCGTATTTTCTTGTTGACAACTGCGGACTTTGCATTCGATGTGTGCTCCATATTTTGTTAGCGACACTTACAATCATTGTATTTGAGCGAAAGCCGATATAGTCCTTTGGACTTGAGAATAAGCTCATCACGGTCACCAAATACATTTTGTCATGCTAACCAACATGTGGTTGGATGGTTAGGAGGGCAGTGGTTTCTCGAGCCCACCAGGTTAAAGTCACGGTGCTCGCATTTATCTGGGTTAATTTCAGTATTTTCCAGCGATGTGCGTTCAGTGGGAGGAGACGTTCCACTCGACTACGAGGCACCTATGGTGACTTCATAAAATCTCAAGATCATATGTTGGCTCACTCTCTCGAAGGTGCTCATAGGGGTAGGGTCTGCGTGTGTGCGCTTTAGCGGTGAGTGCTTGCGCGTATATATGAGCCCTTGCGTCTGTACCATGTTAAAAAATACATGTCATGATTATACGGTCACTAGCTCACCCGTACAACTCTGTATTTTGTTGATGACACAATCAATTGACCAGTCAAATGTTCCATGTGGCGCAACTAGTGTTGCACCATCGGGGTGCGTAACTGTGGGCCCCACCTGTCAGCCCGTATATGAAAGAAAGAAATGGTAGTTTGAGTCATCTTGTGTTAATAAAATACATTTTAGGGTGATCATCAGATCCTTTGGCTCACCATACAGCTCCGTAATTTGTTGATGACCCGATTAATTGACCAGTCAAATGGTCCACATTCAGCAGCGCACATTACCATAGGGCCCACCCGTCAGCGCGTATATGAAGGACAGATATGGTAATAAATTAGTGGTCGGTGGGTACTCGAAGTCGTGAGACCTACGGTTGGCGATGCCCGGCCCGGTGAAGCGGCGTTGATTGGGCGGTGGGGTGGGGATCGCCCGGAGAAAAAAGCTCGGTAGCGGGAGGCTAGAGGTATGGCGGTCTTGTGTGGATGGCGGTGGGGAGTGGTTTGGGGAGGGCGGCGGTTGGCCGGTGGTGGTGGCGGCTCGGGGGTGGAGTTTGATGATAAACTGCAGGCCCTTGATTTACGTATCAATGGCTGGAAAATCTAATGACCAGAGATTAAAAAGTCGGTTGGTGACATGTAGTCTCACCCGCGCGTACACATGCGCATACGCATGCGGTGCAACAACAGCTGCGTACACATGCGAACACATGCATGCATGCGAGCGTGCAACAACGACTGCGTACACATGCACTCCACGAACACACGCATATACGCACACATGCATGCAACACTAAAATGTACCCTTGCATGCACGCAACACTCGCGCTTTGCATGCACACAGCACATGACAAAGACACACGCTCAACCTATCGTGCATGCACCCTTTATTAAGCACATGGGTATTACGGGTATTAATCAATCTTATCGTGATAAGCGAGAAGATTGATGTTTGTAGCGGTCTTTATGAATCTAGCGTGTCGGACGGGCTATCAACATAGTAGGCTTATCTACATGAAAAGATGATGTCACACTAAATGAACAATCATCGGTTTATGAAATGCCGCTTGATCGCCCTGGCCACAAAAGGTTCCTCATTTATGCGCTGCTGCGTTGGGTCATTGACATGCAGGCCATGTACCTAAAAGCCCCTGCGTTAGTGGAAGAACAGCGGTGTCCTCGTCGGTCGAGGCGCCACTCGTTGTCTCGCCTTGATGAACACACCTCCTTGCCGCATTCAAGCGCCTCCATGAAACCACCCGTGTGGAAGCCAGAAACCCTCTGGACACCACGTTCGTTCATGACCGGGCGGCATTAAGCATAGCGCCAGCCGAGCTCCTCCCATCTGCCGTCTATTTAATCTACTATTTAAGAGGCCAAGCGGCCAAGAATCGCACACCTCCACCGCTCCCTATCTCCTCCTTCACCATTTTGTCCCTCTTATAATGGCTTCGAAGAGTAGTTGTTCCGCATCCAAGCCAGCTGGGTGGCCCACCGAGCCCACCGATTCTGAGCTATGTAGCTCGCTGATCCACCTCCTCCCCTGCGCGGCAGACTGGTTGCCACCCCAAACCGGGCGGCGGTTCAGCAACTTCGCCGCTCGAGGCTAGCTCGGCGAGGCGAGCGCGCATAAGCGTCGTTGCTGCCGTCCACACCTGCCTCATACCCGCGTCTCGTTTACGTGGCGGAACTCCCATGTCGGCGGCGCGCCGCCTAACTGCAGCGACAGTTGGGTGCCGCGAGAAGCGACAAGTCGGTGGCAGCGCCTTCATGTCTGCCGCCATCGCCGAGAAAGTAGAACATGGGAGGCCGCCGCCGCTGGGTCCCATGAAGGCCACCGCGGGCGACGCCCGGCATACACAGCAGTGTCTTGCGAGATCCTTTTGTTGTGAGGACCTTTGTAGACCCGCATGGGCTCCCGCAGCGAAGCCCCTTCCACCATCATATCTTGACATCAGCCAATGATATCAGTTGGACGATGGGGAAGCGAGCCGTCGCTTTGACTGAAGCATATACCTCCAAGGCTCTCGGCAGATCCGGTGGTCGTCTTTGCGGACATGAGAACACAAATCGATCGTGACGACCATTTAGGCCAGGTATTATATACTGTGCTGTCGAACTAACACCGCGTGGATTCATTTGAATGTAACGAAATCCATCATGTTTGTATGAAAATTAGGTATCTTATATGATTTCCGTCGTTGTTTATATGAAATATCGCCGTGTTTGCGTGAATTTACGTCCGGTTGGTTGAGTTGCTGTCATAATGTAATGCGGCTCTGGTAAGATGGCGTAATTTGCGAATTAAGCGGTCGGTCTGCCAGGCGGCTCGAGCGGCGTGGTGGGACAAAAAAGAACATTTTCGTATCCAGCGTGTGCGGCCGGAGGATGCATGAGCACCGAGCCATTCCTCGTCCGCCGATGGCAAAGGCACCGGTGGACAAAAAAGAATCGCCAATATTTTGGCTACCGGGCAGAATCAAGTAGCCCCTCCCAACAGATTCAAATCCCTCGTTAGCGTGGAATTTTGACATGTGTTGTTTTCATGAACTAGCAAGATGCCCGTGCATTGCGGAACATCAAGATGCATTTTTACAAAACACCTGTTGTGATTGACCCATGCAGGAGTAATCTCATTTTGCAAAAACTAATGATATCTCGAGAATTTTATCGGATAAATGGTATCTTGAGAATTTTATCGGACTCCATTTTTTTATACAAGGCCACAAACCCATATTACAGGTACTAAGGAAAAAAATAATGTCTTATAAGTCAATGTTGCAAGCCACCTTGTTTCCTTGTTTGCCGTGTAAATTAATGTGTATTCTTCTCTTTCATGCACATCAAGCCAATGCTCACACTCCCGCATGCATGCAAGGGATAATTAATGTCCTCCTTTGCTAGTACTACAAGGCAAACACCATTAATATTGCATCGATTAGTGTTAGTGTCCTTGTATATCTGCAAATTGTAATTTTGATAGTGTCCTTGTATATAAAAATGGAAGGAGAAAGATGAGAGATAAGGTGAGGAGGAGTGGGCGTGGTGGTGACTGGTGGTCATACTGGGCGGAGGCATGGGGATGGGCGGTAGCATTATGTCTAGGTTTGTATCCTCTCACACACACCCACGTAGGTGGGGGCGATGCCTGAAGAGAAGAGGTGCCATGCGCGCACATACTCCGTCTCTTTCCCAACCACACCCGGCCTTGGGTGCAATTGGAGCTCATTTCTGTATGAAAAGGCAGCCCACGTGGTAATTTGACACGTGTACTGGTTGTCCACTTGGTGGAGGGAGGATCGTCTACCACGGGTGAACAAACAAATTTCGACTTGATGCGTTATGTTAAAAAAGAGGCAAACCATGTGGGGCCTACCTTAGAGGCAAGGATCTATACATTGGAGTACATTTGATGTGTCTCGTCAACTCGCAGAACGAGGAGAAGCTTTCTTAGTACGCCGTATCCCCCGCCCACAGGCGTGGTGTCTCGAAGGATCGGGTGAAGCTTGCTTACTAGTAGTAGTATTGTACGCCTTACGCCCGCTCCCTACATACCCAGCAGATGGCTCATGAGGATGAGGAGAAAAATTTTACTACTCCTCCGTTTACTCCTCGTCCCTACTACCTTGGTTAGAGAGATTATCATATTGTTTGGAATATATATGTCCTTTAGTACTCCCTCCATTTACTTATACAAGGCCACTATAAAAAATTTACATTTGCATCTATACAAGGCCACAAATAGTAATCGAGACAAAAGTTACTACTCCCTCCTTTCCGGTTTATGGCTCAATTTCAAAATCTCTCAACCAAGGTAGAGCGGTGAGTGGTCGAATTAATTTTGTACTCCTAGTTTGCACAAGTAATTAAATGCGCCCGTTTTCTCAAGTTATGTTTACCGAGGCATTAATTAGAACGAATACATGAATGACCACTAAATTTCCATGAACTTCTACATGCATAGGTGAGTTTTCTCTTGACACTACTTGCATTGGGTGATCTAACGCACCTCGAAATCCAACATGTGATGGTACTACTACTAGTAGTAGAATTGAGACTTATAAAACGGAAAAACGAATGTTTTTTAGATGAGCCCTATAAACCCTAGTGGGTACGTACTCTGTAAAATCAGATTTTCCCAAAACTAAGTCGCTCAACCTTTATTTGCTTGTTTCCCTTCCTACCTCCTTGCCTCGAACAGACTATGCCAAATTCCCCTGCCTGCCGCGCGGGAAAAGACCAGCCCTCGCCTTTTTTAGTCCGGGTTTGTATCAATGGATCGCGCAAAGCAGCAAAAACCCAAGCCGTGTCTTGTACTCCTCCGTCGATGCTCGCTTTCATGAATTTTGTACTTCCTGTCACCGACATGTGGGACATATAGCAACCAGGTCGACGTGTCAAGCACAAATAACGATGCAAAGCGATGAGGGCGCACCCAGTCATACTGCCCGATAGTAGTAATGAGCAATGAGACATCAAATCACAATGCCGCACGTTCCCAGACGAACGAAGCAACCATTATTTCACATTTCGGTTCGCCATCATCTCAAACCACATAGTATTGCTACGCCTCAAAGACGGACCGCGCATCCCTTGGTACATCATGACCGTGGGACCGCGCCAATGAGCCATGCTCCCCATGATCGCTCGGTAAAATCACCTCATTTTACTATACTTCCTCCGTATCGGTTTACATGGCATGCACGTCGTTCTAGATTGAGAATTTAACTGGCTATATATGTGATGAGCAGTATATGTTTAGAAACTACATCCGCTTAGAATCAATGATATACTTTTTGTGACATAGTAACTCATATTTAGTTAGTCAAATGGATGACCTAGAACTACGTGCGCCCTATAAACCGAGACAACTAAAAAAAGCGAGGCGGAGGGTAGTTCGATGCGTATCTTTTTAGATCAATATAGTCGGGTTCACCAAGGAGCAAAACCATGTGGTGGGCTGCTCTGTCGTGTTGGCGTAGCAACTCAAGCGGTCGATCCACACGAAATGGCGACACATAACAGGACCCCTTTGGCCGACATGTGGCTCATCCACGTCTTGTTCCGCGTCGATGCACCAAATTACAGTTGAACAGCGGTTGGAATGGAGGCACCCGATCGTAAGCGCCGCGATAGTAGAAAATGGCGATGAGGGTCAAATCACAAAGCCCACCTTTCCGCATTAAGCTGGATGGGCGAAGCAACCATCATTTCAGCTCTAGGGCACAAGAGCATAAAGAAAAGAAAACCAATGATGCGTGCGGCAGCTACCTAGGGCACCCTAGGGTAGGGGTCTCTACTACAGATCCTTTTTTTAAAGCACCTCCACTACAAATCGGTTTCTCCATCGTCCTCTTGAAGAAACCGATGATGTGTGCAGCGGTAGGGTTTGTAGGAGTACTACTACGGCGTCGAGGCCACATCATAGTAAGCGGAGAGGATTGAGTTTGAGTCGGCGCTTAAATATGTGTGGGCGCTTGGTTTTAGGGAGCAGAGGCAGCATTTTGGGTTTGGGGACCGATGGAGATATAAATGCGTACAAAAATTGTAGATGTAGGTTCGAGAAAGGCAATGATGCATGGGCCCTGCATTTTGATATACCCGGGGCCGCGTGAAATTTGCTACTCTACTCAAAACTAGTAATGTACACATGCATTGAACGCATGAGATTCTGAAACCAAATTATGAATAAATACACACTATAGCATGTAAAGCTTTGGGTCATTTATGCATGTTGTAGATGTTCGTTTAGTTCTTATAGTTCATCTCATTCAAAATCAATTAGTTTTAAAAAAAATTGTTAAGATTCATGGGGTTGTGCATTGTAAATCATAAAGTAAAAAGCAAATAATGGAAATTCATTTAGAAAAAAATTCAATTATGATACGAAAGATTCTAGAACAAAGGAGAAGAGGTTTGTGCATTATGCTTAAGTTCAACCATGGAGTCTTCTAAATTGTACATGTGGTAGATCTGGTGGAATGTTGATGATATCCAACGACCGATGAGTGCTCGGATTGCCATCTCGCACTTCGGATTAACTTCATCCAGCGACCACCTTTCAAAATTATTACACACTATATAGTTCTTGTGCCATATTTGCATGTCTTGGAAAAAAGCTACTAGTGGGTTGTACTAGCTATTTAGGAATAGAAGATGTATACATGGAAGTTAAAGGGAAGAGATGACATGGAGTATCTCAATTCCTATGAGTAGGATTGGAAAAGAGATGTCATTTGGTTCACATCATAGGAACTTTTCTATTGAATCTAGAGATGACATGTATCTCAATTCCTATGAGGAGGATTAGAAAAGAGGTGTAATTTGGTTCATGTCATAGGAAATTTTCTATTGAATAGCGCTAATGTTTATTTTCCTTTGAAATTATGGGAGTATAGGAATCCATTCATATGAACCAAGTGGCTCTAAAGCTATAGAAATGATATCATGTTTATTTCCTTTGAAATGTGGAGTATATGAATCTATTCCTATGAACCAATTGGCTCTAAGGAAAAAACCTATAAAAATCATATCATATAGAGTTCCTATGATATTCCTCCACACCAAAGGATGGTTGAAATTGCTGCGGGTGATCGATGGTCTTTCTTTGTAGACTCCTCCCCATCTTTATAGTTACCTCTAGAAGATGAATGAAATGATATATACAAGGTATTCTACATGTGCAATTTGTACCTGGCTTCGGTAAAAGTTTGCGAGGTTCGAATTTTCAATAAAGCTGTATGCCTTTGCATTTTGGAGCGGAGGGAGCATATGGCAGTTACTAACACTCACATGGAAGATTTGTGTGTAGGAGGTGGCTATTACATTAAATGACATGGCAAAACTAACATTGTGGGATCTTGATCTAATGGTTCTTCTGGCGTTTTTAGGAAAAGGCTTGTGGCGAGCGTTTGTGGGATAATGATTCTGGGACACATGCATTGCATTGATCGTGCCCCCTCTCTCTCACGCTTTACGCACCCTCCACGAGTCACGACTCTCCCGAGTCCTCTCGCACCCACCGTCTATCTGTAGGTAGGCGTCACACACATATATGCTCTTCACACCTACCCACGAACTTCTAAAAACCAAAAGACATCGCACACATTTTATTTTAGCTCACACATCACACACTTATACTATTACTCTTGTGGCGAACATTCTTTGGGCATAGTATATTGTACTCTCACAAGGAAGCGGTGCACGCATGCACTAGTTCTCTCACACCCACTCATGGTACCGTGGGGCGCATTTTTTTGAAGCTGGTACAACAAAATCACTCCACTATATATATAAGTAGGAGCCTTAGCGCTTGCTTTACTAGGGTTCCTCTCGTTCACTCTCTCATGCTCTCTAGATCTAAGCAAGACATAGGTGGCCACACTCTCTCTCAGCTCACGGCTGGTCACAAATCAGTAGGACAACCTCGGCAAGGCGGGGTAGCGCCCGGACACACCATGATGGTGGTCGTTACTCTGGCGGGATCTAGGCTGGCCAGATCAATACTAGTCTTTTCTGCGCACTTTGTCCTCACTCGTGCGCACAGGAGGAACTTCGGTCGGTCACCCATCGACACTACTCCAAGTGAGCACGCTTAACTTTGGAGTTACGTCCGAATGGGCTCCGGAAAAAGAAGAATTCCTTATTGATATGAGTAGTCTATCATCCTAATAAGCGGGCTATTACATACACCCCCCTCGGGAGGAACCGGCGTCCTCGTCGAACCATGAAACGTTCCCTCTTGGCACAAGCGTCGTGCTTCTGGTCCGTTACATGTGCCATGTCGGGTGCCTGACGGGTCTAAGCGTCATGAACAACATCACCACCTGTCGCAACCATCCGTGTAACGCGAGGGTCGACTCGATACCAACATAGCGCCCTCGATGCGGCTATATTGGTATCGAGCTACCATATCATAATAGCACTTGGCTTATTAGGGATGATAGACTACTCATATCAATAAGGAATTCCTTCTTTTCAAGGAGCCCATTGACGAACTCCAAAGTTAAGCGTGCTCGGCTTGGAGTAGTGTCGGAGGGTGACCGACCGAAGTTGCTCCGAATGAAACTGCGTGAAAATCTGCATCTAATGTCTCTGAACCAATGAATCCCGCCAGAATGCTGGCGAGTAATGTCGAAGCGTTACAATTAATGATAGAGCCTTCCCGACTTAGGAGCCCCTACTTGATTGTTTCTTTGGCGTTGTTGAGTCTAGAATGGAAAAATGTTTTGAGTCTTAGGATTATATATATCGGAGTAGGATTCTTTTTACTTCCCGGTCCCTTAAATAGCTCTGTGAGGTCTCTGGCGTAGAGTTTTGACTCTCCTCTTCTCAAATTTCACTAAAAAATTTAGGATCACGTGGGTATCTTGGAATCGTTCGATGGTTTTGTGGCGAGAACATTGTTCTTGGTGCCTCGACATTTAGGGGTTGTGGCGGTGTCCGGGGAGTTGAGCTCCGAGTGTTGTCGTCACAATTTTATCGTTGCGATTCTGGAATACCTGAGTTTTACCGACATGAAATCTCTTTTGTGCGAGTTGTTGGTGAGATAACCCGATAGCCCGATCTTGGAGAGAGCGGGAATATGCCATGACTTGTATAACGGATGTTTTGAAGGTCGAGGTACCGATTTGAGGATTTCTTGGTTATGTGTTGTGGATGGATAATTTGGATCTAGGTATTGTTAGTTTGGGTGATATATTTTGTGTCCCTGTATCCCCAACACCAGTTGCATAACCGAAAGTTTAGGAGTTTATAGGTGGAATTCTAGTAGCTTACAGGATTTTCTTTCCGGCGGATGTATGATTTGAGATTGGGGTTCAACGTCTAGTGGTCCGCCCATTCACGGTCGATTCTGATTGGTGTGAGGCGTCTTAAAGAATCCTTGGCTATGCTGATTCGGGGGCGTCTTGTTTGTCATTAAATGACGTCCGCTATCGTCGTGTCGTGTGGGCCCCACCACGAACACTGGTGAAATCTCTATCATGTGTTTGTTCGGCTCATTCTAAAGCCAATCTTTTGTTTCGGTTGTGATATTCGATTTGTTTCTAAGACAGATGTTGTTTCCATATCTTTATCTAAGTGGCTTCTCACCTTAATGGGCGTGTGATGATTAACTTTGGAATTCATTCGTTCATTCTTGTTGAATGTTTATTGTGAAGACTATATCTTGCAATTTCTATCCGTTGATTCTACTTGACTATTTGTCTATCAAAGGACTAACGGATGTCACCCTCTTGAGGATGGCTCCGTAGCGTCGAATCCGGATCGCAATGATGGGGATCAATCGAACCCTCCACCTCCACCTCCGCCTCGGAGGCACGGCAAGCTATCATGGCAGCCACCAATGCCAATGCTCGAGATGATTTTGCAGCTCTTGCAGAAGCGTACTCGAGGCAAGGCAATCAAGGAAATCAAGGTCAAGGCAACAATCAGCCGCACTTTGCTACTCTCGGTCGGTTCCTCGCTAATCAGCGAAGTCTTTCGGTTTACGTATCCGAGGCCCGCGAGCCTGACGATTGGTTAGTGGACATCTGCAAGCATTTTGATTGTAGCAATGTCGGACACGAGGACTTTGTCAAGTTTGCATCGTTTCAACTCAAGGACCAAGCTCTTTGAGTGGTACCGGCAATACAAAGATTCGAGAGGAGGTCGTGTCATTACCTAGGATGAGTTCGCGTGATTTGAGCTCATCACATTCGAAAAGTGTTGTTGAGAGCAAGCGTGAGGAGTTCCAAATCTCAAGCAAGGCAACATGTGCGTGTATCAATACAATATCCAGTTCGAGGCTTCGCTCGTTTTGCTAAGCAAGGCGTACACGATGAAAAGAGTATGATCTATCAATTGAGAGGTGGTGCGAGAGAAGATCGCAATTAGCTCTTGTGCTTTTGAGCGAGATAAGTATGATGATTTCTACAACATGGCCTTTGAAGCAAGCTGCCCAGCTCAAATGTGAGGCTTCTAAGAAGAGAATCGGGGATGCGATTCAGTCTTCTTCTTCCTCTCAAGTGGCAGCTAAGCGGCGAAGTTCTACCTTCCTCCTCCTCGTTCCGTCGGCCTTATCGTGAGAAGAACTCGGTGGCCGTGGATCTTCCACCCACCCAACCCAAGCTATCGAGAACAAGTCTAATTCTCAAGCTCCAAGGTCAAGTGCTCCTTACCACCGTCCGCTCTCGGGGTGACTTGCAACAAATGTCGTGAAAAGGTCACTATCGAACAAGTGCTTCAACCAAAGCGCCTTCCGCCTCCTCCTCTGTGAAATCTTCCGGCAATGCGGTGGTCAAGCATAATCCAAAGCATGCCAAGGTCAATATGATGAATGCAGCTCAAGCGGAGGAGATTCTTGATGTGATCATGGGTAATCTTCGATTAATGATATTCACTGCAAAAGTCTTATTTGATCTTTGGTGCATCTATTTCTTTCATATCAAGACCTTTTGCATCCATGAACAATTTGCATCTTGTCGATCTGCCTAAGCCGATAGCGGTTTCTCTCTCGGGTTTGTTCATGAATACAAAAATGATAGCTCGGATGTTTCTATCAAGATGGGCGATTATAGATTTCTGGCTAAACCAATGGTTCTTGGTGACTCGGATATTGATCTTATTCTCGGAATGGGTGGCTTTCTCGGCACAAAGCTCAACTTGATTGTGCTGCCGGAAATCAATTGACTCACTCTTCTAATGATGTGATCATCTATGCGCTTCGTGATGAAACCATTGGTTGTTTTCTCTCAATGAGAAGAAGCGAATTGAATGCTATCTCTCGATTCGATCGTTTGTGAGTACCAAGATGTCTTTCGGAAGAGCTTCGGGTATGCCTCCTCATCGGCCGATTGAGTTCGTTATCGATCTTGAGCACGGCCTTGAACCCGTTTACAAGCGTCCATACAAGCTTGGACCTGATGAGCTGAAGGAATTGAAGAAGCAGCTTCGATGAACAAGGCGTCTGGGTTTGATCGGACCGAGTTCATCTCCTTGGGGTTGTGGTGTTCTTTTGTCGGAAGAAGGATGGCGCGGACCGACTTTGCGTCGATTACCGTCCATTGAATAAGAAGACAATCAAGAACAAGTATCCACTTCCCAACATCAATGAGCTTTTCGAGCAACTCAAAGGTGCTAAAGTGTTCTCAAGCTTGACCTTCATATGGGTTATCATCAGATTCGCATTCGTGAACAAGATATTCCCAAGGCAGCATTAGAACAAGCTTTGGTTCTTATGAATATCTTGTCATGTCTTTCGGCCTTGTCAATGCTCCTCCAACATTCTCTCGGATGATGAACTTCATCTTCAACCCCTACACCAATGAATTAGTCTTGGTCTATCTTGATGATATTTTGGTCTTCTCCAAGAATAAGAAGGATCATGCCAAACATTTGCGATTGGTGCTAGACAAGCTCGAGAGTATCAATTCTATCTGAAGTTCTCCAAATGTGAATTTTGGCTTGATGAAGTGCTTTATCTTGGTCATATCATCTCCGCCAAGGGCATCGCTGTTAATCCAGAAGGTGTCGCAATTGTGAATTGGGAACCTCCTCGGAATGTCAAGCAGCTCCATGATTTTCTTGGTCTTGCAAGCTATTGCGAAGATTCGTTGAGAACTTCTCCAAGATTGCAAAGCCTCTTTCCAACCTTCTCGAGAAGCATGTGAAGTATATACGGTCTCTGAGTGTGGCGTTGCTTTCAATACCCTCAAAGAAAACTCGTCACAGCTCTGTCTTGACTCCTCTGATGAATCCAAGCCATTTGAAGTTTTACGTGATGCTTCTCTTCAAGGTCTCGGTCTGTGTTAATGCAAGAGAAGAGTTGTGGCTTATACCTCTCGCTTGATTGAAGCCCAGAGAAGAACTACCCCACTCACGATCTTGAGTTGGCGGCGATTGTCCATGCATTGATAACGTGGAGACATCTCTTGTTGGGAAGGAAAGTGGACATTTTCACCGATCACAAGAGTCTCAAGTACATCTTCACTCAGCCCAACCTCAACCTCGAGGCAGACTCGATGGGTGAAATGATTCAAGAGTACAACCCAAGTATTGAATATACTCGGGCAAGGCCAATGTCATTCACCGAGATGCTTTGAGCAGGAAGTCTTATTACAGCAGTCTAATCCTCAAGCCCTTCTTGGGATCTCTGTGAAGCTTTCCATAGCTGAATCTTCAAGTTGTTCCTCAAGGCTTTCTTGCCAACCTCATAGTCTCTCCTACTTTGGAAGATCAGATTCGTGAGGCTCAACTTGGATACCATGGTGAAAAAGGTGAAGCGTGGTATCGACAAGGGCATTTCAAGTACAAGTGCTTCCACATTGATGACAAAGATACTCTTTTCTTTGAGGACGGATTGTGGTTCCTAAGGGTGATCTGAGAAAGTCATTATGAGCGAGGCTCACAATTCGCTTCTATCCATTCATCACGGAAATGCGAAGATGTACCATGACCTCAAGCAGTCATATTGGTGGACTCGAATGAGGCGAAATTGCTCAATTCGTGAATGAATGTGATGTCTGCGAGAAGAGTGAAAGCGAGAACACCAAAGACCAGCTGGTCTCCTTCAACCTCTTGCTATTCGAATGGAAGTTTGATCATATTGAAATGGACTTAGTGGTGGCTTTCCAAAGTCAAGCGTGGAAATGATGCTATCTTCGTTGTCATTGACAAGCTTACTAAAGTGGCTCATTTTCTTCCTATCAAAGAATCTATCACAGCAGCTCGGTTGGCGAGCTATACACCTCGAGTTGTCTCCTTGCGGCATTCCACAAGTGATCTCTTGAGACCGTGGCAGCATCTTTACCTCAAGTTTTGGGATTCTTTTGAGAAGGCCATGGGCACCAACATTCGTTTCAGCACAGCTTTCCATCCTCAAACAAGTGGCCAAGTTGGCGAGTTAATCAAATCCTTGAAGATATGCTCGGGCTTGTGTCATTTCCTTCGGTATGAAGTGGGAAGATTGTCTTCCATATGCGAGTTCTCCTACAACAACAGCTTCCAAGCGAGTTGGGCAAGGCCCATTGAAATTCTCTATGGCGAGAAAGTGCGTACTCCTCTCAATTGATGCAGGGCAGGTGAGCGCCAACTTCTTGGCAATGACTTGATCCGAAGCGGAAGAAATGTGCAAAGTCATTAGTGAGAATCTCAAAGCAGCATAATCGCGCGGAAAACTATTATGATGATAAGCACCGTGATGTGGCTTTTGAAATCGGAGACCATGTCTACCTCGCGTCTCTCAATGAAAGGCACTCGTAAGCCCGGTATCAAAGGAAGCTTGCCCCTAGATCGTGGGTCCTTTCAAGATCATTGGCAAAAGGCGATCTAGCCTATCAACGAGCTTCCATCCAACTTTGCAAGCGTGCGATGTGTTTCACGTGTCACAACCATAAGTGCTTCAAGACTCTGAGCGCACTATCAACTTGAAGATTGACCTTCAAGAAGATCTCTCTTATCATGAGCACCCGTTGCTATTCTTGAAGAAAAAGCGGCGCAAGACTGCAACAAGTCAATCAAATTCCTCAAAGTGAAGTGGTCACACCATTCCGACCGAGAAGCAACACAGGGCGCGAGGATCACCTCCGTTCGAATATCCGGAGTTCTTTCAGTCCTAGATCTGGGGCGAGATCCTCTTGTAGTGGTGGAGTGTTGTAACACCCGGAGTAACTTTCCATATTTGTAACTCCAACTCTTGCCATTTTGGCATTGTGATATGATATTCCCTCCGTGGTTGGGTTTTCTTCATTTTGCATTTTGTCCATGTCATGCATTTTATATCATGTCATCATGTGCATCGCATTTGCATACGTGTTAGTCTCATGATTCGAGCATTTTCCCGTTGTCCGTTTTGCAATCCGGCACTCCTATCTCCCCGGGCCCTTTTACGTTTTCCGTGTGCGGGTACTAAACCTTCTCGGAATGGACGAGGTTTGTCTAGTGGCCTTGGTATACCACCCGTAGACCACCGGTCAAGTTTGGTCATTTGGAGCTCGTTTGGTACTCAGCAGTTAACCGCACTCTCGCAAAGGCCTCTTTTAAGTTGCAGCCCAACACCCTTCAAAACAGCCCAATAACCCATCTAAGTCACTTCCATGCTCTCCGTCGTTCGATCACGATCGTGTGGTGAAAACTACACCTCATTTGGACTCTCCTAGCTCCCTCTATGCCTATTTAAGCAAACCCCTCCAAATCCGGGTCTAACCCCCGAGCCTTCCCTACCTCGCGCCAGACGCAGCGTCCGCTCCGCCGGACACGTCCGCCCCAACCGCCGCCGCGCGCCCTCGGGGCCGCGACATGTAACCCGCCGCCACCACAGCGCCCTTGTGAGCCCTTGAGCCCGCAGCAGCCAGCCCGGGCGTCCGGGCGACCAGCGCCTCCCCCCAGCGCCCGCCCGCCGCCGCCCGCGCCGCGCCGCGCCCTCCGCCGGCCGGCCCTACCCGCTCGTCGCCTCGCCTCCTCCTCCACCGCCCGCCCCGCCGCCCGCCTCCAGCGAGCCGCCGCCGCCGCCCGCCGGCCGTATGCCGCTCTCTCTGCCCGGTCCGCGGCCGCCCCGCCGCCCCTCGCCGACCCTCCTCCTCCACCGCTCCGTCGCCCCGCGTGATCGGGAGGATCCGATCCGACCTCGGTTGGCGCCCAACTGCGTTGACTTCTTCCCCTCATTTTCTTCTAAGTGTTAAATTCTGTGATATTTCGTGGCTTTTTCAACTTGGTATAACTCTGTCATCGTAGCTCCATTTTGCGCGTATAATATGTAAAAATGTTCGTCTCGAAGAGTAGATCATTTCATCTCATTGCATCATTTTCATTTGAGCTCATCTTGATGCCTGAAATGCTGTTAGAAGAGGGCTATGTGATGTTACTTTCTGTTTCTTAACAGAACTTGCACTTTTGTTATTTTTGCTATGATTGATGTGTGCATCCTATGAAGTTGAGTCCTACATGTGTTTTGTAATATGCCATGCCATCTTTCCAGGGTGTATGCCATGTATTTTGTGATCTATGTGGTGACTAGCACAAGCATGCAAAGTAGGTGTCCTGATGTTGCTGATTTCAGCCCTGTTTAGCTGATATTTTGATGCCATGTTAACTTGATGATACCGAGAGATCTATGCATATTTTGAGATACTTCAGTAAGGGTGTTTTGTAAAACATGTCTTTCTCTATCCATCCAAGCCTTTGTTTGCAATTATGGAGTGCCATAGCTTGAGTCAATCGAGCTCTACTTTTGCTATCAAATGTTTCTGGCAGATTGTTTACATGTTATTCAATTTTGCCTAGGTTGTTGTGGTTGATCCATGTATGCTATGTTATTGTTCTTGCCATGTATGTCTTCTATGCCATGTCTTCTTGATGTATGTATGCTTAGTTTATCATATAAGGCTCTGTAGTAGTGCATTGAGCTTGTAAACATGCCTACTTGTTATCAGTTTTGACATGCCATGTTGCTGAATCTGTTATGAAACTTTCAATATTGACATGGGTGTTACTATATTTTCTGATCCTTTTGGCTTATGGTCAGTAAGGGACTTTTGTTCTATGCTTTGAGTAGATTCATGACATGCCTTGTTTTGCTATTTTAAGTTCCTGTAGCATGTAGTTTTGCTGCTCTGAACATTGCAACCTGATGCTGTTTTTGCCATGTCCAGCCTGATATTTTGTGCACTTTTGTCATGCTTGTTTGAACCTGTTATGATGTGAACTAGCCGTAGCTCAGTGCTCATCTTTTGTCAAGCATCTTGTGTAGATCACTGCCATGTGCTTTGTTGATACGTTTGGGTGCAGTAGCTTAATTAATTGTTGCTTGCTAAGTGGCATCATGCTGTTAATGGCAGATTTGTGCCATTCTTGTTTTGCTTGTCATTTCAAACCGTGCATCCGATTCGGTGATCTTTATATCGATTTCAACGAAATCATCTCATCTTTCAGTGGCATACTTGGTTTGCCAAGTTGATGCCTAGTTCATCATTTTCCTTCGGGCCTTTTATCGCATTGCATATCACATCCGCATATCATGTCATGTTTTGCATCATGTTGATTGTGCATTGCACGTGATTTATTGTGGTTCCTTTGTTTGTGTTTTTGCTTTGGGTAGAGCCGGGAGGCGAGTGCGTGAGCGAGGAACCTGTTGAGAATGCTTACGAGGATCAAGCTTTCGACAACTCACGAGAACATTGCGAGCAAGATGACCATACCCTCGAAATCACTTCTATCTTTGCTATGCTAGTTGCTCGCTCTTTTGCTATGCCTATGCTGCGATGCCTACCACTTGCTATATCATGCCACCCATATTGCCATGTCAGCCCTAACCATCCTTTTCCTAGCAAACCGTTGATTGGCTATGTTACCGCTTTGCTCAGCCCTCTTATAAGCGTTGCTAGTTGCGGTGAAGCTGAAGTTTGTTCCTTGTTGGAACATGGAGATGTTGTTCCTTTTGGAACATGTTTACTTGTTGGGGATATCACAATATATATATCTGCTATAATTAATGCATCTATATACTTGGTAAAGGGTGGAAGGCTCGGCCTTATGCAGTGTTTTGTTCCTCTTGCCACCTAGTTTCCGTCATACGGTGTTATGTTCCTTGATTTAGCGTTCCTTACGGTTGGGTGATTTATGGGACCCCTTGACAGTTCGCTTTGAATAAGACTCGTCCGGCAAGGCCCAACTTTGGTTTTACCATTTGCCACCTAAGCCTTTTCCCGGGTTTTCGCGAGCAGGGTCATCTTTATTTAACCCCGGACGGTGCTCCTTGAGTGCTGGCCCAAACTAGAGTGCTTTGCAGCGCCCCTCAAGGAAACTTGAGGTCTGGTTTTAGTTATGCGGACTGCTCATCCGGTGTGCCACGAGAGCGAGATATGTGCAGCTCCTATCGGGATTGTCGGCACATCTGGGCTTCTTTGGTCTTGTTTTATTCTTTGTCGAAATGTCTTGTAGTCCGGGATTCGAGATTGATCGGGTCTTCGGTAGAAGAATATCCTTCGTTGACCGTGAGAGCTTATAATGGGCTAAGTTGGGACACCCTGCGGTAATATCTTTGAAAGCCGTGCCCGGTTATGAGGCAGATGGGAATTTGTTAATGTCGGTTGTAGAAAACCCAAGTTGACCTCAATAAAATACACATCAACGGCGTGTGTAACCGTGATGGTCTCTTCTCGGTGGTCCGGGAAGTGAACTGATGTTGGAGTTATGTCGGCGTAAGTAGTTCAGGATCACTTCTTGATCGCTACTAGTTTCACGACCGTGCTTTGCTCCTCTTCTCGCTCTCTTTTGCGATGTAGCCACCATATATGCTAGTCGCTTGCTGCAGCTCCACTTTACTACTCTGTCCTTCCTATAAGCTTAAATAGTCTTGATCTCGCGGGTGTGAGATTCTGAGTCCCGTGACTCACAGATTCTACAAAACAGTTGCGGTGCCGATGATGCGGTCAGGTGGCGCATCCGAGCTCAAGTGGGAGTTCGACGAGGCGTGGTCGTTACTATGTGTCTTTCACGATGATCGATAGTGGTGCCCGTTGGGCGATCGGGGATCTGTGTAGCATTTGGGGTATCTTCTTTTATTTTGGTTCCGTGTCGGACCTTGAGTGTACTACGAATGATGGATGTTTATTTATGTATTGTGTGAAGTGGCATTGTAAGCCAACTATGTATCTCTTTCCCTTATGTATTACATGGGTTGTGTGAAGATTACCTCACTTGCGACATTGCTTTCAATGCGGTTATGCCTCTAAGTCGTGCCTCGACACGTGGGAGATATAGCCGCATCGAGGCGTTACAGGGGTGTAGGTGCATCGTTCACTGTTGTCGTCGGCGGCGAGGAGAGACCAACAGCTGCCAGCCGTCCAGAAGGCGCCCGGCTCGGGAGGGCCTCAGACCCCTTCTTCCTCCCAGCGGTATTGTGGCAAGATCGGCCTCCCGACACCATCTTTGCCACATGCAGCGTGACCCTCAGTATATATTCCTTGAAACCTGCCTTGCTCTACTACCCCAACTCCCCCTTGGCCGTGTGGATCTTTTTCTATTTCAAATCCGTTGTTCCAAAGCCACCTAGACTTTTACTATTATTAGAGGTAAAAGCTAGTTCATCTGTCGACTCTAAGAGTTGGTTCAAGCAGGGAAGAAAGTGGGAAAGGTATAGCATGAATCTAGGACTCTGTTCTAAGAGGAAACGGGGGAAAGTAGTAGATACTGGCTACCTGTCGGGGGTTGGGTGCGACATATGCCAACGGATGGCTTATCATGGTGGGAGCGAGTAGAACGTCGCGGTGCCGGAGGCGGGATGGCGTGAACCACGAGCAGCCGGTGTACTTTACCCAGGTTCAGGGCTCTCCTAGGAGATAACACCCCTAGTCCTGCTCTGTGGGGTCTCCGCATGATCACTAAGGCACAAGTGAGTACAAAGGTGCTCCTTGGGCTGTATGCTAGAGGTAGGAGAAGGCAAGGCTAGCTCTCTCCTTCCTCTATGATCTGGTCTAGTTCTAACAGGTTGGGAACCCTTTGCATGGGTGCCCTGGGGGGTTTATATAGGCCTACCCCAGGTACATTAGTAATCGGTAGGCGTGGGGCCGGGCCGTCGATCTCTTGACGCGCGGCTTCTCCGCCGGTGATGGAACCCTTGCCTTTGGTGAGCCCCGCCAACTGATTGATGTACAGGGCCGACAGGCCGTACCGCCCGCTCCAGGTCTTGTCGTGGCTGATCACCTGTTGTCGTGTCTCTAATAGCCTTGAGCTTGGTCGGGAGGTCGTGGCTATAGCTCCGCCCTTGGTGACGCGTCTGTAGCCACTCTGGTCTCGTCAGGTTAATGGCGTGTGGGTCAGGAGGAGGCGGGCCGACCATCAAGGCCGGCCTCCATCAGAATCCGGCCCAGTAGGGCTCTGCCGTCTTGGACTCTCATTGTTGGTGGGGCCCATCGCCCTTGGGCCGTCTGAGACGGAGCCGTTGTGGGGCGGACTCCGCCTTCTTGTGATGATGTCGGGGAGGTATAGCAATGATGCGCGCGGGTGGAGATCTCCGGCTGGTACAGTATGCGTAGCCCGCCAACCCTGGAAAAGGGAGGATGGGCTACTGTAGCCACTCCATGTCTCGTCCCCCTTGATGAGGAGCACGGGCTTCGGCGGTGCAGCGGGCGACTCCTCGGGGCTGGCTTCTCTAGAAGCCGCCCGATAGAATCGGCTTGACTAACCTTGCCTCCGGGACTCGGCCATTTATGGGCAGCGGCTATTCCTCCGGCCCGGCCTCGAGAAGGCAGCTCTTCATCTTGGCGTCTTGAGGCGCGGTCAGCCCGATGTCTTATGAGTTACGGGGCCTCGGGTTAGCCTACCGTGGCCCATTAATCAACAGTAGTCCCGAAGGCTGGCGGCGCTTGATGATCGGCCGTGGAGCCTCGGCGATTCATTCTCCCGATGCTTGAGGTAGATCTTAAATACATCTTCCGTCAGGCATTGGTAGAGTCGGACTTGCCCGATCTGGTGTCCAAAATTTTGAATGCCTCGGCGGGATCCAGCGGCGTGCTAGCAAAGCCTCAAGACGCCCGCCGTTTGAACCTGTCCGCGTGGCGGCGGCGGGACAGTCTGCCCTGCAGCGTGACGGGACACGCTTCTTTGGAGGGCCGCCACTACCACGCCTCGGCCGCGGCGGATCGGCTGCGGCGAGGTGGGCGGTTGACATTCAGCGGATTCTGCGGCGCAATAATTTGGCGATAAGCGTGGGGGCGTGGGGTAGTGGGCGCAGTAGATCCCACGACCGCCCCCTCGGCCTCGCAGCCATGGGCCTATAAGTAGGGGGAGGAGGGGGGTGCGGCGGAGCACGCGCGTCCCTCCTCCCCATTCCTTTCTCCTTCTTCTTCCTCTCGCCACTGCGCCCCAAGCTACGCTAAGCGTCGCGGTGATTCATTCCCGATGAGCTCCTCTTCCACCGTCATGCCCCCCGCGGTGCGCTCCGGAGCATGGGATGGCTCCGAAGTTCACGACGACCACGTCGATTTCCTCCGCAAGACGCGGCGGTTGCCCGGCAAGGACTTCGTGAGGATTCGCCTCGCGCCGAGGAGGGAAATCTCGCCGGCGCCGGAGGAGGGCGAGCGGGTCGTCTTCCGCTCGCACTGCCTGTGCGGCCTTGGCTTGCCGGCGAGCGGCTTCTTCCGGTCCTTCCTCAACATCTACGGTCTCCAGCCGCACCACCTCACCCCCAACACGGTGGTGCTGCTGTCCGCCTTCATCACCTTGTGCGAAGGCTTCCTCGGCGTCCTCCCCACCATCAAGCTCTGGGGGAGTTCTTCTACTCCAAGCTCGGTACCCACGTCGCAGGCGTGCTGGCCCAGTGCGGCGTGTTCATCGCGGTGCGGAGGTCGGGGGCCGACAATCCCTTTCCCCCCCCCCCCATCACGCTGATAAAGTCGGTGAAGATGTGGCAGCGGTCGTACTTCTACGTGAAGAGTGTCTTCACGGAGGCGGCTGAGGGCAACTTGCGGCTTATGCAGCGGCCCGCCATGGAAGGAAGGCGAATGGCCCAGTGCGTACCGGGCAGGGCGGCGGCGCTTCTTTGGGTCGCCGCCATCCGCGGCTCAAGTGTTGACCGATCGGAGGAGGCTGATCGGGCCTGATTTGCTGGCCGCCGCCATTGGCGCGCCAGTGCTCCCGCTCGGGGCCGCCCTCGCATGATCTGCGGATGGCGGAACGCCGGGACCGAGTCGGTTGTGCACAAGGAGATGCCTCCGCGCGGTAGCCTTCATGGTGAACTACCTTGTGAACTGCAAGCTCACGGAAGAGTGGCGGTTCGGCAAGGAGCCGTATTCATGCGCCAACCCTTCGCCCATGGTAAGTTGTATTTTCTTTTTCCTCTGACTCGTTGCTCCCGAGTCCGTCTTGTCCAGCCTGACCAATCGGCCTTTTGAGCAGGCCCCTCCTCCGGCCCGGCAAGCCTTGGCGCGGCGGGAGCAATTCCTCCCGGCCGGGCGGAGACCATCGTCGATGACCCCGACTTGGGGGCGGCGGCCTTGGAGGACGACATCGAGGGAGGAGGCGGCAAAGCAGGTGGCTCGAGGCTCAGAGCCAGCCTCGAGGATTGGCCTGATGATGATGCAGGGGAAGTCACCCCGCGCCACCAGCCGGGAGTTGGCCAGCCGGGCGCGAGCTCTTCTGCCGCGCCAGATGCCCAAGGCGGCGCGAAGAAATGCAGGGCCGCGCCAAGCATGTTCGGCGGTCGACCGAGGAAGCCCAAGGGCTCGCCCGCGGCGACCAAGCAGGACAAAGTGGCCGCGAAGGCCAACTGCTTCCGCAAGGAGGTGAAGACGCCGCAGCTGGTTGCTGCGTAAGTACTACCTTCCTTCGCGCCTTCATCTTTTCTTCGTTTGACCTTGTCTGAGTTTCTTGTTTGTTTCCCTTGATTCAGGGCTCCCCTCTCTCTTGAGAAGGTGGTTGTCGCCTCCATCGTGGGATCGGCAGAGACTTCCACCACCACTCGGCGGATCGACCCAGCCGCCGACCTCCGGGAGGCGAGGCGGAACACGAGAGTGTGTGAAAAGCGAGCCCGTCCGCTGGAAGAAGCGAGGCTGAGAAAGCGGAGCCGCCGCCTGGCTGGCGGGCGGAGGCGTGACATGGCAAAAGCAACAGGCTGAAGAAGCCGCGCACCGCTAATCGGCGGTTTAAATCATTCCTTTGAACTCCAGCGCCCGCCATCCCGGAGTTCACAGGCGCCGCCCAGGGAGGCCGGCGGCAAAACCCGGTCATGGAGAAACGCAGCGGCGACACCGCCATGCAGGACGATGTTCGTGCCGCCACCGCCGCCGTCAAGGAGCATGCAAAGCGGGCAGCAGCCGGACCGTCGGTGCCGCCAAGCGAAAACACAGTGGTGCGGGCACTGGTTCTCGAGTCGGCACACCGGCGCGTCGCCGCCTTGCAAAGGAGGCCTCGGCGCCAGCGCCCTCTGGAGGCTGGCGCGCGAGCTCCTCGATCCGGACACCGGCGGCAAGCGCCGTGCCCTCTTCAGGTGGAGTGCGGGGAGGTGGGGCAGGCCCGTTGAATCAGTGCTTTTGGGCGTCAAGCCAAGATCCGAGCAGAGCGAAGCCATCGGGAAGCGCAACAAAGCGCATCGGCATCGCGAGAGCCGTCCGGATACGTTCCTTCTTCTCTGTTTACATTTCTTGTGCTTCTTTGTGAGGCGCGCAGCCTCCACTGAGTGTAATCCCGAGTTTGGGCCGACTCTTTGGCGATGACTCGAACTCTGTCGGCAGTTCAAGCACTAACGTTTATCTGGGATTTTGTCATAGGATTACCACAATCTCCAGCGTGGCTGCCTTCAACTCCAACGTCCGAGGAGCTGGCTCAGCGGACCGCCGACTTGTCGGAGGCCAGATAAGTCCTCTTCTTTCTCTGCTTGCCTTGGCTGGCGCTTTCCAGCTGTAATCCCGAGATTGGGCCGCTAACTGGCGATCGGGCGGATCTTCAACCACTATTTTTCTTTACATTGATGACTCCTTTTTTTGCGAGGCCTTGGGGCACCCGTGGGCTGTAGTCCCGAGATTCGGGCGGCTGGCAGCGGTCGGGCGGATCTCAGTGTATGTTCTTCTTTGTTGGCAACTAACATCATTTTCTTCTTTCTTCCTTGAGATAGCGCCACCTTGCGGCAACTTGGTGGGCAAGGCCAATACCGCGCTGCACTCTAAGGAGGAGGCCGCAGCAAGCTGGCTGAAAAGCGCGACGGTTAGTCCACATGGCTGGCGAAACGAAGGAGCTCCTCAAGAAGGCCGAGAGGAGGCGGAGGACAAGAGACCCGGCCACCTTGCTGAGTTCGCGACCAGCGCTCCTCTGGGTGACAAGGGGCGATGTTGACTTCCGGCTTCCACGAGATCGAGGATATAGTCGACGGTGAGCCTCTCTCATTTTCCTTCTTTGAGCTGTCGTTACATTGGTCGTAGCTTCTAGTCTTTAATTTTGTTCTTTGCTTTACATCTTGGCAGACTTCTTTCACAGCCCTCGGGCGCCTGTAACCAGCCATGGCTGATCGCGGGCGGAGGCAGAGAGGCGAATCGCCGCCCGGCCCCTCGAACCCTTAGCGAGCAAATCTGAGCATCGAGGCCCGTCTTGACGGCTCACGGATCTGCTTGGCGGCTTGACTGTCGGTGCTCGGCGATCGCCGCCACAATGGCCAGACATGCGGCACCATGCACTCCCAATCGGATGCTTGGTGGTTGGAGGTAGCGACGATCGTCTTTAAACTGGAAGGGCTCTTGACCCAATTTGGGCCAGCCTTGGAGCCTTGGAGTTAATCAGGCGTGGTATCTGCAGGCTGAGTCTAGCCCAGCTAGCCACGTTCTGGTTGGAAGCCCAAGAGGAGTTGGTGGTCGTGGAAGACAATCTCGTTAAGCCTGCGACATCAATCGCCAGGTACAAACACCACATCTTACGTCCGGGCGAGCGAAAAGGTGCGAGTGCTGCCATAATAGTTCGGGCTGAACCGGCGAGCAGCGAGACTCGTGGAGGTGATCGACTCAGCGGTGAGGAGGAAGGCGGGCGGAGGAGAGATGAAGAGGGCGCCCGAAGTCGGGCGGCCAGCCTCGGCTCGGCCGCGCCTCCGACGAGCCACGCCAGAGCCAGGCTGCATTTGGGCGACCAAGCGAGCCCGACCAGCCCGGCCACTCCGGCCAAGCGGCACCGCCGACTCCTCCGATCCTCGAACCCATACACGCTTCCTAGGCCGCCATTTTATCTTTTACTTCACCTATCTATCGGTCTCGATGAACTTGTTAATATTGCACAATTCCACCCGCGGGGTGTATCTCAAACCTCTGTTGAAGATCGGCCAAGGGCCTTTGCTATGTAAATATTTTTCCGAGTTCTATCTTTTCTTGCTTATTGCTCTTTGGCTTTTTCCTTTGCCGCCTTCCCTTGGTTGCCGTCTTGCCAGCCAAACAGCCGCTCTGCGGACTGATGCTGGGTCAAGTACTTAGCTACTTTGGGAAGGCAAGTACTTAGCCGTTTAGAGTTCTTTAGCAAGTTGAGTAGAAAAAGCGGTGAATTGGCTGCTTAGCGATTCGATTAGTAAAAGATGGGAAGCGGCTTAAACTATACACATGCTTTGTGTCCTTAGCCATTTTCATGTGGGCACCCTTTACTTACCTCACCCACCATACATTAAGCTTTCTGCAAGCTGCTTGACTTCGGGGAGATGGCTTAAGTGCCACACATTAATTCAGGACTCCTAGGCCGCCTGCCAGAACTCTTGCCGGCTGCTGGAGCTCTCAAGTCAGATCCGACTACTTCAGGAAGAGTCGGCACGAAGATAGAATCTGATTCTGGCGATGGCTTGACAGACGACTTGAGGAGGCGTTGAAGGGCGACGCCGGTCGGTATTGCTTGGCGGGTGGAGCCGATTCGTGCCAAGGCATCTGCTTGCTCGTTGTTGTTTCTTGGCACATGGAGAAACTCGCACCCTTCAAAATATCCACTGAGTTGTTGTACGAGGAAGCGGTAGCTTGCCATGTTTGCATCTTTGGCATCCTAGTCGCCTGACGACTGCTGGACCACCAAGTCAGAGTCACCATAGCATAGGATCCGGCGAATGCCAAGCTCTTTAGCAAGCCGGAGCCTGTGAATGAGTGCCTCGTATTCGCCGACATTGTTGGAGGCGGCAAAATGATTTACGGCACATATCTGAGGCTTATCGCCTTTGGGAGAGGTGAGGGCGATCTGCGGCTCCCAAACCGGTGCGCATCTTGGAACCATCAAAATGCATCCGCCAATGGGTGGAGTCGGTATTTGATGGCGGTCTTTGAGTCTCGGCCCGATCGGCGAAATCGGCGGGCTTGTGACTTGATGGCGGTCGAGGCTGGTAGTAGATGGTGTAGGGGCCAAATCTATGGCCCATTTGGCCACTCAGCCCGAAGCATCTCGGCTTCAATGATCGTGACGATGGGCTATGCGAGACCCGCAGATGATTGGGTGCTCTTGAAAATCTGGCTTCAATTTCTTGGCGGCAAAGTGCATGCCGTAGCACATCTTACGGTAGTGGGGTAGTTTTGCTTGGAGGCCGACCTCACTTCACTCAAATAATATCTGAGGCCTCGGACTGGTAGTGCCTTGCCTTCCTCCTTGCGCTCTACCACGATGGTTGTCTTGACCACTTTCGGTGGTGGCGGCGATGTAAGGAGCATGGGCTCCTTAAGTCGGAGCCGCCCGAGAATAGGTGGAGTAGTCAACATCTTCTTGAGTTGGAGAAAAGCCCGTCCGCCTTGTCGTTCCACTTTCGAAAAAAGTGGTCTTCTTCATGAGCTGATGCGGGGAAGAGCCTTCTCACTTGACCGGTGATGAATCGGTGATGGATGTAAACAGCGGTGAACTTACGCACATCCGGTAGTCGGTGGGTACTTCCATCCTCTCGATGGCCTTGATCTTCCGAGGTTGCACTCTATGCGGCGTTACGAGACCAGGAATCCAAGAAGCTGGCGGTGGTACTCGAAGATGCATTTCTGGGTTGAGCTTGATTTGAAACGGCGTGGGTTCTCAAAGGTCTCCTTGAGGTCTTCTAGTAGTGTTCAGCGCTTCTCGTCTTCACCACCACATCGTCCATGTAGCGTGGCGTTTACGCCAAGTTAGAGAGAGCACTACGCATGCAACGTTGAAGCGTCAAGCGCGGCATTCCTCAAGCCCGAACATCATGGTCAAATGTGAAGGCTCAAATGGTGTGATGAAGGCGGTCTTGACTGTCGGCGGGTTCACTTGATCTGGTGGTATCCTGAATATGCATCCAAAAACTCAACGGCTACGCATCCGGCTGTGGAGTCTATCACTTGATCGATTCTCGGCAAGCGAGCGGATCTTTGGGGCATGCTTTGTTGAGGCTGGTGTAATCAATACACATACGCCCTTTGCTTGTTTTTCTTGACCCGAGGGGTGGGTTGGCGGCAACTCTAGAAAGAACACCTCCATGATGAAGCCCATTGCCCGGCCAGCCAGGCTATCTCTTCTCAATGACTCTTCTTTTCTCTTGAACCGGGGCAGGCGCGAGGGGCTGCACGACCGGCAACATCTGATCGGACATGTAACTTGTGCTCGGCAAAATCCATCGGAACACCCGGCATGTCTTTGGGGGACCATGCAAAGATGTCGATTCTCACGAAGAAATTGACAAGCTCACCTTCCTATTTGCTGTCGAGGTTTGTACCTGACAGCGTACCTCTCAGGTGCTCGAGTCCAAAGGTATGTTCTTTGTTTCTTTATCGGGCTTGAGCAGGCCCTCAGTTCTGACTCCTTGGGATCGGGCGACATCTCCGACGCTTGCACGCCGCCATACAACCCAGTCAAGGCAGCTTCTCATTTCTGCGATCACAAGGGACTCGGCCAACCAAGCTGCTCTCTCACTCTGTGAGCGGATGACTTCTTGTGATGCTTGGCTATGGTCGAAATTCCCTTGGAACTCGGCATCTTCATCTTGAGGTAGGCATAGTGGGGGACCGCCATGAACTTGGCGAGCAGGCCGGCCAAGTAATGCATGGTATGGGCTCTCAGGTCCACCACCTCAAACCAGGCCAGCTCTCGTAGTGATCCTTGTCTCCAAAGAGGACATCTATCTGGATCTTGCCGATTGGTGAGCAGGAAAGGCCAGGGACTATGCCATGGAAAACAGTCCGGCTGGACTGAAGCTGCCTTTGTTTGATTCCTAACTTCTCCATGGTATCCTTATACAGGATGTTGATGCTGCTGCCGCCATCTATCAGAACTCGGGAGAAGCGAGCTGCTCGCCTAGCTGTGGCAAAGGTGGCCTCCAAAACCAGAGCGTAGGAGGCGGGATTGGGCATCACTTTCGAGTGGTCGGCTCTGCTCCAGTTGATGGGCTTCTCAGACCAATGCATGAACTCTGGGATCTCTGATGCTACCGCATTCACCTCTTGTTGCTGCAGCCGCCTGCTGCGTCGGTCATCGGCCACGCTAGTGAACACGACATAAGCTCCGTGCTCTTCTGGATACTCGTCTTGTATGCCTCCGGTGGTGCGACCGGCGGCTCTTTGGGGTGGAGGAGGGCGGCTGCCCGATGGCGGGGAGGCAGAGGCCGTCTCCTTGGCGATCTGGTGAGCCAATGGCACTTCGGGTGGTGTGGTTGGGCGGCCGCACCACTATAAATTTGCGGGGTGCATCAGTACGCTCATATGAAAGCCGGCAGCCAATTGGGCTTGCCGCCCTTCTGGCGTTTGGACGGAGGCTGCCCTTCCGGCTGCTGGTCTTCAACTGTTGCCACCTGCCGGCTGGTGGAAGCCGGCTGCGTGGCCTTGCCCTTGTGGTTGTTCTGCTGTTGACGCCGGCTGGTGTCGCCAGCCGGGGTTCGGGGAGCTTGAGGGACAACTTCTCCAGACGCATCTACTTGGATCTCCGCTTTCATGGAGGAGTCAGCCGTGGCGTATTTGTCTGCTATGATCAGCAGCTCCTCGAGGGTCACCGGCTCGTCGTAGAGAAGTCGGTGCTTGAGGAGGGTGCCTTCTCCGCACCGGCGGTGAAGTACTCGATGGCCTGCACCTCGTGCGCCTATAGCATAAAGTTCGCGAGCTTCGGCCCGGTGTGTGAGGTAGTCGCGAGTCGACTCATTGGGGCCTTGCACGCACAAGGAAAGCTGGTGAGGCTTGGTCGACCGCTTATGCGTCTTTGGTGAAGTTGTGGGCGAAGGCGTCGGTGAGATTGACCCAGGCTGTTGATCTGCGGGGCTTGAACTGTTCAGCCATGTCGGGCTGTGCCTTGGAGCATGGCGGGCGTACTTCACAACAACTGCGCTTGTTGCCGTTTGCTATCTTGGCGGCTATGGAGTAATCAACCAGCCGTCCTCGGCTTCCGGAGCCGGTGTATTGGCCGTGTCTCTTGGGGCGTGAACCCTTTGGGGAAGGGCTGCGTCTCGAATCTGAGGGGCGAAACAAAGCGGACCCAACTCATCTTCCTCTTCTAGCGCCCGAGGACGATGGACCGGTCGATTCGGTGGCAGGCGTCGTTCTCTCCGACTCCCTCTCGGCGGCCAAGGCGGTCGCCAATTGTCGGGTGATCAACAGGCGGCGGGGAGACGCGCCTTTCCCTGCGAGGGGGAGGAGGCGGCCAGTCATCCCATCGTTCCATTGCTCTTGGGCGGCCGTCTTGGTCGCGCTCTATGGTGATGCGAGTCCGACTGCGGCTGGCAGCCAGCTCCTTGTCTCTTCTACTGCAGACGCCACCAGTCGGTGTCCGAGATGTCGCGCCTTGATCTCGGCGGGGAGGCAGATCATCGTTTTGCCGATGTGGCGCCTCAGTGCGGCAGCCGGCCTCGTGCTTCTCGGCAGCCGCGTCGAGGAGCCGCTGGACGCGTTCCGCCATCTGGCGACGTTCTTCGCCCTCGAACTTGTCCAGCTCTTCTGCTGTCGCTGAGGCAGCTCGGATGTTTTCGCAGGCGTGGCATAAGCAGGCGATCTTCCCGAACAGGTTGGCGATAGCCACGCTTGGCTACTGCTGGACCACGCCAAGGCGGCTGGGCTCGCGGGAGCCAGTGCGCATACAACACAGTCCATCTCGCTGGTAGGATTCCGACAAGGCGTCTCATGCTGGCCAGCTTCTTGGTTCCTTCGACGAGCTGGATGCGGCATGCCTCCAGCGTCTCGCGTCGGCGTCTTCTGGAATGGGCACCATCAGGTCCTGCTGATGCCGCGTCGGCGAATCGCGACACCTCCGCGGAGTGCTCGCCCGTGACCAATGACAAGCACCTTCGTGGCGGTGCTTCCGCATCTCTGCTGCGAGGGCGGCTCATCGTGAACCCTGCGTTGGTGGGGAGCAGCGTCAAGCGGCAGCGGTGTCGGTCGACCAACATCGGTTGATGGAGCCTACGGACTCCAAGTCCACGGTGGCTCGGCTGGTGACATGGAGTTGATCGAGGAGGCAGCGGCGGCCCTCGGGCGTATGTGCCAGCGTCGGTAGCGGGCTCGTCGAAGGTGGACCTCGCCAATGAGATCAGCGGGCAACTTGCAGCAGGCGACTTCTGCGCCATGCGGCGCGTCGGTTGAACTCCGTCTGGCGTCTTGGGGCTGGCTGCGCGCCGAGGGAAGGAAAAGGTTCCCATCGAGCAGGTCTCCGGACGGCGGTGCACCTCGCCCATGGTGGGCGCCAAATGTTGGGGTTGGGTGCGACATATGCCAGCGGATGGCTTATCATGGTGGGAAGCGAGTAGAAGCGTCGCGGTGCCGAAAGTAGGATGAGGTGTGAACACTGAGCAGGCGTACTTTACCCGAGTTGGGGCTCTCCTAGGAGATAACACCCCTAGTCCTGCTCTGCGGGGTCTCCACATGATCACTAAGGCACAAGTGAGTACAAAGGTGCTCCTTGAGCTGTATGCTAGAGGTAGGAGAAAGCAAGGCTAGCTCTCTCCTTCCTCTATGATCTGGTCTAGTTCTAACAGGTTGGGAACCCTTTGCATTGGTGCCCTCGGGGGTTTATATAAGCCTACCCCCAGGGGTACATTGGTAATCCATTGGGCATAGGGCCCGGCCGTCAGTCTCTTGACCCTTCCGGCTTCTCGCCGACTCTGGGGCCGCCGCTGGTGAGCCCCTTGACTAGTTAGAGTATGGGGCGGCAGGCGTACCGTCGCTCCGGGTCTTGTCGATGGCTGATCCTTTTGTCGTGTCTCTAATGGCCTGAGCTTGGTCGGGGTCGTGGCTCTGACTCCGCCGCTTTGGCGGCGATTCACTGTAGCCACTCTCGGTCTCGTCTAGTTAATGGCGCGTGGGTCGAGGAGGAGGGCGGGCCCGACCGTTAAGGGCAGCCTCCATCGATCCGGCTGGTAGGGCTCTCGCCGTCTTACGGACTCTCGGCTGACTGGTGGGGCCCATCGTCCTTGGGCGTCTGAGCCAGTCATCGTGGGGCGAGGACTCCGCTTTGCTGTGATGATGCTCGAGGGAGGTGAAGAGAGTCTGGATTAGGGGTATCCGGACAGCGGACTATATCCTTTGGCGGAATTGTTGGACTATGAAGATACAAGATTGAAGACTTCGTCTCGTGTCCGGATGGGACTCTCTTGGCATGGAAGGCAAGCTTTGGCGTCTGGATATGTAGATCTCATACATGTTGTAACCGACTCGGTGTAACCCTAGCCCCTCCGATGTCTATATAAACCGGAGGGTTTAGTCAAATAGGACAACAACAATCATACCATAGGCTAGCTTCTAGGGTTTAGCCTCTCACGATCTGGTGGTAGATCAACTCTTGTGATACTCATATTCATCAAGATCAATCAAGCGGGAGTAGGCTATTACCTCCATAGAGAGGGCCCTTTTTGGGTAAACATCGTGTCCCTTGCCTCCTGTTACCATCCGCCTTAGGCCTTGCAGTTGGGACCCCCTACCGAGATCCGCGGTTTGACACCGACATTGGTGCTTTCATTGAGAGTTCCATTGTGTAAATGCTTTGCAAGGTTCGATGGCCCTTCAATCATCGACAATGATGCGGTCGGTGAGGTTCTCCTCCCGGACAGATCTTCGTGTTCGGCAACTTACGCTTCCAACCTTCGTTTGGCCATCTGGAAGCAATTGAGAGCTCGCCCACGCCATCGAGTCGAGTTTGGAAACGAATTACTTGCCGATATCGCGGAGACTTGATCTTGACAGATTAGGGCCCATGCGGTGTGCGCCGATCACGGCGAGCGATATACCTCGCCATCGGACGGTGTTCGGGATATCATGCGGCAACTTCTCGGCCTTTAGTTGAGCGAGATCACACCATCGAGGATGGGAGGACGAACTCCGCCACGGAGACCGCACCCTCGATGGTGATAGAGCGAATATTGACCTTACCCCTCACGAGGCCGTGTGCGCGAACTGCGGGACTGCGTCCCGACCACGAACTCCGAACCACCGCACCCTTACCTATCGAATCAATTGGCGTCAATCATGGAGTTCACCTCCACGATATCTTCGGCTTTTCGCCCTTGGCGACATCTTGAACTCATTAAAATCTCTCTCTGTCATGCAGAGAACCTTGGGCGAACTATGTCCGGCTAGAGTGGGATGCGGATGGCGAAGAAATTCACTCCCCACCACCACCCACTTAGTAGCCACGGTCGGCGACTTAAGCGACATGCTCGACTTTGACTCCGAAGACATCGATGGAATGAACAGCGATGCGAGAGGCGAAGCAGGAACCATAAGCCAGCAGGTATTGGACTGCCACTTCATCACATAGCGTATACATGGTGGATACACCCAAAGAAAATAATAACAAGGATGCAGCGAAGATGGCTCCATGACAAGCAATCAAAAGCGGCGCCCGTGGCTTCGCTCCATCCGCCTTGGCAAAAACAGCGACAACAGCGCAACAAAAGCCAAATTGACCCGGCGATAGAGCGGGGTAAGCCAGGGTGAGACGACGAACAAAGTGCGAACCGCTGTCCAAACTGCTGACGACGCGAGCATCAAGACAACCAACCCATCTCCGGTCGGGAGAATAGTCCGGATAATGACGAAGCGCATCATCTGGAAAGGCAGCTGGAGAAAAGAAAACATGGCCATTGCAGAAGTTTGAAGAAGCGAAACAAGGCTTAAGGCCGCACAAAACACACTCAATAGTAGATGGAATAAAGTGCCGACCCGGCAGAAAGTGCAGTGGCGGGCGCCCATGAAGAAACTACCCTAAGCGGAAGCTGCTGCCGGAATTCGACGACGAGGCCTTCGAACCCTCGCAGCCAAAAAAGAAAACCGTTGCTCGGTCAAACCGATGACCTTGTGGCCGCGATAGGGTGTCCAGCGAGGCCGCACATAAGTCGATACATGACCGGCGAGGACCCGCATCAGCGGGCCAGCGCAGCCAGATCCATCTACGGATCAAGAAGCGGCTCGACACTCGGTAACACCAAATACCACAATCGTCCAAGCGCCATGGCACAGCCAAATACTGAGGGTGTCGCACACCCCTATGTTTCACCGACGAGGTATTAGACCATGAATTTCGGAAGGGTTCAAACCCGGTTAACATAGAGGCATCACGACGGAACACGGACCACAAGTGCGGATCGAGAACTTCATCCTCCATATTCACATGGCTCGTGGACACGATCTCAAGCTCAAAGGACCAGCTCGGCACTGGCTGAAAAGCCTCCCCGAAAATTCCATTGGAAGTTAGGAGGAGCTCGAGGATGCTTTCCAGACTAACTTTCAAGGGACTTATGTCCGGCCCCGACGACGATGATTTGAGTCATATAACTCAACAACCGGAGAGTCAGCCCAAAGCTTTGGAATAGGTTTCTCACGAAGAAGAACCAAATTGTCATTGTCCGGATCTGAAGCCCTAGCAGCTTTCAAGCACAGCGTTAGAGCGAATGGCTTGCGGACACCTTGGCCAAGAAAAGCCGAGAACAATGGCAGCCCTAACAAGCCTCATGACCCGCTTTTCTTGCGGCGAGACAGCTAGTTAGCCCAATGACAGCTGACAAACGACCCAAGCATCCAAGGACTAGGGCGGCAATGGAAAACCACGGCCTTAGTAAAAACAAGCGCGGAATAAAAGACAGCCAGACAACACGGTATGGCAGCGGTTTTAAACTCTCGACGGGTCGTGGAAAAAGCCCTTTAAAGGCAGAGATGAACCGACCGGCCTAAACAAAATTCTAGACAAACTATATGGATCCACGGCACCCACAGCAAACACGCAAATCATACCTGATTCTTTGGGTCTTCAAGCGGTGGCAAGCTAAACACTGAACACAAGGGGAGGACACTCCGGCGAGGGCGAGATCGCCTGCCGACAAGACAACAGGGGACGAAAAAATTCCCGCCCGAAGTCAAAGCGATAAATGTTATCCACGTGACAAAGAGGAGGCAAATCGCCTCCAAAATACACGAGTCATAGAGCCCGTCACCCATGAGTCCTACCAGCAGTGGCATGTCCGGTCACTTTTCGTCGCGGGGACCACCTAATAGGTATCCGGCGGGAAGGATCAGCCGCCTTGGTGCTGGACCCAATAATAAGCGGATACCACCTTACGAGTCCTTATGGATGACGGCAGTAATCTAAATTTGATATGCGAGGACACGTCCGCAAAATGAGATAAACCCAACAAACATCAGCCACGGTAATACTACCTTCAAGGGAGTAATACGGGCATAGAGGCTCGTTACGGGCTCTCTAGTACTAGAGGTTGTGTTGGCTGGCCCAAACAACCTCCGGAGTGAAAAAGTTAACCTTCGACATTGCTCCATTCGAAGTGGCTATCAAGCACTACTCGGACGAGAGGCTTCGCCCGTTTCAATGCAATACCGCGTTACGCTTTACTCCAACTTAAAATGCCGGTCATGCGGCACCATCCTTTATACATGGAAATGTTGAGCGTTTGTTCGGCGGAAGAGCATACGGCGCTTTAACAACCCGAACACTAGGCGGCCTCACCACCATAGATGATGACTGGTTGTTGGGACCGCGGACCGGTTAAACGGTCCGGCCAATCATTGGATAGATATTGGTTCGATGGTTACACCCGTATAAAGCGGTACCGGGGCTTCGCGCGATAATTGACTCAACTTTACCCATCTCGACTTTTTCATGGTTTATTTATAATAACCAAATTTTTGCACAACAACTTTTACTAAGCACCTCTCTTTTACAGATGAAAATCATACTACACCCGTCCGAGATCTGGCTGCTGAGAGACATAAACGCAGACATGCGGAGGACCCGTGCAAAGGTTTCTCTTTAGATTAAGACCTGCGTAAACCTTTTTCTTGTCTTTTGTTGTTCATCCTCGGATCATCAATACAACCGAAGGATCTTGGCGTCTTGGCATGTGTACGTCGAGAATATTGCTCGTGCACAGACACTATGGGTTCATTATCCAAGGGCATCACCTAAGGCCGATATATGTTTCAAAGACCGAACACCTTAGGGAGTGTTCGTCGTCGCGAGTTAGGCCTTATATGCATCAACTCCGAATCACGTATTTGGTCAAATGTTGGGTTTGCCCGGCTCCTGTGTTTTGTTACCTTACGTTCCGTTCTATCGGCTAAGGTGGCACCAGGAGAACTACTGTGATTGTGCCATGGCTAGCCAGACGAGCACCTCGATGAAAGCGGCGATTGTCGTGATAAAGCGAGGGCGGTCAACCACTCGATGACTTATCGAATCTTGAGGATTCCTCCGCATTAACGAAGGGCGTTTCGGCCGGGCATGACCGCACCGTGTTCGGATGGCGAAGCCACCGGGGGCTATATAGTAGCCCCAGCATCAAACTCCTATGGCTAAGTGAAAGTGTTAAAGCAATATAGTCCGATTGCCTAGTGCGCTGCGCTATCACCTCCTTAATGGACCAAGGCGTTGGATCAGAAGTGTGAACCGCGCGTCTTCTGCGAACACCCGCATTATATGCGTGGGGATAAACCGACGGCGCAAACTTTCAGTTATATACACATATACATAAGCGGCCGCGCAGGAGGCATCATAACACTTTTAGGCAAAAGTATAAAAATAGCCTTTATATAATTTAGTAAAACATTGTTTTCAATGGGAATACATGTCATTCGAACATAATATTCTTGAGCACTGCGCTTCTATTGAGCAGCGCCTTCAGGACCTCATCAAAATAGTGCTCGGCGGCTACTCGGCTAATTGCGAACTAGGGGCTACAATTGCGGTGGCTTCCATCTCCGCCCGGTGCGTTTTGACACGGGCAAGCACCATTGTGCACCCTCGAGCCCCCTGACCTCTTCATAAGCGTCGGCCAGCGGCACCACCAGGAACTGCTGCACCGACTGAAGTGGCTGTTAAAGCCTTGGCCTGCCGTACACGGTGATCCTAGCAGACCTCATGGCGAGCCGGACAACCTATGGAGCTCGGCCCATTGACCATCCACTCATTCGGAGGAAGCGGATAGCTAGACCATTAAATGCGACCGAACAGCTTCTCCACTTGCGATCTCTTTGATCTTTGAAGAACTTCGGCCGCATCGGCCTTTTCGCTGCCAAATCACGGAATAAGCGTTGCGAACTCCACGGCCGGTCGGAGGAGCATGCCAGGATCTATGAACTTCATCCACGGCATAAAGGGCTTCCCCGCGATATCCCGGCATGGCGCAGCTCCTCCTTCATCGCTCTAATTGTAGGCGGGATTCATAATGCTACCATGGCCTTCTCGGCTCCGTAGCCCTCGCGGCTTTCCTTCTCAAGCGGTATCGATCGGCGGCATCACTTAACTCAACGGCCATCTTGTCCATCTTCTCCTTACTTTGGCAATGGGCAGCTTGTTCGGCCCTCGGCTCTTGACCGCCTTTAGGCGACGCATCATATTCTGGCTTGCTTTTTGGCTCGGGCAAGTTCCGCTGAAGGGTCTCCTTGCATAACTCCATCGCATTTCACAACATGTTCAAGATCGGCATTATGCTCCTCTTACCATATGTTGAAATCAGGAGAAATTACATACCAGCGCCTCGTCAAGCGCTTGTTGACAAGCACGATGTCGGCATCTGCGCATCAAATCGCGCGTTAGCTCGGCAACCTCACAAGTCCGGCTAGCCACCGGACCTCCGCCACCGCATATGAAGGCGGCTGGATTATTACAGCGACTATGATCCTCTCTTTACCGCCCGTTTCCGCGCCAACCAGTCTTAGGGGCTACTATCGCACGGGGCACATTTAAAGCGTGTGTGATGCGTCAAAAATACCGTCACTTGGCGTACCTCAAAACCTTCGGCCAGACTCATAAAGGCTTCATGCAACCCGCTTTACTGCGGATGAAACCCTCTCAACCACCGCGCCCATTAGCGCGACGGTGTGCTCACGAGATGTTGGCCTACTCTAGCAGATCCTTGATGCATCCGGCGGCATAGCGGGAGCGGACCCTTCGGATGCTCTCTTCAAAGCGGATCTTGAGGACTTGGTGGCAAAGAATCACCCTGGCCTTGCGGATGGGAGAAGCCCTCGAGGCGACACCTCGGGTGCGCGCCTCGCAAAGCGGGATGGCGTGGGAAGCGTTTAGCTCTCCATCATCTCGGAAGAAGATCCCCGAAGGCGAACTCTCTGTAGGGAAGGGCCGATCCGGACTACAAGACGGATGTTTTGGTTATTTTACTCATAAGTAAAGTAGGATATTTTTTTACTATTAAACCCTTTCTTTTACTTACAGCTCGATGGAGGGCTGATCCCCTTGTAGGTCTTTGTCTGGTGGGGTATTCCACAGGCGAGGACCCTCTGGCGAATTTCTTCCCGTTTAGAGACTATTGTCTCCGGGCCTTGACGGTCCTTTTCCTTCCTTGGGGAGAGGGAGCTTTGGCTTATTCTCCCGGTTGTTCATGCCAGCGGAGGTGTCAGACCTCTTTTTCCCACCTTTATCCTCCCATGAGGTGCTTGGTAGGCATAGCTCCAACATCCGGACTAATGCGGATCGGTGAGACCTCGGGAAGGGGCGGACACTGATCATCTTCGCCTTTGCTATCCAGTCCTGGTGAAAGCGACTTTTGAAATGATGTCGTGATGAATAGAAATACTACATGTTCGGCCATGGAATGCGACTTACTTGAGTATCACAGGCGATTGCAGCTCAGACCAGCGTCCTCGGTGGAATCCGGACACATTGCTTGCGGTCCAGAAGTACAATTTGTACATCTCCTCGGGCATCATCTCGAGGAAGTGCTGAATAACTCGCGGTCCCTCGGTTGAATTCCCAAGACGGAGGGGCGGCGTTCTGAGCGGGGTTGGCTGATAACATTACTTGATTCTTGTGACCCGGACCAATATCTCTTCGAGGAGATCTCGGATGCGACCTGCGGTATGGGCACGTCCTTCATTGGCCCCAGTCTAGCCTTGTTGATCCATGGCGTTAGTCGTGGAGGTGACCAGCGAAAGCGGGTGGGGCCACCCATTTGGTACCCATAGGGCTGTGACATAAAACCATTCTTGTTGCCATAAACTGGACACCTCACGGAAATAACCCTCGGGCCATGGGGCATCGGCGCTTTTGCATTACAGCACCTCGCATTCTACATACCTCCCCTCGATCTTCTTGGCTCCACTTGGAAGGTCTTGAGCCACGAGGCCAAAGTGAGGGTGATGCGGAGAAAAGCCGCACCTGACGATAAAAGGCAGATGTGGAGAATAGAATCGGAGCTAAATCATGGAATTCAGCCGAAATAGAACATGAGCCCCCCTCACGAAGGGATCGAGCCGGGCCTAGCCCTCGAAGGAAGTGAGATATGAATACTACGCTCTCGCCGTGTCACGGGAGTAGGTATAACCTGCCCTAGAGCAGGCAGCAGGTGCCTACAATCTTGCGGTCAGACCCTAGCCTCTCTTAACTTTCGGCGTCTTCCTCCGTGGCGGAGGAGGCATCCACCGACCTTGAAGGTTGGATCCGGACATGATTGAAGGTCCAGGCGCTGACTGAGCTTTGGGTGTTGGAACTCGAGGCGGGGAAGGGATTCGATTGAGTTCGAGGAATAAAAAGGGATATACCTTGGTCTCTTTATAAAGAGGATGAATACCAAGTGTCCTCCTCATGACCGTTTGGGACTTGCCTATAATCGAGTCATACCAGCAGAACATTTGGGTTACCACGCCCGTATTGATGAGAATCCGTGATAAGGGAGATGATCTCTGCTTTGACAAGGCGTGTCGAGGAAGCCGCCTCGCGATATCGCCAAGGCTGGTTGAAAAACGCAGTTCGATAATAACGGGCCATGGCATGATGTCATGGTATCAAATCGTCGCAAGTCGGATTGTGAATATTATTCTCTCTCGATTGGAATGTGGATCTTGTTTTGCGAGCGGACACTATCCTTGTGTTCAAGATCTTCTAAGGAGTATTGGAAGAGGAACCGCCTTGCAATGCGAAGACAATCTGCGCGCCAGACTCATCGTCATTGAAGCCTGGTTCGAGGGAGCTCTTGAGGAGTCTGGATTAGGGAATATCTGGACAACGGACTATATCCTTTGGCGGTTGTTGGACTATGAAGATACAAGATTGAAGACTTAGTCTAGGTGTAATAGGATGGGACTCTCTTGGCGTGGAAGGCAAGCTTAGCGATCGGATATGTAGATCTCATACTGTTGTAACCGACTCGGTGTAACCCTAGCCCCCTCTGGTGTCTATATAAACCGGAGGGTTTAGTCCGTGGGACAACAACAATCATACCATAGGCTAGCTTCTAGGGTTTAGCCTCTATGATCTCAAGTGGTAGATCAACTCTTGTAATACTCATATTCATCAAGATCAATCAAGCGAAGTAGGGTATTACCTCCATAGAGGGCCGAACACAGGTAAACATCGTGTCCCTTGCCTCCTGTTACCATCCGCCTTAAGGCCTGATTTGGGACCCCCTACCGAGATCCGCGGGTTTGACATCGACGAGAGGGCATAGCAGGTGTCGCCCAGGCGGAGATCTCCAGCAGTACAACGCCTTGTGTGCCACGCCCGGCTCTGGAAGGGGAGGATGGGCTACTGCTGTAGCCACTCCATGTCCCGTCCCCTTGATGAGGAGCACGGGCCCCGGCCAGTGCGTGCCGGGCCGACTCCTCGGGGCCGGCTTCTCTAGAAACACGCCCGATGGGAAGTCGGCTTGACTTGGCCTTGCCTCCAGGACTCGGCCGTTTATAGGCAGCCGGCTATTCCTCCAGCCGGCCTCCAGAAGGCGGCTCTTCATCTTGGCGTCTTGAGGGGCACATTCAGCCCCGATGTCTTGAAAGGTTCTGGGCCTCGGGTTAGCCTACCCGTGGCCCATTACTCCGACACTACCCAACCAGTCTCTTGGTTGAAAAGACAAAGAAAGCATGGTGGACGGCGAAGGGTGGGGGAAGTGGACCTATCTCTTGGTTGAAAAAGGAAAGAAAGTGACGGGTGTTGGAGGACAACGCAAATGAGAATGAGCAGGTCTAGATTTCCTGTGCTCACATAGGAAAATGTCACGGCGGATAAAAATGGGACAAATGCAGACATGATGCACAGTGTTTGCGGCTCTCGAAACCACATCTGCCTCACCACTTTATGCCTGTTGTCCCTCGCCCATATCGCTACCGTTAATGTAAAATCACATGAAGCATTAAGCAATGCCACCTAATGTCACTATAAGTAATGGTCTAGTGCCGTCGATAAATTGAAGCAATGCCACCACAATTTTATGAAGTGCTTAGTCTTGCTTTATTTCTCATGAATTGTGTTTTTTTGATTACATTTAAATCTCCTGCTGCTAACATTGCTTCATCCCATTGGAGCTGCACAAATTTGATTGCACATTCTTGACCATGTGCTACTCTCATAGTGATAATACTAATGCTATTGTTACGCATGTTAATCTAGTGGCGGTGTTAATGTGATGTGATGCTAGTTACTTAAGGACATTTTCATACTGTCAATCTAGTGCCAATTATAACATAATAGATGCTCCTGTTAATCATACGCCCTTTGCAAATATCTATCCTTGTTTAAATAACCGTATTTTGTATTTGCATAAGCAGGGGATGTTTGTCTCCATATCGTTTAAGGATGTCATCTCCATATCGTTTCTATCCGCGCAATCAAAAGCACACACCTCAGTAGTAGAACTGCGCAAAATGAGATGGCTATCCCTCGCTGCCGTCGTCTAACCACCCATCTTCCAGGTATTCCTGCATTGGTAGTTACTAGGTAGAATGACCAACGCAATATAAAAGAAGTTGATTCGTGCGTTTTACTTCCTGATTGCGAGGTAAGGACGAGACGAAAACAAGCGCATCCTAGTCGGAATGCACTTTCTACCAGTTCATCCATGGACGGAGGACTAGCTGCACAGTTCCACAGCGGTTTTTGGACAGTCTTGTGGACAAGAGGCATTGTGGTCTTTATTTCTGCAAATAGCGGTGCTTAAATTTAGTGGAATGCACAAGCATTTCAACTGGTCGATACACCTGCATGGTTCGATTCAGCATTCATTTGAGACCACAATTATAATTGGTTATTCGGAATGAGAGAACCTAGCCCTGGATGGTGGCAACAAGAAAAACTAGAGTGAACTCCAGGAAATTTAAGCTGCCGGGGAGAATCTTTTTGCTTTCGAAGAAGCCTTGCTTGTTTTTCCTTATTTGTAAACCTTCTCACAACTTTGTCTTTTCTTTGTGAACTAGTATATGTTTGTTATGTTATATGAATCATTGAGATGTATAAAATTGCTTAACTTATGCTTTTCAAGTTTTTTATGAAGCCAGAGTTTAATGTGAGTGTTCCACATGAGCATTTGGACTAGCGTGTGAGCGTTTGGAATTTACATTGTGGCCTCGATTAACTGCATGAACCAACGTAACAAGATACATAGTTGCTTATATGTCGACAACAGATTGTTGATTGTTAGCTGGTCGATAGCCTAGTGTTGAAGCGAGCTGAGCCAATGTGTCGTGTTTTACTGGCTTACCGATGGAAGTAGCACCAACAGTGTTTACAAGTACTTATGTATCGTCGGCGCACAATTCTCGAGCAGTACTCTATTTCATCAAACACACCTTTGCTCATATGATAAACCGTGACAACTTATGTCTTACCATGCCATATTCATGAAAAAACTAGTGAGGGCGCATCTGTTTGGTAACAATTACGATGGTTCTCACATGATTCCGGGCACACAAAAGTAGTAGCGGTTCCATAGGCGGATTCAAGCAGTACTAGCCCCGGAGGGCTCGATATGAGCAAGGTTAGGATAATTAGACACAATCAAACTACTATTAAACACTAGCTGGGGCAACTATTTCATGCCTCGATCTAATTTGGGTTGGACACAAGACGGACCTTGCCATGAACATTATCGAGGACTTCCGGCTGCAGCTCAATCCTGTGAACCTTCATGAAGACAACCTTGTGGCCTTGCCACTCATAAACTTGTTTGTGGAGGCATGCCACGTCATCTTCATGCGTAAGTTTGACAAGAACAGTATGCCTCACAAATGAAGGAGTAGCTTTGAACTTCTTGTGCTTCAGTACACCCTGGACAACACACCTGACAATAGTGAGGCTGGAATACAACTCTTCATTGGTATAAGCACAAATGGCTTCCAGGATCCAACAGCCTAAAAACTCTATTTTCCCAGTGTGTATATTCAGGACATCCGCCTCATAGCGAGTGACATGTACAACCACACAATCCTTGTCTGCATCAGGGCTCTAATTGAAACAGAAACAAATTCCGAATTGCATTCCAGTATAAGATACACAAGTTATTTAAACCACTATGTATAGCATGGCATCAAAGCTAATAATTTTTTTCATTATTCATCACCACATACTTAGATGAAAAACCACAATCGAGATCGGCAAAGAATAAAATCACCTTGGGCAGCTCAGCGGGGGGACACATCCTCGAAGGGGAAAAGCTGCTCTGCGGTGCCACGGGCTGTAACCTCAAGCAGGCGTTGACCATCTCGATAGTGGTCGTGCGGCGTATCTAGGAGTCGGCTCCGTGGCTGCCTCCATCTTCTTGGAGCTCTCTGTCTCGTGGCGATCAGCCTCCCGTCTGCTCAATATCGGCGAGATCTTTGCACAGTTCTCCTTGGTCCATCATGGCCAGCGAATACTAGGAGACCACTTTGAAAGAAAACACAATCACAATCACAATGAAACAAAAAGAGAGTGAGGATAGGTTATTGCTTTGCAAAAGTTCTTTTTTCTCTCGAACAAAATATACCAACATCACGGATCGCTTACCTTCCTTCGTTGGGAGAGAAAACAGTGGTAGATCACAGTGTTGCCTTTCTTGAAGGCGGTGAGGAGAAGGGGATTCAGCGAAGAGTGAAATGATGGTTGCTTCGTCTGTCAAACTTAGACTGCGGGGAGGTGGGTGAGGGAGTCCCGGACTAGGGGGTGTCCGGATAGCCGGACTATCATCACGGCCGGACTCCAAGACTATGAAGATACAAGATTGAAGACTTCGTCCCGTGTCCGGATGGGACTTTCCTTGGCGTGGAAGGCAAGCTTGGCGATACGGATATGTAGATCTCCTACTATTGTAACCGACTTTGTGTAACCCTAACCTATCTGGTGTCTATATAAACCGGAGGGTTTTAGTCCGTAGGACGAACAACAATCATACCATAGGCTAGCTTCTAGGGTTTAGCCTCCTTCATCTCGTGGTAGATCTACTCTTGTACTACCCATATCATCAATATTAATCAAGCAGGAGTAGGGTATTACCTCCATCGAGAGGGCCGAACCTGGGTAAAACATCGTGTCCCTTGTCTCTGTTACCATCCGCCTAGACACACAGTTCGGGACCCCTTACCGAGATCCGCGGTTTGACACCGACATTGGTGCTTTCATTGAGAGTTCCTGCGTATGCCGTCACCGATAGGCCCGATGGCTCCCGACCATCAACAACAGCCGCGGTCGGTGAGACTTTTCTCCCGGACAGATCTTAAATGTTGGCGGCTTTACCGCTGCGAGCCAATTAAGCAGCCATCTGGAGCAGATCGAAAGCTTCGCCCCGCCATCGGTAAGATTTGGAAGTTTGAACTATATGGCCAATATCCGCGGAGACTTGATCTTCAGCGGATTCGAGTCGCGACCAAGCGCAAACTTTGTTTTCGATGGGCATGATCTGGCTCTGTTGAGCGATTGCCACGGAGGCCTTACCGGCACCCGCTCCGGCCCTTGATCGGGCCGGATTCCGATCGAGGGCGAGTGGTTGGACACCGCCTCATGGGCTACGATCTCTCACGGCGATGGGCGAACTCCATCCTGTCCTTTGCGAAGACCTCGACTCCAGGTGCGGACTCCTCTCGGACTCCGAACCCCAGCGCCCACCTTGTCGAATCCGATTGGCGCCGATTATGGAGTTCACTGCTGCGGACATCTTTCAACACTCGCCCTTTGGTGATATCCTGAATTCACTAAAGTCTCTCTCTTTATCCGAGAGAGCCCTGGCGGACTGCGGACAGGGAAGGTTGGGATCTGAACGGCGAAGAAATTCAGCCCACCACCACCCACTTTGTAGCCACTATCGGCGATTTAACCGACATGCTCGACTTGACTCGAAGACATCGGCGGTATGGGCGATGTTGCGGGGCGCCCAAGACCAGCGCCTACAGGGCCTTTGGAAGGCCACCTCGTCATACGACATATACATGGTGGACATCCCCAAAGATGGGAGCGGCGATGGAACATCGGAGGATGACCCCTCAAGAAGATACCAAGCGCCCGGCGTCGGTAGGCGCCGCTCTAAATCCGCCACAGCAAAAGCGGTGATTCCGGCACGAGAGATATAACACCCGAGCGGTGCGAAGAGAACCCCCTCTAGCGGGACTCGGCGCGGGAGGAGGGAGAAGCAAGTCCGCATGAGCGGTCTGGCGAAAAAGAGGTCGAGGGCGATAATTATCGCCTCCCTCCGAAGATGAGGCAAGCCTCGATGGCAGCAATTTATGGGTGCTGAGGATCCCGCCGAACAGGGCGTTTCAAATGCAGGCTTATAGCCACGGCAAGTAGCCTCAAGAAAAAGCAGCAACAGCTTAGAGCTGATCAAGACCTGCTAGGCTGATAGATGGACTAAAGTCCTTGCGGCGAAGAGTATAAACTTCGAGCGCCCTCAAAAGCTACCCCCAAGCGCAGGCCGTTGCCTCGACTAGAGGAGGAAGCACCCCAAGTCACCAGCGCCGCGACATGGCGGACCCGGCCACCTGCGTGGCGCGATAGGGAGCCTCTAGAACCTCCGTTCAAGCCCGTACCCGGCGCGTTCAAAAAGTACCAACGCACGGAAAACGCGCCGGACTTGCGAGATATATTGGAGGATAAGGCAAAACATACAAGATCGATCTACGGATCGCGTGGGCGCCCGCGACACGTGATGATAACCGTCACGCGGATCTGAAAACTCCGGCGGGCGAACACAATAGACAAAGCTCATTTGAGTTGCGTCGTGATATAGCCCAATCTGAGGCGCGCACACCTATGCTTCACGGATGAAGTAATGGATCATCAAATCCCGAGGGCTTCAAACCCGTAAACGCCGAATCATACGATGGTACCACAAAACCTGCGGTGCTGGATGGGGACTATCTCCTCCATATCCACATGGCCCGCGGTGATGATCTACATGCCATCAAATACCTCCCACTCAAGCTTAAAGGACCAGCTCGGCATTGGCTCAACAGCTTGCCGGCCAGAATCAATTGGTTGTTGGGAGGACACGGAAGCCGCATTCTTGATAACTTCCAGGGCACATATGTGCGACCACAGACGCCGATGACCTTAGCCACATAATTCAGCAGCGGAAAGAATCGGCGGACAATTCTGGACACGGTTCCTCACAAAGAAAAATCAAATCGTTATTTGTCCGGATGCAGAGGGCCTTGCAGCCTTCAAACATAACATCATGACGAGTGGCTTGCCCGGCACCTAGGACAGGAAAAGCCGAAATCTATGGCAGCCCTCACAACCCTCATGACTTGCTTTTGCGCGGGAGAGGACAGCTGGCTAGCTCGAAGCAACAACTTGGCCAAACATCCTGATAGTTCGGATACCAAGGACAGCAATGGCAGGTCGCGTCGCAACAAGAACAAGCGTCGCGTTACGGCGATAATATTGAAGATCGGACCGTCAATGCGGATTCGAGGCTCTAAACCGGTCAGTGGAAGAAGCCATTCAAAAGAAATACCAGGGCCCGTCCAACTTGGACCGCATACTCGATCGCTTGTGCGGATACATGGCACCCAGAAAACCAGCCAATCACACCAACATGGATTGTTGGGTGTTCAAACAAGCGAGCAAGTTAAGTGCGAACTCAATGACAAGGGCTGCATAGCGATGGCGAGGAAGAGCCCACGGCCGCCGAACAATAGAGGATGGAAGGGTTTTCCCACACAAGTGCGGACGGTGAACATGATATCGCAACCCACATACCCAAAAGGGGAGCGAGCGTGCACTACGGGGCGTATATGCGATGGAGCGATCGCCCCAAAGTTCAACCCATGGTCTTCCTGCCCGATCACCTTCGATCGAAGGACCACCCACTAGCATCCGTCACGGCGGTTTCGCGCATTGGTTCTTGACCCAATTATTGACGGATTTCACCTCATCGAGTCCCGATGGGCGGCGGCAGCAGCTGAACCTGCTTTATCGGGATACAATGCACAAAATGGGCATAGACCCTCAAGGATTAAACCTACAAAGGCGACCTTTAAAGGCGTCATACGGGTGTAGAGGCCAATTATGCAGGCTCGGTCACACTCGAAGTGGTCTTGGATCCCGGATAACTTCGAGCGAAGAGTTAATCTTCGACATAGTCCCGTTCCGGCGGCTATCATGCCTTTGCTCGGATGAACCGCATTTACAAAGTTCAATGCGGTGCCGCACTACGCATACCTCAAGCTCAAGATGCGGGCCCTCGAGGTAATCACGGTCAATGGAAACACCGAGCGCTCTCTCGAACGGAGGAGCACACGGCGGCCCTCACGGCGGAGGTGCAAAGCAGCCTCTCACGGCAATTCTCGAGTCCGGCCACTAAGCGTCCGGACACAGCCAAGCGCCGCCGGGTAACCTACAACAAGACCACCTGCACGATTCAAGCATCGGTAGCAATCCGCCCCAACCCCAGCCCTCGCGAAATTGCGAAGCCATATTACGCGTACATAACTACGCTCGGAGATACCATGGGCATATGGGGAGGGCACGACCACGGCACGCCAAGAATGCGGCTCAACCGCACGAGGGCTCCGATTGTGTCATTCTTTTTCTTTTTCTTTTCTTTCTTTTCAGGACTCCGTTTTGAAGTCCGTCCCGCACTAGAATCGCCCGAACTCACGATGCAACAGCCGGGAAGCGGAAAGCTCCATCGAGTGTTCAGGTGGTCTCTATTACGAGCATTATACCTGTTTTACATACCATCCCGCAGCTTACCCCTGGAGGGGGACGTGTTAGATAGTCCCATCCCTTGCTTATTGCACTATTCGTATCGTTCTGCTTTCATTGCAGTACCTTTTTGAATAAACAATACATAGCTTTTGTCTATTATTGCACTCCTTTATTTTTCTATATATATGTTCATTTCATGACATGTTGCACCCGTACACTTTGGTACGGCCAATACACCAGGGGCTTAAGTACCCCAAATTATGGTGTGATAAGTCCGAACACTTTCACAAGTGCGGCACCCCGAACTTATAGCATTATATGAATCGGCTCCGAATCATGTCTTGGGTCAATAGTTGGGTTTGGCCGGCTCCCGCGTTTTGGTACCTTACGTTCCGCTATATCGGCTAAGGTAGCACCGGAGAACCATCGCGATTGTTCCCAGCTTGAGCTGGGTGAGCACCTCGATGGAGAAAGCTAAAACTGACCGTCATGATAGGCGAGAGCCGGTCGCTGTTCGAGAGGTTTTGTCGGGTCCCTAAAGACTTATGCCGCTTAGAGAGAGGAACTGAACTGTCCAGCCAAGGCGTGATAGCGCCCGAACTCGGTCTTCCGAATACTAGGGGCTTCACTAAATTTAAAATTATAGAATTATATGGCTAAGTGAGAGTGTTCAAGCATTATAAGTCCGGTTGCCTTGTTCGTTGTGCTGAGCGCCTCCTAGATGGACCCAAGAATGGGAACAAGAGTGCTCAAGTTTATCCCAACACCCCAAAGACTGTGGCATGGGGGCTGAAGCCAACGACTTGCCATCTCTCAAATTTGATAAGCGGCCGCCTGAAGGTAATATTTTAAATTAACAAGTGTTGCTTAGCACATATGAACAAGTTTTCAGCAGACAGATAACAAATGCGAGTCTATTCAAAATTACATCTTTGAAGCACTCATCCTCTATTCATGGGCACCCTTTAGGAGGCCCTCATAATACATTTCTGGCATGCGATGCTCCTTGCCCTTCGTGGGCCCGTCTGTCACAAGCTTCTCCGCATCCAGCTTGCCCCAAGCAGCACTTTAGCACGGCAAGGGCCCGACAGACACCTTCGATGCAGACGGAGCGCTTGATGACTTCAATTCATGGACAGGCATCCACCAGCCGTTGCACCAAGCCGAAGTAGCTCCCAGGCATGGCTTCTAATGGCCACAGCCGAACTATAAGGCCCTTCATGGCCTGTTCGGCGACCTTGTGGAGCTCGACCACCTGCTTCAGCTGGTCGCTTAGGGCACGGATGTCCGACCTCAAGATATTGAGACCAAAACACCTTCTGTTGAGCTCCCTCCTGGGCGGCGGTAGAATGCGGCAGATCGACGCACTTTCTGGGCAAATCTGTGAATGCTCCTCGAGAGCTCCGAATCTGGGTAAGTAATAGGTAATTGACTTTTACATTCTTGCTTTGCATAAAGAATGCCTTACCCGCCGCTATCTTCTTTAATGCTTCAATTTCTTGGAGGGCTTTTTGGGCCTCGGCCTTAGCACCTTTGGCACTCTCAAGAGCCGAGGCAAGCTCGGACTCTCGGTTCGAGTCACGCTCCAAACCCTCGTGTTTTCCACGAGAGCTGGAGCTCTTGCCGCACCTCCGCTAGCTGCGCCTCCTCCTTCTCTCGCTCGGTCCGTTCTGCAGCCGCTTGGTTTTCAGCCACGGACACCGCGTCCTTCAGGGTCGCCACCTCGTTCGTGGCCCCTGCAGTACCCATGTTATTTCTGTTATTTTTTGCAACCAAAACCTTTTTCTATAAGGAATTTCTTTAATAAGGTATTACTTACCTTCCTTGTCCTCGAGCTCCTTCTTCGCTTGTCCGAGCTCGTTCTCGGACCGCCGAGGTTCGCTTCAATGCATTGACCTCCACATCAAGGCGGCAGAGGTCGGCGAGTAGCCTGCATTCCCATATTGACATACTTATGTTAGACTCACAGATATCTTTTTAGATCCTTAGTCCGGCTTTTCTTTCCGAACACCGAACTAAGCATCAGGGGCTACTGTCTATGCGGTAATATTTTTACATATTCTAAAACTTACCTCAAAGCCTGTTAGAAGGCTGGTACAGGCTTCGGTCAGCCCGCTCTTGGCGGACTGAACTGTCCGGATCACCGCACTCATAACAGTGTGGTGCTCCTCCTCGATGGAGGCACTGTTAAGCGCATCCAGTAAGCTATCCGGTGCCTCCGGTTGGACGGAGGACACCGGCGTCTTACCCTTCTTATGAAGGGACCGCTTACCGGACTCCGGAACCACTAAAGGTTCCGGCATGGAGTCCGGACAAGGGTCGGGCTTAGAGCCCCTAGGGGTCTTGCCCCCCGCGCGCCTGGAGTCCGGGAGGTTGCCTTGTGGCACCTCCTGCGCTACCTCCTCTTGACCAAGCCCCCCTTGGGGCCCCACCACGGCGTCGTCCGCAGCGTGAGGCGAGGAGGCGGTCGGAAGTGAAGTACTCTCCATTTCCGACGAGACCAGGGACCCGCTCGATGAATCGGCGAACTCGCCCTTGGGCGGACTGCACGGTTGTTCCACATTAGAGAACACTCTAGAATACTAAAAAGCCATGGGTATCCGGACACTTACGATCTCGCCAGGGGCTTGGCCCTTGTAGGCCAATCCTCCGCTGTCGCCGACGTTGGTGGAGAAGTCCCGAGGAAGGTTCTTCCTTCTTGACCCTCCGCCTCCCGGGCTAGCGGCATTCTTTTCTTCTCCTCCCCGCACTGGGGAGGAGCTTCTTCTTCCTCCTCCTCGTCCTCAGGAGAAGATTTTGCTTCAGAATCTGACAACACCTAGCGTCGGTAACTCCTTCGAGTTCCCGTGACCTCCTTCTTGGCCTTCTTCTCCGGCACCACATGGGGTGCCGGAGCCAGCAGCCCCGTCAATTGGGCGTCCGCTGGGTCTTCCGGCAAAGGAGCTGGACAAGAATCTGTCCGGACGCCTTCAGCCAGCTCCCCGTCAAAATTTAGGGAGTTTTAGATCCCATGAGAGTCAATCTATGAAAAAGAGTCCCGTAAAGGTAAAATAACTTACCTCACCGCTTGACGTTAGGCGAGCTGTATCCGCGATCTTTGATAGCGGATGTTGGGCTTCGCGCCTTGAACAAAGACCTTCCAGGCGCTTCGTGCGTAGTGTCGAAGAGCCGACTCAAGGTTCGGTGTTGTGCCGGATCGAACTCCCACAAATTAAAGGCCCGTTGTTGGCATGGGAGAATCCGCGGATGAGCATCACCGATTACGCCGACAAGCCTAAGATTCTTGGCCACCAGGTTTCGGACGCATGTTTGAAGTCCGGATGTCTTGTCCGAATTCCCCCACGTCAGGCCCGTCTCTTTCCATGACGAGAGCCGTGTGGGGAAGCTAGATTTGAATTCGGGGGCCGCCCATTCGGTGTTGCGGGGCTCGGTGATGTAGAACCACCCTGACTGCCACCCCTTTATTGTCTCCACGAAGGCGCCTTCGAGCCATGGGACTTTGGCCATCTTACCAACCATGGCGCCTCAAGACTCGCTGATTTGCCGCCCACTACCTTCGGCCGGACGTTGAAGATCTTCAGCCATAAGCGAAGTGGGGCTGGATGCAGAGGAAGGCTCGTATACCCACGACGATAAACGCCGAGATGTTGAGGATAAAATTCAGGGCTGTGTCGTGGAAGTCCAGCCGAGTAGAACATGAGCCCGGGACAAATGGGTGAAGTGGAAAACCTAGTCCATGGAGGAAGTGGGGAGAAACACTACCTCTCATGGGGCCCGGGTTGAATAAGCTGCCCCATCGGCAGCTCAGGCGCGATGTCGCCGGACAAGTATCCCACCTCCCGCAGCCTTAGGATGTGCCCTCCGTGACGGAGGAGGCCATCCACCGCCTCCCGCCTCCCCGACATGGTTGGAGAAAGGTTGAGGTGGGATGTGCGGACTTGGGCGCCGGAGCTCGAAAAGCTGGAAATGGATAATCAAAGGAGGAAGAAGGCGAGGTGAAAAGGTGATCCTTATCCCTTATATGGACGGACGGTTATGCGCCTCCCACCACCGGGTAAAACTCGCTATTTCCCAAAGCGCCGAATCAATGGCGCAGATGGGTTACCCACGCCAAGATTGATGAGAATCCTGAATAAGGGGCACGATCTATGCTTTGATAAGACGTGCAAGGAAACCGCTCGCTAAACGTACGAGGTGGAACAAGAAAAACGATTCATATAAAGGCTTGGTCGTGGTGTGATGTCACGCCACTGAATACGCCAGCAGATCTCGGCAAAAGTTATTCTCTCTACGGTGGTATGTGGAACTTGTTTTGCGAGCCGGACACTATCCTCGTGTTCAAAACCTTCTATGAAGTATTCGGAGGAGGAACCCGCTTGCAATGTCAAGACAATATGCGCGCCGCACTGCCGTCATTGAAGCCTGGTTCAGGGAAACCGAGGAGTCCCGGACTAGGGGTGTCCGGATAGCCGGACTATCATCATGGCCGACTCCAAGACTATTAAGATACAAGATTGAAGACTTCGTCCCGTGTTCGGATGGGACTTTCTTGGCGTGAAGGCAAGCTTGGCGATACGGATATGTAGATCTCCTACTATTGTAACCGACTCTATGTAACCCTAACCTATCCGTGTCTATATAAACCGGAGGGTTTTAGTCCGTAGGATCTAACAACAATCATACCATAGGCTAGCTTCTAGGTTTAGCCTCCTTGATCTCGTGGTAGATCTACTCTTGTACTACCCATATCATCAATATTAATCAAGCAGAGTAGGGTATTACCTCCATCGAGAGGGCCCAACCTGGGTAAAACATTGTGTCCCTTGTCTCCTATTACCATCCGCTTAGACGCACGCCTCGGGACCCCTACCGAGATCCGCCGGTTTTGACACCGATAATGGGGTTTTGTGATACGACGGCTCGTTATCGCCAAGATCATGACTGGGTGACTCTCACCGTGATACTGCCTTATAATTTTGTGGATGGCATTTGGGCCCGCGCGCTGCATGGCCCGCATGTCGGTTGTCGGATTTCGGGTTCCGGCAGACCCTCTAGGTTCGAACACTGGGGTGCGCGTGGAGATCTCGCCTACCTACCTACACCTCGCCGCCTCGCTAGGATCTAAACTATGAAAGGAACAACACAAGAGACACGTGGTTTATACTAGTTCGGGCCACCATTGTGGTGTAATACCCTACTCTAGTTTGTGGTGTGGTGGATTGCCTCTTGGCTGATGATGAACAATACAAGGAAGAATAGCCTCATGAGGGTCTGCTTGGCTGGTGCGATGAACTGCTAGGGGAGTTCACCGCTTCTCTCTCTCTCACGATTCAAGATGCCTCTAGCCCTGCTCGATTCTGGATCTCTACTCTGTGGGAGGCTAGTCCTATTTATAGGCAGAGGCCCCGGCCTCTTCCCAAATATTGAGCGGAAGGGCGCCAACAATTGGCCATTTTGAAGGGGAACATCTAGTACACTTATCCGCACTAAAGTTGGTCCTCTCCGCCAAAGGCTCGTGGTGACGCCGGCTTGGGCTCCACGATGACTTCCTTCCCGCCAAGACGGTCTTGGTCTTGTTGCAATCAAACGGGTGCCTTTGCTTGATACTCTTTCCCGCGCTTGCTCCTTTGCACCAAAGAGGAAAGGAGGACACTGCGCATGGCTGGCGCCCGCCTTGCGCCTTTGGTCGTCATGGCTTGCGCCATGGGCACCTCATGAGGTACCCCGCCTTGATCTCTCCGCCTCGCGAGCCAGCCTAACGAGGCCGCTACCGAGGAAGCTCCCCATCGTCCACCTCGCGAGGCTTGGCCCCTCGCGAGGGTCTTGAGCTTGTGCCGATGAAGATGGGCCTTGATGGGCCACCCTTGAGCCACGCCAGAGCCCGCTGTGTAGGCAAGTCTGGGACCCCTGCTCCTGAACGCCGACAAGAGCCCCCCGGCCCAAGGCACGCCTCGACTTGGCTGGAGCAGAGAAGCGAAGGGGCAGGAGGAGCGCCATGGGCCCTAAAGCTCAAGGGTTCGGGCACCGCTGCGTGGCGGTTGATTGGACGATGGCGGCATGCTCCCCATGCCTCCTTATTTTGCGCCCACTAGGTGGACCCGTGGTTGCACACAGTCGTCCCTATTTTTGCCGCTTGACCGTCCCCGCTTCTTCCTCCTCTCGAGCTCCAGCCTCCGCCTAATACAATCTCAAATCCTCCCCTTCCGCGCCATGGTCTGGACGAAGAAGGGAAAGGGAAAAACCTGTGCTCTCGCCACACAGCGTTGCGTGGCGGCTCTCGCGCCGATCGGTCGATCATACTCAACCGAGAAGGCTTGGGCAAGGTCAGCTCATTGTGGCCACCATCTTCAACGAAAGCGGAGGACGACGACCTGGCCCTCGCCTCACTTCTCCATGGATGTAATAGTCACCGAGGTCCGATTTTGCCGACGCCTCGTATGGACTGGTTCCCTTTCCAATTTCTTCAACGATGTGCTTTCCCATTACCGATCCATATGATGCATTTGGGTCCTGAATCCATTACTCTTCTTGTCGCCTTCGCTTTTGTCTCAGGAGGCAATGATGGGCATCCTCCTTCAGCTTGCCTTGCTGCGCCACTTCTTCTCTCTCATTGCCGACCCCACCCAATGCTCGGGTGCGTGAGCTTCATTGCCGCATCGTAAAACAGCGCTGCTTGTGGATTGATTTCAGTCTTCCCCACCAGCACTGTTCCATGAGCGGTGGTCAGACGTGGATGTCGGGTGCCCAGCCCTCGCTGGAACCAACATCTCCCGTTATCCCCAATTCAGCCGGGGCCAGAGATGCTCACGAGCCCCCGCTGCCTTCGCTCGCCGCGTCAGCCAGGTTCCCGAGGGCGCCGACGTGACGGGCGCCCAAGGTGGTGAAGGAGTTCCTGCTATGCCAGATTGCCCTCTCCAGCTACTCCCGCCGGATGTGGGCCTCAAGGGCATGAGGATCGCATGAGGCTCCAGGAGGAGGACTCACACTGGCGCCGAGGAAGGTGCTCTTGGTCTTGACTGGGACCTTCCCCAAGCAGATCCGGCAAGGTGGGGCTTTGCTGTACTTTTGCTCAAACAGGGCGACTTTGTGAATCGATGTTCAAGCTTCGACGAATGGGGGCTGCGCCTGGCCGGCCTCCCCGGGCCTCGCAAGAACCCAAAGTGGTGGTGATCGCCTTCCAGCGCCCACGGCGGCCCTTCCTCGAGTAGCGGAGCAGGGAGGCACGGGCCGGAGGCCGAGGGGCCCCACCGGATGACGATGCCAGCAAGACTCCGAGGGGGCGGCCTCGAGGCCCATACTGCCGCGGCCGGAGGCGTTGAGCCACTGTCATGGGCGCCTGTGGTTGAGGCCCCGAGGCCCCAGCTACCTTCTTGGTGGGCGACTGCATCAGACATCGATGACGCCTGACGCTGGTCACCTCGACAGCTTCTTCGTCGCAGCAGCTGACCTCGCGCCAACTCCCGGGCCGCCTGGGACTTCGAGGCTCTCCTAAGAGAAGGGAGGCCTTGGGTGACTATTACCCTTGCTGCTCGCCAAGTGCAGGAAGTATTTCGCCATTGATGAGTAAGCCTTCCCTTTCCTAGCTCCCCGATCCTCCCTGCTGTTTTGGCTGATCCTTGCTCTGCAGGGCCTTCTTCCGCTGAGCTCAAGGAGATGGCTGAGGAGCCATCCCCAGCTCCGCCTCTCCACCGCCTTCTAGTGCTCCGAGCTCAAGCAGAGCCCTTGTGGTGAGGCCGGGTCGAGAGGTGAGCCATCCTGGCGCGCATCGCTGCTCAACAGCCCATGACCCTCCTTCATGAGCCTTCTGGGCATAGCCAGCCCGCCTTTGGGCTTTCGTCTGGTCGGATGGCGATTGGCGAGGTCAGCCCTGCGCTCTTCATTTGGAGATGGGCTGGCTCTAGGACGGGCTTCTGGCGAGGCGTGCCCGGCCATCGCGAGGGCGCTAGCCCCTAGCCCCCTGCCCAGAGGGGAGCGCAGATTCATGGCCCTCCGCGCTTACTTGGGGCGGATGACGGCGCAGAAGACGTGCTCGAGCACACCCGGGAGCGTCGTGCTCTTCGCCAAGGGTTTCTTCAGAAGGCGGCTGATGCGGTGAGCCTGCTTGGTGAAGAGCTCGCTGACGAAGACGCACACCTTGAGGCTGAAGGCATGTGCCTGGCTGAAGAGAGGCGCAAGCTAAAGGCGTCTGTTGCCCTTGCGCGCCACCAGCGTGACCTCAACAATGAAGAAGCCGAGGCGTCCCTGGCGGCCTCTCGGGAGGCCCGTTCCCTGGTTGTCGAGGAGGCCCGAGAGGCTGACCGGCGGCGTGAGGCGGCGGAGGAGCGGGCGCGGAAACTCTAGGCCCGGTGCCATTCCCTGGAGCAGCAGGTGGAGCTGCGTGAGACGGCCCTTGAGTCGATGAAGGTGGCTTCGGTCGACCAGGCAGAGCTCCAGAGGCGTGAGGAGGCACTAACACTGGAAGCTGCCAAACGCACACGCGATCTTGAGCGTCTGGAGACGAGGGAGCGCTTGGCGACGCAGGCGGAGGATGACGTCGCTGCGTGGGAAGCCCGCGTACTGGAAGAGGTTGGACACCGGGTGGCGACGGCCCGCTTGAACCTTGAGCGTGAGTTTGAGGAGAGGCTGGGTTGATCCGGTCGAGGTCAAGGCAGGACCGCCGCCTTAGGGCCAAGCCGATGAAGTGACGCGCGGGCCGACAAGCTTCCCGGTCGCTTTGGCGTGGCGCAGAGGAGTCGATTACCTCCCGCCAGCCGAGGCGCTTTTCTCCATCAACGGTGAACGAGGCTGGGGCGTTGCACGGCGTAACGAGGACGAGATACGCCAGCGGCGGATCTCGGAGCACGCAGCATGGCCCCATGCTCACCACGCCCGGAGAGAGCCAACACGCCTTTGGGTAACATCTGCGGCGGCCGCCGCGAGCCCCACGCAGTCAACTATGCCGCAATCTTCAGCTTCTTCACTCACGTGGTGATGCACCGGAGGTGCGACAACGAGCCAACAGGTTGGTGGAGGAGGAGCCGCGCCTGCCGGGCGCGCTTTTCTCGTGTCTTCAGCCATCTTCAAACATGGACCCCAACTCGACTTTGACGCCGCCATCGCTTCAGCACTTCGTGCCGTCCGGACGACTCGGGCGACCGGGTGGAAGACAACGTGGATGCCCTTGTCGGGGCCTTCGCTTCGATAACGACGGGCGTGGCTGTGGCTGCTGGCGAAGGCGGCGTGGTGAACGGCCCCGACGCCACCGACGGAACGTGGAGAGCGATGGCGAGGCCAGCGCGACGATTCAGGAGGTGCCCCGAGGATGCATTGGGGATTTATCCGACCGACCATGCGTTGTCCCCGCTTACCTCACAGATAGAGTTCAAAGCTTTGCAAGGTTGTAAGAGCATTTTGGGAGGGGAGCCTCATGTAAAAACTTGTGTTCTGCGACAGTAGATGCTATATCACCTGACGCCGCCAAGTGGCTGGCTTTGCGACGAGCTGGCTGGCTAGTTTACCTTTGACCAAGCGTGGTCCCCGAGATAGCTCATGGAGGGTTGCAGTGTCTCGAGTGTCTCCCGATAGAGCCCATAGGACCTGTAATAAAACCTCCCGAGAGGGCGCCGCGACGGCAAATTGGCTGCACGCAAGCTGGGCTGACCTGCTCGCGAGGGGCTCATGAGGGGAGGCAGCTGAGGCAAAGTGGTAACCAGAACGTGAGAGATTGCACGAACGAGACTAAACACCCCTTCCCTCGGACACACGCAAATCTCAAGCTCAAATCCAACTTAAATCCAACGGGAGAAAACGACAGCCAAGGGAAAAAGCAATGAAAGCAGAAAAGGCCGTCCGCACCTAGTCTAGTCTTGGACGCCTTCTCACCAACGTGAGCTAAGTGCTGCCATCGGGCGTGGGAGGGAGCCCTGGGGCTCGAGGCCGCACCCGAGACTCGGGCGTGTACAGCCCCACTCATTATTACGTGAGAGTGTCACGGGCGGCGAGCTTCACAGCACCGGGCCTTCTTCATGTGTACCGCCTTGCTTCATATCGCCATTTAGGGCCCGCCTTTGCACCACACTCTAGTGCCACCGACGACGACCGGAAACCAGGACCGCCGATGGGGTAGAGCGGTCGCCAGCCAGTTCCCCCGACGACCACGGTCCTTCCGCCAGGCAGGCCCCGAGGCACCTCCCCAGCAGAGGGCCTACCTCCCGAGGACGCCTTGTTCCGACGCCGCGTGGTGATGCCGGATCTCGCCCCTCTCCGCAGCCCCCGCGCCTCCTCCCGAGGGGTAGGAAATCGCCGAAGGGGCAGCCGCCCGCGTGGCGACCTGCACCTCGTGTGATCCATGGTTAGCGATGCCTGCTCCTCGAGGAATTAGCGGTACCCGATGATCGCTGCCCAGCAGGGCCGACGGGACTTCCGGGGCTCTTGGAAGAGCTCACCTGTGCCTCGTCCCCCAGCTTGGGCCGAGGAGCAAGCCTTGTTCGTCCTCATGTGCGTGCCTTGGTCCATCATGTGGGGCACGATTTTCCAGGGCCGCCATCCCGGCTGCGCCATAGTGCTCCGTGTGCCACGCAGTTCGCTTGAGGCGCCCACCGGGGCGGAGCGCGGTGGCCCACTGGGGCCGTGGGTCGTGGCGAGTCCTTCTTCGCGTCAGAGGCGGAGGCAAGACTGCTGGCTGCCCGGTGCCGACGGCCGGCTGGCGTTAGGGTGGCCTTGAGTCCGCTTGAGCTGCGCGGGCGTGCGTGGAGCCTCCGTGGCCGCCTGACCTGAGGTGGGAGTTGGGTGCGAAGGGGTGAGCCCCAATGCGGCGAAGCCTGTGAGCTCGCCACCTGTTCTAGCAAAGACGCCACGGCCGCCCTCCGAGCTTTGCATTGCAGTAGCTCTCGGGCCACCGTGAGCGCCCTTGAGTTTGCTGCTCCCTGCCGGTGTACAGCGTCGTGGTCGCGGGCGTGGTTGGAGGCCCTCGCCCGATCGCACTGCCGTGGGCGTGAGAGCTGTCGCTTCTGTCCGCGTCGCCTGCTGCCTGCAGCGCTCAAGGACCGCGAGCTGCACTGGGCATGGGGTCGCCTGGGCGAGTGGCCAAGGGCGGGCCAGCCGCCAGGATCGTGGTTGTCCGCCTCGGTCACGGACATGATGATGACAATGCGACGGGGCGCGGCGGCGTAAGGTGGATTACGGCGCACCTTACCGGGCGCGCCAAATGTCGATTGGGTTCCGCAGACCTCTAGGTTCGAACACTGGGGGCGCGGCGGAGATCTCGCCTCTACCTACTCGCACCTCGTCAGCCGCTAGGATCTAAACTATGAAAGGAACAACACAAGAGACACAGGGTTTATACTAGTTCGGGCCACCATTGTGGTGTAATACCCTACTCTAGTTTGTGGTGTGGTGGATTGCCTCTTGGGCTGATGATGAACAATACAAGGAAGAACAGCCTCGCGGGGGTCTGCTCTTGGCTGGTGCGATGAACTGCTAGGGGGAGTTCAGTCGCTCTCTCTCTCTCTCTCTCTCTCTCTCTCTCTCTCTCTCTCTCTCTCTCTCTCTCTGCTGATTCAAGATGCCTCTAGCCCTGTTCTGGATTCCGAATCTCTCTACTCTGTGGGAGGCTAGTCCTATTTATAGGCAGAGGCCCTGGTCCTCTTCCCAAATATTGAGCGGGAAGGGTGCCAACAATTGGCCATTTTGAAGGGGAACATCTAGTACACTTATCCTGACTAAAGTTGGTCCTCGCCGCCAAAGGCTCGGTCGTCGACGCCGGCTTGGGCTCCACGATGACTTCCTTCCCGCCGTTCGGACGTTCTTGGTCTTGTTGCAATCAAACGGATGCCTTTGCTTGATACTCTTGCTCGCGCTTGCTCCCTTTGCACCAAAGAGGAAAGGAGGACATCATGCTGGCTGCCCTTCCGGCGCCTCTTGGTCGTCATGGCTTGTGTCATGGGCACCTCGTGAGGTACCCCGCCTTGATCTCTCTGCCTCCTCATGAGCCAGCCTGATGAGGTCAGCTACCGAGGAAGCTCCTCGTCGTCCGCCTCATGAGGCTTGGCCCCTCGCGAGGGTCTTGAGCTTGTGCTGATGAAGATGGGCCTTGATGGGCCACCCCTTGAGCCACGCCGCAGGCCGCAGCCAGGAAAGTCTGGGGACCCCCGTTCCCAGAACGCCGACATCGGTGAACAAAAGTATAACGACATTCAGTAGAGGGAGATGTTTCGATGACCTAGGAGGAGCCAGAAGCGGTATTGTATCCACTGTACTAGTAGTAATTGTTTTTCTGGGTAGCTGCTGAGTGTCTCCACTGTACTAGTAGTAAATGTTTCTCTGGGCCCAAGACAAAACAGCCCATCCACCCTAGTAAATAGTAAAATCAATTCAAAAGCCCATATATTTACTGAATGAGAGGCGCTACCCACACCATGCACACCGCCCCCCAAAAAAACTTGGGTGCTCTTCTTCTTCCTCACTCCCACCCACCTCACGTCAGCTCGCTCCACTCGTACCCCCAAATTCCTCACCTCACTCCTACAGAAAACCCCATCTCCCCTTCAAATCCGTGAGCGTGATGCGACGCCCTTGAGGAAAATGGAGTCGGCTGACCCCGGCGCGAAGAAGATGAGGCTCCCGCCAGCGGTGACGCCTGTTGTAGATCCTGACCCGGCAGACGGGAGAAGCGGCGACCCGCCCCCACCGGATCCCAGAACTCAGAGAATCTCGGGTGGACCGCATCAGCGATCTCCTGACGCCGCCCTGGGGAGGTCATCTCGCTTCCCCACCAAGGATTGCTACCGCACCCAAGTCCTCTCAATTCGGTGGCGCCCTCTATGGCGTGTCGTGCCCTTAATCTCGACTGTCGCCACCATCTCTCTTCAATGATTTTGAAATCCCAGAGCCATCATCTCCTCCCACCGTGGCTCTGCTCAAAGCCTCTGCATCCCGTCATGCTACCTGAAAGCATACCATGCCCTGCATGGTGGACGCCTAGCTGAAATCCCTCAATTCACGTAACTACAGCTGCTTGAGTTCTACTATTCCTTGAAATCACATACCACATACCTAACGCCATGTACTTGTGCCCTCAAAGACCGATGTCCATCTCATGGTTTTCCTCCTCTCTCCATTAACGCCACCTTTATACTGTGCTACCTACTGCATAACTGGTACTAAACCTTCAACTCCCATTTCTCAAGAAACTTTCACTTGTGCGGGTTCAGATATCGGAGGCCTCATTGCACAAGAACATCCACTCCAGCTTGCCCTACCTCGAGTGCTTGGTGCTTGTTTCACAGAGCTAGAATCGGTTGTCTCCAAATAAAGTCGCCTAACCTTGAAAGAATTGGAATTTCTTTTGACGAAGGCATCTCATCATCCAAGATGCCCCTTCACATCAAAGGTTGATCCTTGATTCTAGTTATTCACCGTTGCAAATAACCGTCCTCTCTGCGCCTAAACTGGAGACCTTGGGTGTAATACATGATCTCTGTGCTCATTTCAATATGGTGTTTGGCTCCACAGTTCTTCATTTACCTTATATTATCATCTACACTTGTAACCATAAGCTGCATTTTAAATTTCTGCGCATAAGTTATATATCATCTTGGAGCACACATTTTGTACTAATATTATGTTCTATGCTCAATGAAGAGTTTCTCCATGGATGGCCTATCAATGGTGTTGGATTCTGTCAAGATCTTATATATCCAAATGAATAGTTTTGATCTGAACAAGATTATTGGCTTGTCGCAACTGCTTTCCATGTCCGGAGAAGTTGTATATAAAGGTGATAATTTCACGCACATTGAAGCCCGCATATAGTGTACTAGAATTAACCGCTCAAATTGTTGCTCTTTCGACACTCTTTCTTTAGACCTTAACTGCTTTTCAATCTTCATGTCTATTTGGGCAACAGGGCGGGGTAAGAAAGTTATAACCAATCGGTGGATTCGTAAGCATCGGGATTTTCTCACTTCTCATGAGACTCGATTGAAGACAATAACGCTAGAATGATATGTAGCCAACCGTGCAAACACTAGATTTGTCACATTCTTCCTGCTGAATGCGAGCTTACTATTGTCCATCAGGCTTAAGTTTATCAGCGGCATGGTTTTGACGGATGGGTATGTGGAAGAGCAAAAAAGGAGTTTCAGGTGGGCAAAAGAGCTTCTGAACGTGTCGGGCTTCTATTTACAACATATTGTGGTCATAATCCAGTAAATTTTACGACCCAGGATGTTCACTCTATGGACCTGACCGATCCATTTGACTATGACTGCCGAAAATAGTGCTGGAGTTAGATGTTGTTGCCCTTTTCAACCTGGTTTTTTTTGTAAACCTGATGAACAATTAACCCTCATGCTTTTGTATAGTTTGTAAGCTGGAGTTAGATGTTCTTGCCCTTTTCAACTCGGTTGTGACTGTCATATTTCTTTGAAACAAGGCAAATGGCTTGCGAGTCGTTTAATTTAGAGTGAAATATTGTAACAACTAACAAATCCCAACCAAGGGAAATAACATCACTCTCGCCGGCTGCTTGAGCTCACTGTGCATTACAGAAGCCAAGTGATTAGCCCCCACCAGCACCCACAAACTTATTTCAAACTAGCACATCAAATGGCCTGTAAATTTTCATAGGAAAGGCTGCATGACCGTGACAGATTTGGATTCTGATATTTGGGACCCGCGAGGAAATAGCCTATCTAAGGTGGTGTCGACTTACTAGCCAGTCAACAAACAATTCTGCCTACTGATACGTCTCCGTAGTATCTACTTTTCCAATCACTTTTGCCCTTGTTTTGGACTCTAACTTGCATGATTTGAATGGAACTAACCTGGACTGACACTGTTTTCAGCAGAATTGCCATGATGTTATTTTTGTGCAGAAATAAGAGTTCTCGGAATGACCAGAAAATCAACGGAGATTATTTTTGGAATTAATAAAAATATCGGCGAAGAATCAAGGCCAGGGGCCCACACCTGTCCACGAGGGTGGGGCGCGCCTACCTGGCGCGCCCCTCGCCTCGTGGGCCCCCGGTGCTCCACCGACATCAACTCCAACTCTATATATTCACGTTCGGGGAGGAAAAAAATCAGAGAGAAGGATTCATCGCGTTTTACGATACGGAGCCGCCGCCAAGCCCTAATCTCTCTCGGGAGGGCTGATCTGGAGACCGTTTGGGGCTCCAGGTTGGATGATATTTACCATGTAATCGAGTTAGTTTTGTTAGGGTTTGATCCCTAGTATCCACTATGTTCTGAGATTGATGTTGCTATGACTTTGCTATGCTTAATGCTTGTCACTAGGGCCTGAGTGCCATGATTTCAGATCTGAACCTATTATGTTTTCATGAATATATGTGAGTTCTTGATCCTATCTTGCAAGTCTATAGTCATCTATTATGTGTTATGATCCGTTACCCCCGAAGTGACAATAATCAGGACCATTACCGGTGATGACCATAGTTTGAGGAGTTCATGTATTCACTAAGTGTTAATGCTTTGGTCTGGTACTCTATTAAAAGGAGGCCTTAATATCCCTTAGTTTCCAATAGGACCCTGCTGCCACGGGAGGGTAGGACAAAAGATGTCATGCAAGTTCTTTTCCATAAGCACGTATGACTATATTCGGAATACATGCTTACATTACATTGATGAATTGGAGCTAGTTCTGTGTCACCCTATGTTATAACTATTACATGAGGAATCGCATCCGACATAATTCTCCATGACCGATCCAATGCCTACGATCTTTTCACATATTGTTCTTTGCTTAGTTACTTTGCCGTTGCCACTGTTACAACCACTACAAAACTATCACTGTTACTTTTATCACCGTTACCGTTACTTCCATACTACTTTGCTACTAAATACTTTGCTGTAGATATTAAGTTATCCAGGTGTGGTTGAATTGACAACTCAACTGCTAATACTTGAGAATATTCTTTGGCTCCCCTTGTGTCGAATCAATAAATTTGGGTTGAATACTCTACCCTCGAAAATTGTTGCGATCCCCTATACTTATGGGTTATCAAGACTATTTTCTCGCGTCGTTGCCGGGGAGCATAGCTCTATTCTTTGAGTCACTTGGGATTTATATCTGCTGGTCACTATGAGGAACTTGAAAGACGAAAGAACTAATATTTTCCCTCAACTACGAGGGGAGGTAAGGAACTGCCATCTATCTCTGCAGTTGATTCACCTTCTGTTTTGAGTAAGCTTGCGACACCTAAACCTACTTCCGCTATTAATTCTGATATGTCGCATGTTATTGATGATGATACTTATGATGAAACTACTTCTATGCTTGATACTACTGTGCCATTAGGTGAATTTCTTGATGAACAACTTGCTAGGGCTAGAGAGAATGAAATTATTGAAACTGATAATATTGATGAAAGTGATGATGAAGATTCTCCCCCTAGATATGAATTTCCTGTTGTGCCTGAGGGTTATGTTATGGATGAAGAAACTGCTAAAGACTTTCTTGCTTGCAATGATAGGAGTGATCTTAAGAAATTATTAGCTAAGCTCAAAGAAAAATCTCTGAATGCTAGAATGAAATATGACCCTACTTTTGCTACTTCACCTATCTTTATTACAGATAAGGATTATGATTTCTCTGTTGATACTGAGATAATTACTTTGGTTGAATCTGATCCTTTCTATGGCTATGGATCTGAAATTGCTGTGGCACATCTTACTAAATTAAATGATATACCCACCCTGTTCACTAATGATGAGAAAACTCGCTACTACTATATCCTTAAATTATTTCCATTCTCATTAAAGGGTGATGCTAAGATATGGTTTAATTCTCTTGATCCTGGTTGTGTGCATAGTCCCCAGGATATGATTTACTACTTCTCTGCTAAATATTTCCCTGCTCATAAGAAACAAGCTGCTTTAAGGGAAATATATAATTTTGTGCAAATTGAAGAAGAGAGTCTCCCACAAGCTTGGGGGAAGCTTCTCCAATTACTTAATGCTTTGCCTGATCATCCCCTCAAGAAAAATGAAATACTTGATATCTTTTATAATGGACTAATCGATGCTTCCAGAGACCACCTGGATAGTTGTGCTGGTTGTGTTTTCAGGGAAAGAACAGTTGATCAAGATGAATTGCTATTGAATAATATGTTGACTAATGAAAATAATTGGACACTTCCTGAACCAGCTCCTAAGCCAACATCGAAGAAGAGGGGTATTCTATTTCTCAGTCCTGAAGATATGCAAGAGGCAAAGAAATCTATGAAATAAAAAGGTATTAAAACTGAAGATATTAAGAATTTACCTCCTATTGAAGAAATACATGGTCTTAATTTGCCGCCTGTGAAAGAAATACATGGTCTTGATAACCCTACACAGGTAGTAAAGGTAAATTCCCTCTATAGATATGATAAAGCTGAAATCCCGTTTACTAAGTTTGCTAGTCAATGCTTAGATGAGTTTGATAATTTTATTGTCAAACAAGAAAACATGCTTATGTTGGTAGACAATTGAAACACAATGCTGATATGCTAGAACACTTGAGTAATTATATGTCTAGAGTTAAAGGTGAACTTAAACTCATTAGTAAACATGCTTATATGGTTACCACTCAAGTAGAACAAGTGCTTAAAGCTCAGAATGATTTGCTCAATGAATTAAATTATAAGAAAAATGACTTTGCTGTTAGGGTTGCAACTAGAGGAGGTAAAGTGACTCAGGAACTTTTGTATCCTGAGGGTCATCCTAAGAGAATTGAGCAAGATTCTCAGAGAACTAATGTTGATGCACCTAGTCCTGAAGAAAAAGAAAAATGATAGGACTTTGCCTGCTTCTAGCGAACCTGTTGCTGACAAACCTGAGAATCCCAATGATATTTCTATTTCTGATGCTGAAACACAATCTGGTAATGAACATGAACCTAGTGATAATGTTAATGATGATGTTCATGTCAATGCTCAACCTAGTAATAACAATGATGTAAAGATTGAACCTGCTGTTGATCTTGATAACCCACAATCAAAGAATCAACGTTATGATAAGAGAGACTTTGTTGCTAGGAAGCACGGTAAAAAAAGAGAACCATGGGTTCAGAAACCCATGCCTTTTCCTCCCAAACCATCCAAGCAAAAGGATGATGAGGATTTTGAGCGCTTTGCTGAAATGATTAGACCAATCTTCTTGCGTATGCATTTTACTGATATGCTTAAAATGAATCCTTATGCTAAGTATATGAAGGATATTGTCACAAATCAGAGAAAGATACCAGAAGCTGAAATTTCCACCATGCTTGCTAATTATACTTTTAAGGGTGGAATACCTAAGAAACTAGGAGATCCAGGAGTACCAACTATACCTTGATCTATTAAAAGAAATTATGTTAGAACTGCTTTATGTGATCTTGGAGCCGGTGTTAGTGTTATGCCTCTCTCTTTATATCGTAGACTTGATTTGAATAAGTTGACACCTACTGAAATATCTTTGCAAATGGCTGATAAATCAACTGTTATACCTGTCGGTATTTGTGAGGATGTGCCTGTTGTGGTTGCAAATGTTACTATATTAACGAACTTTGTTATTCTTGATATTCCCGAGGACGATAGTATGTCTATTATTCTTGGAAGATTGCAATAAAGGCAATGTCACTTTTCATGTTAATGGTAATGAGCATACGGTACACTTTCCGAGGAAAAAACATCAAGTCCATAGTATCAATTCTATTGGAAAATTTTCAACAATTATTATTGGAGGTTTTGAATTTCCCCTTCCTACTGTCAAGAAGAAATATGATATTCTTGTTATTGGGGATGTGAATATCCCCGTTGAGGTAACATAGTGTTATTCAAAATTTCTCCGGTTCCATGTTATTCGAAATGAGTTTGTTAACAAGACCTGATCAACCTTGTTAGTGGATTCCTTTTGATAAGCATGAGATGGATGAAGTTAGAAAGCACAACCTTCTGTACCCTCCTTTTACTTTCTGTTATTTAGATTAAATAAAGCAAAATTAGTATATTCTGTCAGTTTTCTGAATTATCCATGAAATAAAAATACCCCGAAAATAAAAGTTCTCCAAATGCCCCGAAAATGAAATATGGTTTTTTCTGGAATATTTGAGAATATCTGGCACTGAGAACACATCAGGGGGAGCAAGCACTGTGCCACGAGGTCCAGGCGCGCCCACCCCCTGGCGCCCCCGCCTCGTGGGCCCATGGTGGCTCCCCTCCACTTATTCCAGCCACCACACACTCCTTCTTCCTCCCAAAAAATCACCAACCAGCTCAAGCATGAGTTCTAGCTCATTTTGCTGCGATTCTCGATCTCCTAGCTCAAAGCTCCACTCACAAAACTGCTTTGGGGGATTGTCCTTCGGTATGTGACTCCTCCAATGGTCCAATTAGTTTTTGTTCTAGTGCTTTATTCATTGCAATTTTTTGCTGCCTAGGTGACCCTGTTCTTGAGCTTGCATGTCAGATTTATATGGTCCCAAGTAGTTCTAATGCATGATATAGTCTCTAGGCACTTGTGGGAGTAGTTGCTATCAATTTTGTTGAGTTTGGTTCACTTTTATTTTGAGTTACCAAAAATTTCAGAAATTTTTCAGAGGAAGAAATATGTTTAGGAAAATGTACCAAGGTGGTTCTTCAAGGAAGCAAGGACCCAGGCCCGCAATACGCGATGCGGACGATGAACCACCAAGATAAGCTCAAGTGTGGCCTTGTGAATGGCCGTCAGAAGATTTCATGGTTCGAGCAGGAATCAAGGAGGAATTTGATGCATATGTGCATAATGCTGAACTCGAGGGCTTCATGCTAGATAAGTGCCCTTAATACTATCACCTTACTGATTCCTTTGTGAGAAAGTTCAAATTTTCATCTTCGTGTAATTCTCACACTGTCCTATTTGATATCTATGGCCAATCTTATACTATGGGCTTAGAGGATTTTAGTATTGCTTGCAAACTTCCACAATTGGGCAAGTGTTAGTGAACCTTGCAAATCTGAGTTTAGAGATTTTCTTGCTAGTATTACAGTGGGGGAATCTAGAGATGTAACACAAGCTACCATAGGGAGCATTCATTTTCCTGCTATACATTATTTTGCTCTCTTCATAGGCAGGTGCATAAATGGTAAGGATGAAGCATGTCACATGTGTTTCCCTGATCTTAGTGTTCTCAGGAGTGCTGTTTTAGGAGATAAACACTATAGCTTGGGGGCAATTGTTGCACGGAGGTTGCACAATAATGGTTTAAGTGGAGACTTTTTTGGTGGAATTTATGCAACCCGATTGGCTAATTTTCTTGGAATACCCATACATGAAAGTGATATGGAATTTCCTCCCACTTATCTAGGATATGAGGCTATGGTTCGCCATCGGTTTATTGAGGGGAATGAACAACCTCTCCAGTACCGACTAATGTTTGACAGGCGCCACATTTTCCATCTTGCTCTCCCTGCTCCTACTTTCTTTGACTTTCGGACAAAAGGGAGATTTCTTATAACCAGGGAGGAGGCGAACGAGTATAAGAGGAGGACGGAGACAGCTCGCCTCCAAGCGGCAGCTCATGAGGCAATAGCTGCAGCTTCTCAGTACAACCCCAACTACAACTTTGGATATCCGTCGGGCCAGCCGTGGCCCTAGACCAACTTAGGCCAAAAGCCTAAGCTTGTGGGAGTGCGTATTTCTCACCGACATTACATTCATGTTCACACAATCATGCTAGTTGTCGGTGCTCATACTTTTCACTGTAATATACATGCTAGTTTATTTTCTTTTTCTCGCTTTCTTCTTGTGTGTTTGATAAACCTTAAGAAAAACCAAAAGAATAGTTGTAGCTTTTAGATAGTTTACTTTCCATGCTTGTAGTAGTAATAATTAAAAAGAAAACCCAAAAAGATTTCCTGTTCTTTTTTTGTTTGTTGGGAGCTTTCCGGTGTAAATAGTTTTATTTCTTTTCTTTTCTTTGGGGGTCGAGAGGAGAAGACCATAATGAAAATGTTGAAGTGGCTCTTATATGCATTATTGTTGATTTAACAAGAGCTCATATTACCTTTTCTTCTCCTTTGCATCAGATGCTTGCAGATTCCAGCTTAGTCCAATGCACATGCACTATTATTATTATACACATCGTTCGGTCGTGCAAGTGAAAGGCAATAATGATGATATATGATGGACTGATTGAGATAAGAAAAGCTGGTATGAACTCGACCTCTCTTGTTTTTGTAAATATGATTAGTTCATCGTTCCTGATTCATCCTATTATGAATGAACATGTTTGCTTATGCCATGCTTAATTAGCTAGGAGTTTATAATGGTTTACCTAGCGTGCCAACATGCTATTAAAATGGTTGTGATGTGGTATGATGGGATGGTATTCTCCTTTGAATGATTCGAGTGACTTGACTTGGCACATGTTCACGCATGTAGTTGAAACAAAATCAACATGGCCTTCACGATATTTATGTTCATGGTGGATTATATCCTACTCATGCTTGCACTCAATGTTCATTAATTTTAATGCATATTCATGACTGTTGTCGCTCTCTAGTTGGTCGCTTCCCAGTCTTTTTCTAGCCTTCACTTGTAGTAAGCGGGAATACTGCTTGTGCATCCACTTCCATAAACCCCAAAGTTATTCCATATGAGTCCACTATACCTTCCTATATGCGGTATCTACCTGTCATTCCAAGTAAATTTGTATGTGCCAAACTCTAAACCTTCAAATGAAATTCTGTTTTGCATGCTCGAATAGCTCATGTATCAACTAGGGCTGTCTGTATCTTCCATGCTAGGCTGGTTATTCTCAAGAGGAGTGGGCTCCGCTCCTCACTCACGAGAAAATGGCTGGTCACCGGGATGCCCAGTCCCATGCTCTAAGCAAATCAAATCGAAATAATTGCAAACAAAACTCCCCAGGGACTCTTGTTAGTTGGAGGCACTCGTTGTTTCGAGCCAGCCATGGATTGATGCTTGTTGGTGGAGGGGGAGTATAAACTTAACCATTCTGTTTGGGAACCGCCTATAATGTGTGTAGCATGGAAGATATCAAGATCTCTCGGTTGTTATGTTGACAATGAAAGTATGCCGCTCAAAATATTATTTATCTCTATTTCAAAATCGAGCTCTGGCAGCTCTACAAATCCTTGCTTCCCTCTGCGAAGGGCCTATCTATTTACTTTTATGTTGAGTCATCACCCTCTTATTAAAAAGCATCAGCTGGAGAGCACCCCTGTCATTTGCATGCATTACTATTAATTTATATTGGGTTTGACTGGATCTCTTTTACCATGAATTACGATGTTTAGTCAGTCCTTGATCTTCAAAGGTGCTCTGCATTTATATTTTGCGGTCTCAGAAAGGGCTAGCGAGATACCATCTTTTTATATCATATTATGATTGTTTCGAGAAAGTGTTGTCATCCGAGATTTATTATTATTGCTCGCTAGTTGATTATGACATTGATATGAGTAAACATGAGACCTAAATGTTATTGAGAATATGGTTAGTTCATAACCTTTGCTGAAAACTTGAATGCTGGCTTTACATTTACAACAACAAGAGCAAACAGAGTTTGTAAAAGTTTTTCTTTATCACTTTCAGTTTATCAACTGAATTGCTTGAGGACAAGCAAAGGTTTAAGCTTGGGGGAGTTGATACGTCTCCGTCGTATCTACTTTTCCAAACACTTTTGCCCTTGTTTTGGACTCTAACTTGCATGATTTGAATGGAACTAATCTGGACTGACGCTGTTTTCAGCAGAATTGCCATGATGTTATTTTTGTGCAGAAATAAAAGTTCTCGGAATGACCTGAAAATCAATAGAGATTATTTTTTGGAATTAATAAAAAATACTGGCGAAAGAATCAAGGCCAAGGGGCCCACACCCTGTCCATGAGGGTGGGGGCGTGCCTACCCCCCCGGGCGCGCCCCCTGCCATGTGGGCCCCCTGGTGCTCCACCGACCTCAACTCTAACTCTATATATTCACGTTCGGGGAGAAAAAATCAGAGAGAAGGATTCATCACGTTTTACGATATGGAGCCGCCGCCAAGCCCTAATCTCTCCCGGGAGGGCTGATCTGAAGTCCGTTCGGGGCTCCGGAGAGGGGAATCCGTTGCCATCATCATCATCAACCATCCTCCATCACCAATTTCATGATGCTCACCACCGTGCGTGAGTAATTCCATTGTAGGCTTGCTGGACGGTGATGGGTTGGATGAGATTTACCATGTAATCGAGTTAGTTTTGTTAGGGTTTGATCCCTAGTATCCACTATGTTCTGAGATTGATGTTGCTATGACTTTGCTATGCTTAATGCTTTTCACTAGGGCCCGAGTGCCATGATTTCAGATCTGAACCTATTATGTTTTCATGAATATATGTGAGTTCTTGATCCTATTTTGCAAGTCCATAGTCACCTATTATGTGTTATGATCCGTTAACCCCGAAGTGACAATAATCGGGACCATTACCAGTGATGACCGTAGTTTGAGGAGTTCATGTATTCACTAAGTGTTAATGCTTTGGTACGGTACTCTATTAAAAGGAGGCCTTAATATTCCTTAGTTTCCAACAGGACCCCGCTACCACGGGAGGGTAGGAAAAAAGATGTCATGCAAGTTCTTTTCCATAAGCACGTATGACTATATTCGAAATACATGCTTACATTACATTGATGAATTGGAGCTAGTTCTGTGTCACCCTATGTTATAACTATTACATGAGAAATCGCATGCGACATAATTCTCCATCACCGATCCAATGCCTACGAGCTTTTCACATATTGTTCTTTGCTTAGTTACTTTGCCGTTGCCACTGTTACAATCACTACAAAACTATCACTATTACTTTTATCATGGTTACCGTTACTTCCATACTACTTTGCTACTAAATACTTTGCTACAGATACTAAGTTATCCAGGTGTGGTTGAATTGACAACTCAACTGCTAATACTTGAGAATATTCTTTGGCTCCCCTTGTGTCGAATCAATAAATTTGGGTTGAATACTCTACCCTCGAAAACTATTGCGACCCCCTATACTTGTGGGTTATCACCTACTAGCCGTTGGATTGACATCCAACATCTGTCGTGTATCTTCTATCTCTTGTCTTCTTCTTCCTCTAGCCACCCAAACCAAACCACCCCGTCGGCTCGGTTGCGCCTCCGCCGCCCTACCGTACGTACCCTCCAGCGTTGGCTAGTCCCTCCCTCTATTCCCCCACACGTCCTGTTATTCTTCAGCGACGTCAGCCCCAACACGCACCCGCACCCGAACCATTCAACCCTCATACTCCCCTCCGCCTGCAACTGGACCGATGCATCTTCCATAGCTCCTGTTCATTCCGTCCGAGGCCTCACCGTCGTCCTCCGCCTTGCGGCCTTGGTTCACTCGCCGTGCGCCGCCCTCTTGCATTGTCAACGTCGTCAACAACTGAGAGGAACAAGGAGATGACTGTATGTGGAGAGGATGACGGTAGGGACCCACCAGTGTCATGGAAGTACGCAAGCAAGTGCCTCTATGTTACAAGCCCAAAAATATGGTTCCTCCTAATGGTTGGACATCTGGGGCTCACGCCATTGTCAACGTAGTCAATAAACAAGAGAATTACACTACGAGCGGCTGACAACAGGGACCCAGCAGGTCGCGCAGTTTTTTTTGAGGAATAAGTAGTTGTTATTTATACTAGTTTTAGCGACGGATCAGGGTAACAACGGGGTTGTGCGGGGGCTGTGGCCCGTCTAGCCAGGGTTTTATTTATATTTACCACATCATGAGCCAAGTTGTGTTTTTTTCTTGCTGAAAATGACTAGCCCAGTTCTATTTTTTTAAAGAAATACCCAAACGAGGCCTACTTGCTTTATCAGCCCTGCTGGGCTGCAAATCTTTCAAGACGAGGAGATTTTTTATTCGGTTTGCCCAGAAATGGGTTGTACATTTTTAAAACACATCAAACCTGGAATTAGTTTCAAATTTTTTTCATTACAAGAATTTAAATTCCATTGATTTTTATGCGTGGACAATTATTTGGATTATATATATATATATATATAAATTATTTTTCTAAATAGTTTGAATGTGAACCAATATTTCAGGATTAAAAACAGTTGACCGCACCGAAATATGCAAAATTTCATATACTTTTTAACCGTGGCCACAATATGGGGCGTAATGCTAACATAAAGAAGATGGGCTCCAAAAAAATTCTTAAGAATTAGCAAATGGGTTGTACATTACTAGAAATAATGGCAGATGGGTTGTATGCTGTTTTCCACAGATTTGAGGCTGACTTGTGCGCCTACTACAGGTTGACGCGTATGCTTTCCTAAAAGAAAAGGTTGACGCATAAGCAACGCCGTGTCAACTTAGTCAACACACGAGAGCAGTGACTGTTGGATGTCCATCCAAAGGCTGTCGTGCTTCTTCAATCTCTCGCTCTTCTTCTCCGCCCGCTCAAACAAGTGTCAAGGGACTGCTGCTTCCTCCTCCCGCTGCCGGCTATGCTTGCCAAGCAGCCTCACCGCCCCACCATACTCCCATCGCTCGCCTAGCCATCCCTCTACTCACCCACACCTGATGTTATTTTCCGGGGACGGCAGACGAACCAGTAAACCCTCATACTCCTCCGCGTGGGAAACAACTGTCGAGTCTTCCCTGGCTCCGTGTCGTTCCCTTCCTAGGCCTCGTCGTCTTCCACCGCCCTGGTGCTCTCGGCGCGGCCTGGTCAACGTGGTCAATGAACTACATCCATCGGAAGTGGACTATACGTGGAGAGGCTGACAGCTGGGTCCACGGCCGCATGCAAGGAAATGCCTCCTTATTACGCGCAACATAATGATTCCTCCACCTGACAACTAGGACCCACGGGAAGGGCTTCTGTATTTCGCGAAAAAAACGTTCCCCCCGCTGACAGGTCAGACCCACCAGTTATATCTTCGCATGCAAGGAAGTGCCTCATTATTACGCACAAAAAATGAATACCCCTCGCTAGCTGGGACCCACCATAGTGGGTGGCTGACTTAATGGGCCAACTAAGTTGATGGGGACGGAGGGCTTTGTCAACTTAGTCAATATGAACGATTCTAGCTCCAAGGATCGTGACGATGTCCATCCAACGGCCATAGTGCTTCTTCAACCTCGGTCTTCTTACTCCAAATACCCAAAGCAGCGCCACCATGTCGCCGCTCCTGTCTTCCATGGCCGGTCAGTCTTTGCATGAGGCCTCACCGCCCCATACTACTCCTACCGCTGGCCGTGCCATCCTCCACTCATCCACACCCTCTGTTATTCTACGGCGATGGCAGCCTTACACCGCAGCCGAACCAGTGAACCCTCGTACTCCTCTCCGCATGGGCATCCACTGCCGCCTCTTCCCCGGCTCCGCATCGTCCCCTTCCTAGGCCTCGCCGTCGTCCACCGCCGTGGTGCTCTCGGTGCGGCATGGTTAATGTGGTCAACGACCGACTTCCATCGGAAGAGTATCAGACGTGAAGAGGCCGATACCGGGTCCACGCATACCGCAAGGAATTGGCCCTTATTACGCGGAAAATAATTATTCCTCCACCGACAGCAGGGACCCACTGGACGGGCCACCGTATTTCGCAAAAAACGCTTCCCCATCGCTGGGACCCACCGGACGGGCCACCGATTTCGCGAAAAAACGTTCCCCGCTATCATCTCGACCCACCGGAAGTGCCTCCTTATTACGCACAAAAATGAATACTCCCCGCTAGTTGGGACCCACCTTGATGGGAGGCTGACTTAGGGCCTACTAAGTTGACGGGACGGAGTGCTTTGTCAACTTAGTCAATATGAATGATTCTAGCTCCAAAGGATGACGATGTCCATCCAACGGCCGTAGTGCTTCTTCAACCTCTGGTCTTCTTGCTCCACCGCCAAAGCAAATACGTCGGTCGTGCCGCATGCTCCTCGCCTCCCGTGGCGGGTCAGGTTGCCGCGAGGCCTCACCGCCTCTACTATTCCCATCACTGGCCAGCCTCGCGGGCGACGGCAGCCTCACACCTCAACCGAACCAGTGAACCCTCATACTCCTCTCCGCGCGGGCTTCCACTGCCACGTCTTCCCCGGCTCCGCGTTGTCCCCTTCCTAGGCTTCACCGTCGTCCACCACCCTGGTGCTCTCGGCGCGGCATGGTAAACGTGGTCAAGGAATGACTTCCATCGGAAGAGTACGTGGAGAGGCTGACAGCTGGGTCCACGGCGGCCGCAAGGAAGTGCCTCCTTATTACGCGCAAAATAATTATTCCTCCACCTGACAGCAGGGACCCATCGGACGGGCCACCATATTTCACAAAAAAAATGTTTCTCCCCTGACTGCTGAGACCCACCAGCTATATCTTCGCACGCAAGAAAGTGCGTTAGGGCAAAAAAAACGATTCGCCCCCCTGACTGCTGGGACCCACTACCTACATCTTCGCACGGAAGGAAGTGCCTGACAGTCGGGACCCACTTGGTCGAAGCGTAGTAGTGTTGTCATTCTGGTTACGAACGTGTACGTACATACTGGTCGATGTAGAGGCGCGCATGTGTCGTAGTAGAGGCGCGCACATAGCATGTACACGTACGTACAACGGCCAGTGTGCAATAAAGAAAATATGGCCATGTACGTACATACGGGCGGGGTCTCAAACGCCTACTCGTGCATACGTACGGTCAGGGCTCATGTACATGGCTGGGTCGGAACGGAGAAACAGCGTCGTCGTCGTGTTCATGGGGAGCCAACCGGCTGGGTCGGAACGGAATGCGTCCTCGTGTTCATTAGGAGGGCTTGGACGGAACATCCGATGGAAACGAGGCCTGGCGTACCGCAGAACGGAGGGAAACGGCCTTGTGTTCGACCGGCCACGTTTGAAACGGGATCCTTTAATCGGGAGGGGTCTGGTGTACCGCAAAACTGTAACATCCCAAAATTCTATATTTTGGAATGTTATATTAAATAAATAAATAGGATTGTTTGTTTGACTGTTGTGTGATGGATTGTGTGAAATTATTTTATTTTCACGAGAATTAAAACCTTTTGAGTTCTTGTTTAAAACTTTTTCTAATCATATTATAAAAGTTGGGTAACATTTTGTTCAATAAAGAAGACTATGGTTGGGGAAGTTTATTCAAGAAAATCAAAGGGCTTTAATTTTTGTTTGACTCTTTTTGAAATATTGGAAACCACAATCACAATTTTGGAGTGAGAATAAGATGACTTTCTCAAATGTGGTGGATGAATATTTCATATGGAGTTTGTTTGGATTTTGGAGTTCCAATTGAAATATGATATTATTTGGAGTTTTACTGTTGTTTAAATATTTCCAAATTATTCAAATAAAATTTAATGAGAGAAGATAAAATGACTTCTTCAAAAACACAAGGAAAATATTGGAAATTAAATTTGGCATCAAAATATATTTGTTGGGTTTTATTTTCAATTTATTTTATTAGTTTAGCAAAAATATTTATTTTAAAAAATTTGCTTTTTAGGTCGGATAAATGTTCACAAGGTCATATATAAGACCATATTATTATGTGAACATTTTCCTTCAGATCTAAATAATAATTCTGAGAGAGCAAACATTTTATTTATTGATTATCTAGTATAATATTGTTATTAGTTAAGATTTCTCTCTGTCAGCCTATCTAGCCCATCTATCTCTTCTATTTTTTTTCTCCTTTGCCCTTGGCCCAACTTCTCCCACTAAGGCCCATACCTTCCAGATGGCCATCTTCCTCCTCTCATCGTTACAGGAACATGAACAGAGAGCAAGAGCCATGGACGCCTGTACCTCGATCCCTCCCTTCCTCTCCCTCTCCCAACTCAATAACTGCCGGAACCGGTTCCCCTTACCTCCCTCGACTCCTCCCCTCCAGTAGTGCGCCTTAAGGCACCCTCTAATGACCATTAGAGCTTGAGGAAACTGCTGCTTCTACTGCCGTCATTAACACCCATGAAACCGCTCGATTCTGACCTCCCCTGCTCCTATAAAAGGTACCCAGACGAGAGCCTCGAAGCCACTCACTAGCCCATCCGAACACCCCTCTCTGAACCTCCTCCTCTGCGAGCAATTGCTCGTCGGAGTTCAGCAACTCCGGCGGCCGCTCCACGCCGTCACGGGACAAGTCCGAGCATGTGATCTTATCCAAAGGACTCCCCTTGTCGACCTCTTCGCCGTTCTGCTACTATTTGATGTTGGGGGCCTTCTTTCTCAACTCCGGCGACCTTTTTCCCCAACTCCGGCGACTAACTCCGGTGAGCACGGTGTAAATCCCGTAATTGTTTTTTAGAAAAATACTCAAACTTAGGAAATTCATATCTCCTAGACCGTAAGTCCGAATTCGACAAATTTTATATCCCCGGATTCCTTGAGACATCTAGTTTATTATAAAAATTCGAGATCTCAGTTTTTGGCAAGTTAAAGTTTAGTTCTGTTTTAAATATTAAATTGAGTAATTTTGATATATCTTTTAATCTATAAATCATATAAAAATGTTTATTATATGAAAGTTCGACCTTAGGATATCACCTTTCTGTTGGAACTCATGGCATAATTTTTTCAGCAAGATTTAGTCATTGTTTTAACATCAACACCTTAATTTGACCTTCTCGATCATTGTTTAATAAATTTTGGCACGAAGTTAAGTCTCTTAGATTGATCCCTAGAAAACCTCTCTGGTCATATGCGATCATCATACAAATTTGGACTTAGGAAATGTTACATAAATTTTTGTAACATAAACCTTATGGCATCAACTCCATCTATCATTTTCATTGGACCCAAGTCAAATATTCCAATCAAACCCATTATAGACTTTGTCGTAGAACCTTGCCTCACAACTCTTCAAGCCGTGATCTTCACTTTGACCCAACCCTAGAACAAACCCTATATCATATTTTCATTCTTGATCTTATCTCAACCCGTAACCACGTCCTAACAGATTATGTAGGAATGTTTTTTTATTTTTATTTTTTTATTTTGTATTGTAATTTGAATATTTTATTTGGATCTTTATTTGGATGTTGTTGTGTGTTAAAGTACTTTCTTATATCGTTAGATATATCATAACGAGAAGGAGAGACGACTCAATATAATATTTCATCTTCATCAATAGTACAAGGCAAGTTACATCTTGATCATGCCCTTTTATACCTATGTTTTATATATGCATTTAGTCCTTTGATGTAGGGTTTGCATGAATATGTTAGTTGGCTATATTATAAACCCAGTAGTGCAATGAGGTAGGTCTGAGCCTTTACTTCTTTGTCGCCAACATTGTAGGGATTTTGCTATGCCATTGTAGACGGGGATTGGTATGTGAGATCATGAAAGTTGCGAGTGAGATAATAATTAAGGGTAACCTTAAGGTGGCAACATTAACACACATCTGAGTGGATTGGTAAGGGGCACCCTGGAGAAACCAAAGGACTTACCTGGGGATCCCGGAGTACCGTGTGATCACCCTATGGACTGCCACCCGTGCTCAAAGGATTCATCAATTTTTCATGACTAGAAGCTTATCTCGCACGACCACAAGCTATTATGGGCTCGGCTTAGTTGAGTACGCTAGTGACCTCTTACCGTGGTAGACTAGCAGATGTAGTTATATATGTAGGTGTACCGTCTACCCAGGTTAAGAGGAACACTTCAGAAAGACTATGTCTCGATCTTCCGATTCTCAAACACCAGGCAGTGCGAGGACTACAAAGGAGGTGATCGAGTCTTGCAGAGTGTAAAACTAATCGATTAGTTGTGTCCCCGGTTATGGACAATTTGAGCATCTGGAAAGTGGGAATTGAGTGATCTCATCACTCTTAATTAATTTAATGGGTTTTAATGAATTTGGGTATAGATTGAATGGAGCAACCATCTCAATCATATTATGATGAATTATGTAGTAACAACATAATATTCTTTTGATGATAGGGAAAAATCAGCTTTATGCAAATTAAATTTAGAACCATCCACCAGCCATATTGCATGTATAAATAGGACATTTATTCATCTCTTGTGGTGTGACTTGCCAGTACATTCAACGTACTGACCTACACGGCTGCAACATATTATGTTGCAGGTATTATCCGACGAGTAAGTGATACGATAGGGTTACGGACTGCACTCAACTTGCCGATGGCGTTGATGGGACTCCACACCCATTTGCCTGTTTCCGCTGAGATTCTTAAGGTATATATCAGTTTTTTTGTTACTTATACATGTGATTGCACTTTGATATATACATTGATGTACTGTGTGTGCTAGCATACCGATCCAGGGATAGCACAGATACACAGAGACTTGACCGTCTGAGGTCAGGTCGCTACAAAAACGGAGGAAACGGGCTTGTGTTGGACCTCCTACGGTCGAAACGGGGTCATGTTGATCGGGAGGGGTGTGGCGTAACGCAAAACAGAGGAAACGGACTTGTGTTGGAGCGCTACAGTCAAAACGGGGGTCCTGTTCATCGGGAGGGGTGTGGCGTACCGCAAAACGGGACTCCACGAGATACTATTCATCTCCACCGTCGACCCTCCACCTCCACTGCTCATGCTCATCCACCGCCGACCTCCTCCACCTCCACCGCGATCGCTCATCCACGGGCTCCTGCTCATCCAGCCTCCGTCCGCTACTCCACCGCCATCGCTCAATCAGCCCTCTCCACGGGCTCCTGTTCAACCACCCCTCCACGGGCTACTATTCATCCAGCCCTCCACCCTCTACTATTCATCCAGCCTCCACTGGGTCATCCTGTTCATCCAGCCCTCCACGGGGTCCTGTTCATCCAGCCCCAACCGGCTCGATTGATCGGGGTCCTGTTCATCCAGAGGCAACACCACGGAGTCCTGTTCATCCACCCCACCGGAACTGTTCATCCAAATCCCCAAAGAACGCCATCGCTCATCCAGAGGCAGATCGATCGGCTTCGCTAGCAGCAGAGTGAAGGAATCGCCGATCGGGTTCGATTAACACCATCGACCGATCGCCGGGTTCAAGAACGCGTAGCTCGCAGGTAATCGCCGGGTTCGGGAGGGCGAACGCCTCGCCGGTTTCGCTTAGAGCCTAACGCCGCACTCCACGCTGCGTGCGTATGAGAGAAATGCGCAAACCTTCGTGCATCGCTCGGCCCCGACCACCCACCGTAACCGGGAACACCCTGATATTTTCCTCGCCCTCGCTTCTAGTACTGGCATGGTTCGCATGTGTCTTTTTTTTGTAGTGGAGGCATGGTTCGCATGTGTCAAGTGATTCAAAATCAAGTGACTCCAAAACTCCATTAGCATGGAGGTTCTTCATGCGCTTTACACCAATATGACCTAAGCGGCAGTGCCACAAGAAAGTGGTACTATCATTATCAACTCTACATCTTTTGGCATCAATGTTATGAACATGTGTATCACTACGACCGAGATTCAACAAACCATTCACATTGGGTGCATGACCATAGAAGGTATTATTCATGTAAATAAAATAACCATTATTCTCTGACTTAAATGAATAACCGTATTGCAATAAACATGATCTAATCATGTTCATGCTCAACGCAGACACCAATGCAAACAACATTTATCTGGGTTCAACACTAATCCCGAAGGTAGAGGGAGCGTGCGATGGTGATCATATCATCCTTGGAAACACTTCCAACACATATCGTCACCTCGCCCTTAGCTAGTCTCCGTTTATTCAGTAGCTTTTGTTTCGAGTTACCAATATCAAGAATCAACCAAAGATTCAATACCCATGTGCTACTAGGAGTACTAGTAAGGTACACATCAATAACACATATATCAAATATACTTTTGTTGAAGTTTCCAGCCTTCTTATCTACCAAGTATTTGAGGCAGTTCCCCTACCAGTGACCGTTCCCCTAATAGAAGCACTTCGTCTCGGGTTTGGGTTCTTGGGTTTCTTCACTTGAGCGGAAACTGGCTTGCCATTCATGAAGTTTCCCTTCTTGCCCTTGCCCTTCTTTGAAACCAGTGGTCTTGTTAACCATCAACACTTGATGCTCCTTCTTGACTTCTACCTTTACGGCCTTAAGCACGACGAACAACTCCGGGATTAACTTCCCTTGCATGTTATAGTTCATCACGAAGCTCTAGTTAGCTTGGCGATAGTGAATGGAGAACTCCGCCAATCACTTCTCTTATCTGGAAGATTAACTCCCACTTGATTCAAGCGATTGAAGTACCCAGACATTCTGAGCACATGCTCACTGGCTGAGCTATTCTCCTCCATCTTGTAGGCAAATATCTTGTCAGAGGTCTCAAACCTCTCAACATGAGCATGAGCCTGAAATACCAATTTCAGCTCTTGGAACATCTCATATGTTCCATGGCGTTCAAAACGCTTTTGGAGCCCCGACTCTAAGCCGCAAAGCATGGCGCACTAAACTATCAGGTAGTCATCAGAACGTGTCTGCCAGATGTTCACAACATCCACGGACGACGCCAAAGGGGTTGGCACACCGAGCGGTGCATCAAGGACAGAAGCCTTCTGTGTAGCAGTGAGGACAATCCTCAGACTACGGCCCTAGTCCACAGAATTGCTTACAATATCTTTCAACTTAGTCTTTCTCTAGGAACGTAATAAAACAAGGAGCTAAAGCACGAGCTATTAATCCACAACATAATTTGCAAAGACAATTTAGACTAGGTTCATGATGATGAGTTCAATGAATCAAATTATTTAATGAACTCCCACTCAGATAGACATCCCTCTAGTCATCTAAGTGATACATGATCTGAATCGACTAGGCCGTGTCCGATCATCACGTGAAACGGACTAGTCATCAACAATGAACATCTCTATGTTGATCCTATACGACTCATGTTCGACCTTTCGGTCTCTCGTGTTCCAAGGCCATGTTTGTACATGCTAGGCTCGTCAAGTCAACCTAAGTGTTTCGCATGTGTAAATCTGGCTTACACCGTTGTATGCGAACGTTAGAATCTATCATACCCGATCATCACGTGGTTCTTCGAAACAACAAACCTTCGTAACGGTGCACAGTTAGGGGGAACACTTATGTTGAAATTTTAGTGAGAGATCATCTTATTTATGCTACCGTCGTTCTAAGCAAATAAGATGTAAACATGACAAACATCACATGAAAATCATAAAGTGACATGATATGGCCAATATCATCTTGCGCCTTTGATCTCCATCTTCAAGGCGCTGCATGATCACCTTCGTCACCGGCATGACACCATGATCTCCATCATCGTGTCTTCATGAAGTTGTCTCGCCAACTATTACTTCTACTACTATGGCTAACGGTTAGCAATAAAGTAAAGTAATTACATGGCATTTTCATTGACACGCAGGTTATACAATAAATTAAGACAACTCCTATGGCTCCTACCGGTTGTCATACTCATCGACATGCAAGTCGTGATTCCTATTACAAGAACATGATCAATCTCATACATCACATATATCATTCATCACATCCTTTTGGCCATATCACATCACATAGCATACCCTGCAAAAACAAGTTAGACGTCCTCTAATTGTTGTTGCATGTTTTACGTGGCTGCTATGGGTTTCTAGCAAGAACATTTTTTATCTACGTAAAAGCCACAACGGTGATATGCCAATTGTTATTTACCCTTCATAAGGACACGAATCCGATCCGATTAAAGTGGGAGAGACAGAAACCCGCTAGCCACCTTATGCATCAAGTGCATGTCGACCGGTGGAACCGGCCTCACGTAAGCGTCACGTAAGGTCGGTCCGGCCGCTTCATCCCACAATGCCGCCAATCAAGATAAGACTAGTAACGGCAAGCAAATTGACCAAATCATCACCCACAACTACTTTGTGTTCTACTCGTGCATAGAATCTACGCATAGACCTAGCTCATGATGCCACTGTTGGGGAACATAGTAATAATTCAAAATTTTCTTATGTGTCACCAAGATAAAGATCAATCTAGGAGATGCTAGCTGAAGGAATTATGCCCTAGAGGCAATAATAAAGTTATTATTTATTTCCTTATTACACGATAAATGTTTATTATTCATGCTAGAATTGTATTAACCGGAAACATGATACATGTGTGAATACATAGACAAACAGAGTGTCACTAGTATGCCTCTACTTGACTAGCTCGTTGATCAAATATGGTTATGTTTCCTAGCCATAGACATGAGTTGTCATTTGATTAATGGGATCACATCATTAGGAGAATGATGTGATTGACTTGACCCATTCCGTTAGCTTAGCACTTGATCGTTTAGTATTCTGCTATTGCTTTCTTCATGACTTATACATGTTCCTATGACTATGAGATTATGCAACTCCGCCACCGGAGAAACACTTTGTGTGCTACCAAACGCCACAACATAACTGGATGATTATAAAGGTGCTCTATAGGTGTCTCCGAAGGTACTTGTTGGGTTGGCGATTTGAGATTAGGATTTGTCACTCCGATTGCCGGAGAGGTATCTCTGGGCCCACTCGGTAATGCACGCCACTATAAGCCTTGCAAGCATTGTAACTAATGAGTTAGTTGCGGATGATGTATTACGGAACGAGTAAAGAGACTTGCCGTAACGAGATTGAACTAGGTATTGAGATACCGACGATCGAATCTCGGCAAGTAACATACCGATGACAAAGGGAACAACGTATGTTGTTATGCGGTTTGACCGATAAAGATCTTCGTAGAGTATGTAGGAGCCAATATGAGCATCCAGGTTCCTGTATTGGTTATTGACTGGAGACATGTCTCGGTCATGTCTACATAGTTCTCGAACCCGTAGGGTCCACACGCTTAAAGTTCGATGACGATTTGTATTATGAGTTATGTGATTTGATGTACTGAAGGTAGTTCAGAGTCCCGGATGAGATCGGGGACATGACGAGGAGTCTCAAATGGTCGAGACGTAAAGATCGATATATTGGACGACTATATTCGGACATCGGAAAGGTTCCGAGTGGTTCGGGTATTTTCGGAGTACCGAGGAGTTACGGGAATTCACCGGGAGAAGTATTGGGCCTTATTGGGCCATACGAGAATAAAGGAGAGAGGCCAAAAGGAAGGAGGCGCCCCCCCCCTCTGGTCCGAATTGGACAAGGGGTGCAGCCCCCTTTTCCTTCTCCCTCTCCCCCTCTTTCCTTCTCTCCTACTCCGGAAAGGAAAGGGGAATCCTACTAGGACTTGGGAGTCCTAGTAGGACTCCCCACACTTGGCGCGCCCCCTCTAGGGCCGGCCTCCCCCTTGCTCCTTTATATACGGGGGCAGGGGGCACCCCATAGACACAACAATTGATCTCTTGATCTCTTAGCCGTGTGCGGTGCCCCCCTCCACCATATTCCACCTCGATCATATCATAGCGGTGTTTAGGCGAAGCCCTGCGTCGGTAGCATCATCATCACCGTCACCACGCCGTCGTGCTGACAGAACTCTCCCCAAAGCTCGGCTGGATCGGATTTCGAGGGACGTTATCGAGCTGAACGTGTGCTGAACTCAGAGGTGCCGTACGTTCGGTACTTGGATCGGTCGGATCGTGAAGATGTACAACTACATCAACCACGTTGTGCTAACGCTTCCACTTTTGGTCTACGAGGGTACGTGGACACACTCTCCCCTCTCGTTGCTATGCATCACCGTGATCCTGTGTGTGCGTAGGAAATTTTTTGAAATTACTACGCTCCCCAAAGCGGGGCATCCGAGCCTGGTTTTATGCGTAGATGTTTATGCACAAGTAGAACACAAGTGAGTTGTGGGCGATACAAGTCATACTGCTTACCAGCATGTCATACTTTGGTTCGGCGGTATTGTTGGATGAAGCGTCTCGGACCGACAATACGCGTACGCTTATGCGAGACTGGTTCTATCGACGTGCTTTGCACACAGGTAGCTGGCGGGTGTCAGTTTCTCCAACTTTAGTTGAACCGAGTGTGACTACGCTCGGTCCTTTAGAAGGTTAAAACAACACTAACTTGGCAAACTATCATTGTGTGTTTTGATGCGTAGGTAAGAACGGTTCTTGCTCAGCCCGTAGAAGCCACGTAAAACTTGCAACAACAAAGTAGAGGACGTCTAACTTGTTTTTACAGGGCATGTTGTGATGTGATATGGTCAAGACATGATGCTATATTTTATTGTATGAGATGATCATGTTTTGTAACCGAGTTATCGGCAACTGGCAGGAGCCATATGGTTGTCGCTTTATTGTATGCAAATGCAATCGCCCTGTAATGCTTTACTTTATCACTAAGCGGTAGCGATAGTCGTAGAAGCAATAGTTGGCGAGATGGCAACAATGCTACGATGGAGATCAAGGTGTCACGCCGGTGACGATGGTGATCATGACGGTGCTTCGGAGATGGAGATCACAAGCACAAGATGATGGCCATATCATATCACTTATATTGATTGCCTGTGGTGTTTATCTTTTATGCATCTTATTTTTCTTAGATCGGCGGTAGCATTATAAGATGATCTCTCACTAAATTTCAAGGTATAAGTGTTCTCCCTGAGTATGCACCGTTGCGAAAGTTCTTCGTGCTGAGACACCACGTGATGATCGGGTGTGATAGGCTCTATGTTCAAATACAACGGGTGCAAAACAGTTGCACACGCGGAATACTCAGGTTAAACTTGATGAGCCTAGCATATGCAGATATGGCCTCGGAACACTGAGACCGAAAGGTCGAGCGTGAATCATATAGTAGATATGATCAACATAGTGATGTTCACCATTCAAACTACTCCATCTCACGTGATGATCGGACATGGTTTAGTCGATATGGATCACGTGATCACTTAGAGGATTAGTGGGATGTCTATCTAAGTGGGATTTCTTTAATAATTTGATTAACTGACTTTAATTTATCATGAACTTATTACCTGGTAGTATTTTGCATGTCTATGTTGTAGATCAATAGCTCGGTTTAGCTCCCCTGTTTTATTTTGATATGTTCCTAGAGAAAACTAAGTTGAAAGATGTTAGTAGCAATGATGCGGATTGGATCCGTGATCTGAGGATTATCCTCATTGCTGCACAAAAGAATTATGTCCTTGATGCACCGCTAGGTGACAGACCAATTGCAGGAGCAAATGCAGACGTTATGAACATTTGGCAAGCTCGATATGATGACTACTTGATAGTTTAGTGCACCATGCTTTACGGCTTAGAATCGGGGATTCAAAGACGTTTTTGAAACGCCACGGAGCATATGAGATGTTCCAAGAGTTGAAATTAGTATTTTAGACTCATGCCCATGTCGAAAGGTATGAGACCTTTGACAAGTACTTTGCCTACAAGATGGAGGAGAATAGCTCAGCTAATGAGCATGTGCTCAGAATGTCTGAGTACTACAATCACTTGAATCAAGTGGGAGTTAACCTTCCAGATAAGATAGTGATTGACAGAGTTCTCTAGTCACTATCACCAAGTTACTAGAACTTCGTGATGAACTATAATATGCAAGGGATAACGGAAACGATTCCCAAGCTCTTCGTGATGTTGAAATCGACGAAGGTAGAAATCAAGAAAAGCATCAAGTGTTGATGGTTGACAAGACCACTAGTTTCAAGAAAAGGGCAAAGGGAAGAAGGGGAACTTCAAGAAGAACGGCAAGCAAGTTGTTGCTCAAGTGAAGAAGCCCAAGTCTGGACCTAAGCCTGAGACTAAGTGCTTCTACTGCAAAGGGACTGGTCACTGGAAGAGGAACTGCCCCAAGTATTTGGCGGATAAGAAGGATGGCAAAGTGAACAAAGGTATATTTGATATACATGATATTGATGTGTACTTTACTAGTGTTTATAGCAACCCCTCGGCATTTGATACTGGTTCAGTTGCTAAGAGTAGTAACTCAAACGGAGTTGCGTAATGAATGAAACTAGTTAAGGGCGAGGTGACAATGTGTGTTGGAATGAATTCCAAGATTGATATGATCATCATCGCACACTCCCTATACTTTTGGGATTAGTGTTGAACCTAAATAAGTGTTATTTGGTGTTTGTGTTGAGCATGAATATGATTTGATCATGTTTATTGCAATACGGTTAGTCATTTAAGTTAGAGAATAATTGTTGTTCTGTTTACATGAATAAAACCTTTTATGGTCATACATCCAATGAAAATGGTTTGTTGGATCTCGATCGTAGTGATACACATATTCATAATATTGAAGCCAAAAGATGCAAAGTTAATAATGATAGTGCAACTTATTTGTGGCAATCGCTGCTTAGGTCATATTATGTAAAGCGATGAAGAAACTCCATGCCGATGGGCTTTTGGAATCACTTGATGCTTGCGAACCATGCCTCATGAGCAAGATGACCAAGACTCCGTTCTCCGGAACAATGGAGCGAGCAACTAACTTATTGGAAATAATACATATTGATGCATGCGGTCCGATGAGTGTTGAGGCTCGCGGCGGGTTCGTTATTTTCTGACCTTCACAGATGATTTGAGCAAGATATGGGTATATCTACTTGATGAAACATAAGTCTGAAACATTTGAAAAGTTCAAAGAATTTCAGAGTGAAGTGGAAAATCATCGTGACAAGAAAATAAAGTTTCTATGATCTGATCTCGGAGACAAATATTTGAGTTACGAGTTTGGTATTCAATTAAAACAATGTGGAATAGTTTCACAAATTCATGCCACCTGGAACACCGCAACATAATGGTGTGTCCGAACGTCATAACCGTACTTTATTGGATACAGTGCAATCTATGATGTTTCTTACCGATTTACCACTATAGTTTTTGGGTTATGCATTAGAGACATCTGCATTCACGTTAAAAAGGGCGCCATCTAAATCCGTTGAGACAACACTGTATGAACTGTGGTTTGGCAATAAACCAAAGTTGTTATTTCTTAAAGTTTGGGGTTGTGATGCTTATAAGAAAAAGTTTCATCCTGATAAGCTCAAACCCAAATCGGAGAAATGTGTCTTCATAGGATACCCAAAGGAGATAGTTGGGTACACCTTCTATCACAGATCCGAAGGCAAGATATTCGTTTCTAAGAATGGATCCTTTCTAGAGAAGGACTTTCTCTCGAAAGAAGTGAGTGGGAGAAAAGTAGAACTTTATGAGGTAACTGTACCTGCTCCCTTGTTGGAAAGTAGTTCATCACAGAAACCGGTTCCTGTGACACCTACACCAATTAGTGAGGAAGCTAATGATGATGATAATGAAGCTTCAGATCAAGTTACTACCGAACCTCGTAGGTCAACTAGAGCGAGATCCACTCCAGAGTGGTACGGTAATCCTGTTCTGGAGGTCATGTTACTAGACCATGACGAACCTACGAACTATGAAGAAGCGATGGTGAGCCCAGATTCCGCAAAATGGCTTGAGGCCATGAAATATGAGATGGGATCCATGTATAAGAACAAAGTGTGGACTTTGGTTGACTTGCCCGATGATCGGCAAGCAACTGAGAATAAATGGATCTTCAAGAAGAAGACAGACGCTGACGGTAATGTTACTGTCTATAAAGCTCGACTTGTTGCGAAAGGTTTTTGACAAGTTCAAGGGATTGACTACGATGAGACCTTCTCACCCGTAGCGATGCTTCAGTCCGTCCGAATCATGTTAGCAATTTCCGCATTTTATGATTATGAATTTTGGCAAATGGATGTAAAGACTGCATTCCTGAATGGATTTCTGGAAGAAGAGTTGTATATGATGCAACCTGAAGGTTTTATCGATCCAAAGGGAGCTAACAAAGTGTGCAAGCTCCAGCGATCCATTTATGGACTGGTGCAAGCCTCTCGGAGTTGGAATAAACGCTTTGATAGTGTGATCAAAGCATATGGTTTTATACAGACTTTTGGAGAAGCCTGTATTTACAAGAAAGTGAGTGGGAGCACTACAACATTTCTCATAAATATATGTGAATGACATATTGTTGATCGAAAATAATGTAGAATTTTCTGGAAAGCATAAAGGAGTATTTGAAAGGAGTTTTTCAAAGAAAGACTTCGGTGAAGCTGCTTACATATTGAACATCAAGATCTATATAGATCAAGACGCTTGATAAGTTTTTTCAATGAGTACATACGTTGACAAGATTTTGAAGTGGTTCAAAATGCAACAGTCAAAGAAAGAGTTCTTGCCTGTGTTACAAGGTGTGAAATTTGAGTAAGACTCAAAGTCCGACCACGGCAGAAAATAGAGAGAGAATGAAATTCATTCCCTATGCCTTGGCCATAGGTTCTATATAGTATGCCATGCTGTGTACCAGACCTATTGTATACCCTACACTGAGTTTGGCAAAGGGAGTACAATAGTGATCTAGGAGTAGATCACTGGATAGCGGTCAAAATTATCCTTAGTGGAATAAGGACATGTTTCTCGATTATGGAGGTGACAAAAGGTTCGTCGTAAAGGGTTACGTCGATGCAAATTTTGAGACTGATCCAGATGACTCTAAGTCTCAATCTGGATGCATATTGAAAGTGGGAGCAATTAGCTAGAGTAGCACCGTGCAGAGCATTGTTGACATAGAAATTTGCAAAATACATACGGATCTGAATGTGGCAGACCCGTTGACTAAACTTCTCTCATAAGAAAAACATGATCACACCTTAGTACTCTTTGGGTGTTAATCACATAGCGATGTGAACTAGATTATTGACTCTAGTAAACCCATTGGGTGTTGGTCACATGACGATGTGAACTATGGGTGTTAATCACATGGTTATGTGAACTATTGGTGTTAAATCACATGGCGATGTGAACTAGATTATTGACTCTAGTGCAAGTGGGAGACTGAAGGAAATATGCCCTAGAGGCAATAATAAAGTTATTATTTATTTCCTTATTACATGATAAATGTTTATTATTCATGTTAGAATTGTATTAACCGGAAACATGATACATGTGTGAATACATAGACAAACAGAGTGTCACTAGTATGCCTCTACTTGACTAGCTCGTTGATCAAAGATGGTTATGTTTCCTAGCCATAGACATGATTTGTCATTTGATTAACGGGATCACATCATTAGGAGAATGATGTGATTGACTTGACCCATTCCGTTAGCTTAGCACTTGATCATTTAGTATTCTGCTATTGCTATCTTCATGACTTATACATGTTCCTATGACTATGAGATTATGCAACTCCCGTTTACCGGAGAAACACTTTTTGTGCTACCAAACGTCACAATGTAAGTGGGTGATTATAAAGGTGCTCTACAGGTGTCTCCGAAGGTACTTGTTGGGTTGGCGTATTTCGAGATTAGGATTTATCACTCCGATTGTCGGAGAGGTATCTCTGGGCCCACTCGGTAATGCACATCACTATAAGCCTTGCAAGCATTGTAACTAATGAGTTAGTTGCGGATGATGTATTACTTAACGAGTAAAGAGACTTGCCGTAACGAGATTGAACTAGGTATTGAGATACCGACGATCGAATCTCGGGCAAGTAACATACCGATGACAAAGGGAACAACGTATGTCGTTATGCGGTTTGACCGGTAAAGATCTTCATAGAGTATGTAGGAGCCAATATGAGCATCCAGGTTCCTATATTGGTTATTGACCGGAGACCTGTCTCGGTCATGTCTACATAGTTCTCGAACCCGTAGGGTCCGCACGCTTAAAGTTCGATGATGATTTGTATTATGAGTTATGTGATTTGATGTACCGAAGGTAGTTCGGAGTCCCGGATGAGATCGGGGACATGACGAGGAGTCTCGAAATGGTCGAGATGTAAAGATCGATATATTGGACGACTATATTCGGACATCGGAAAGGTTCTGAGTGATTCAGGTATTTTCGGAGTACCGGAGAGTTACGGGAATTCAGCGGGAGAAGTATTGGGCCTTATTGGGCCATACGGGAATAGAGGAGAGAGGCCAAAAGGAAGGAGGCGCGCGACCCCCCTCTGGTCCGAATTGGACAAGGGGTGCAACCCCCTTTTCGTTCTCCCTCTCCCCCTCTTTCCTTCTCTCCTACTCCGGAAAGGAAAGGGGAATCCTACTAGGACTTGGGAGTCCTAGTAGGACTCCCCACACTTGGCGCGCCCCCTCTAGGGCCGGCCTCTCCCTTGCTCCTTTATATACGGGGGCAGGGGGCACTCCATAGACACAACAATAGATCTCTTGATCTCTTGGCCGTGTGCGGTGCCCCCTCCACCATATTCCACCTCAATCATATCATAGCGATGCTTAGGCGAAGCCCTGCGTCGGTAGCATTATCATCACCGTCACCACGCCGTCGTGCTGATGGAACTCTCCCTCGAAGCTCTGCTGGATCGGAGTTCGAGGGACATCATCGAGCTAAACGTGTGCTGAACTCGGAGGTGCCATACGTTCGGTACTTGGATCGGTTGGATCATGAAGACGTACGACTACATCAACCGCGTTGTGCTAACGCTTCCGCTTTCGGTCTACGAGGGTACGTGGATATACTCTCCCCTCTCGTTGCTATGCATCACCATGATCCTGTGTGTGCGTAGGAATTTTTTTGAAATTACTACGTTCCCGAACACTAGCAACGAGAGAGAGGGAGTGCATCTTCATACCCTTGAAGATCGCTAAGCGGAAGCGTTACAAGAACGTGGTTGATGGAGTTGTACTCGCGGCGATTCAAATCGTGAAAGATCCGATCTAGCGCCGAACGGGCGACGCCTCCGCGTTCAACACACGTACAGCCCGGGGACATCTCCTCCTTCTTGATCCAGCAAGGGGAGAGGAGAAGTTGAGGGAGAACTCCGGCAGCACGACGACGTGGTGGTGGAGCTTGTGGTTCTTCTGCAGGGCCTCGCTAAGCACTACGGAGGAGGAGGAGGTGTTTGAGGAGGAGAGGGCTGCGCCAGGGGAAGGGGGTGCAGCTGCCCTCTCCCCCCCTCACTATATATAGGGGGAAGGGGGGAGGAGGAGGCACCCTAGGGTTTCCTTAGGGGAGGGGCGTCGGACATAGGGGAGCCGTAGATGGGTTTGGGCGCCCCCACCCCCAGGAAACTTGCCCCCCAAGCCGGGAGGGGTGGCTGCCCTAGGGGAGGCGCTCCCACCTCTCCAGGTTACATGAGATGGACTGGGAGGGGCGCACAGCCCCTTAGTGGGCTGATGTGCCCCCTTCCCTTGGCCCATAAGGCCCCCCAACTCTTGTCGGGGCCTCCGAAACCCCTTTCGGACACGCTAGTCGTCACCAGGTACCTCCGGAACAATTCCGGACTCCAATACCCTTCGTCCAATATATCGATCTTCACCTCTGGACCATTCCGGAGTTCCTCGTCACGTCCGGGATCTCATCCGGGACTCCAAACAACCTTCGGTAACCACATACTATTCCCATTACAACTCTAGCGTCACCGAAACCTTAAGTGTGTAGACCCTATGGGTTCGGGAACCATGCAGACATGAGCGAGACACCTCTCCGGCCAATAACCAATAGCGGGATCTGGATACCCATATTGGCTCCCACATGTTCCATGATGATCTTATCGGATGAACCACGCTGTCGGGGATTCAATCAATCCCGTATACAATTCCCTTTGTCCATCTGTATGTTACTTACCTGAGATTCGATCGTCGGTATCCCCATACCTCATTCAATCTCGTTACCGGCAAGTCTCTTTACTCGTTCTATAACGCATGATCCTGTGGCTAACTCCTTAGTCACATTGAGCGCATTATGATGATGCTTTACCGAGTGGGCCTAGAGATACCTCTCCGTCATACGGAGCGACAAATCCCAGTCTCGATTCGTGCCAACCCAACAGACACTTTCGGAGATACCTATAGTGCACCTTTATAGCCACCCAATTACGTTGTGACGTTTGATACACCCAAAAGCACTCCTACGGTATCTGGGAGTTGCACAATCTCATGGTCTAAGGAAATAATACTTGACATTAGAAAAGCTCTAGCAAACGAACTACACGATCTTGTGCTATGCTTAGGATTGGGTCTTGTCCATCACATCATTCTCCTAATGATGTGATCCCGTTATCAACGGCATCCAATGTCCATGGTCAGGAAACCATAACCATCTATTGATCAACGAGCTAGTCAACTAGAGGCTTACTAGGGACATGTTGTGGTCTATGTATTCACACATGTATTACGGTTTACGGTTAATACAATTATAGCATGAACAAGGAAATATAATAATAACCATTTTATTATTGCCTCTAGGGCATATTTCCAACAAGCACAACCCACCAGGGCACGCCCAGGTGGGTTGTGCCCACCTCGATGGCCTCCCGCACCGCCTCTTCGCCCTATAAATTCCCAAATAATTCCAAAAACCCTAGGGGAATCAATAGATCAGAAGTTCCGCTGCTGCAAGCCTCTATAGCCACGAAAAACCAATCTAGGGCCCGTTCCGGTACTCCACCGGAGGCCATCTTCATCATCCATATGGCCACCATGATGGGGAGGGAGTAGTCCACCCTCGGGGCTGAGTGTTTAATCTCTCTCTCTCTCTCTCTCTCTCTCTCTCTCGTGTTCTTGATGGCACGATCTTGATGTATCACGAGCTTTGTTAATATAGTTGGATCATATGGTGTTTCCCCCTCTCTATCTTGTTGTGATGAATTGAGTTTTCCCTTTGATATTTCGTTCTTGTCAGATTAAATACTTTTTTATGGATTTGAGAGCACTTGATGTATGTCTTGCTATGAATACCCGTGGTGACAATGGGGTATTATAATGATTCACTTGATATGTGTTTTGGCACTCAACTCACGGATTCTCGAGGTGACATTGGGGTAATCTATGCATAGGGGTTGATGCACGTTCTCGTCTTTGTTTCTCCGGTAGAGATCTTGGGGCACTCTTTGAGGTTCTTTGTGTTAGATTGAGTATTATGAATCTGAGATTGTTTGATGCATATCATATAATCAACTCACGGATACTCGCGGTGACATTGGAGTATCTAGGTGACATTAGAGTTGGTTGATGTGTATCATATGGTGTTATTTTAGTATGAACTCTTGGTTAGATCGATCGGAAAGAATAGCTTGGTGTTATTTTAGTACGAACTCTAGGATAGATTGACCGGAAATAATAGCTTTGAGGTGGTTTCGCACCCTACAAATAATTTCTTCTTACATACTTTGCTAGATAAGAACTTTGGAGTGATTCTTCATCGCACGTTGAGGGATGGTTATATGATCCAATTATATTAGCGTTGTTGAGAGATTGCACTAGAGAAAGTACGAACCCTAGGCCATACCGTTTGTGCTCTGTTTTATCAATTGCTATCTTGCTATTTTTTATTGTTTCTATTACAAAAATCAATATCTACTATCATTACTACACTTTTATTACCATCCCTTCGCCGAACTAGTGCACCTGTACAAATTACCATTGTATTTGATGTGTTGGGGACACAAGAGACTTTTTGTTATTTGGTTGCAGGGTTGTTTGAGAGAGACCATCTTCATCCTACACCTCCCACGGATTGATAAACCTTAGGTCATCCACTTGTGGGAAATTTGCTACTGTCCTATAAAACTCTACGCTTGGAGGCCCAGCACGAGTCTACAAGAACAAGTTATGTAGTAGACATCACACATCCATGCTACTATTTCATTCCTGCTTACCTTCTTTCTATAAGAACATGTGGCTATTATCTAACGTTGTTCTTAGAACATCCTTGTTTTATATATAGTAAGATGACACACATCCATGCTACTATTTCATTCCTGCTTACCTTCTTTCTAGAAGAACATGTGGCTATTATCCAAGGATGTATAGTGGCATGTAAATCTGTACTAGACTTATCTTGACATTTTACTATTGGAAATCCATATTTCTTGCTTACCTTGCATCCCTACTGACACAGTATACACAGTGATGAAAACATTGTGTGAATTAGGTAATTATAGACTATTTCAAAGAGAGAGGAAGGGGCATCCGCCTATTTCAGATCTAGCCCCTCGGTTGCTAAATTTATTACATTTTCTAATGTGCCTTCGTTTCGGGTCGCGGCTATGACATTACTATACGTCATTTTGCTGGTCAGGTGCAAGGTAGAGCATGCATTAGAATTTGTAGTTGTGTCAGGGCGGATACCAGGCCTTCGATCAATGATTGAGTCGGGCAAAATTGGAAATATAAGCAACTCATCACACAAGAGTTGGAAAAAAAAGCACACGTAAGCAGGTGCACCATATTAGACAGTAGCAAATAGCAAACCAAACTTTCTACTCCAAACCTATTCATGGACTATCCTCTACGACAAATAGGGGTTTCGAAGATATGATTCTTAACTTATGCCCGGAAGAAATTTGTATTTTTCAAAATCGATGACTTGCTGGTGAAGTGCGCGATTCCAATCAATTGTTACTCTTAAGGTCGCAAATGTTTGCCACGTAATTGCACACTTCCCCTACTTACTTCCACACCTTCTCATAATTTCCTCTTTCAACTTGTTCGAAGCATGTGTCGGTGCTAGGTATTTTGACTCCAGAGCTGATATAAAAAAATTGTTCCTTTTGTATTATCAGATAGAGTGAGACAATATGTCGTCGAATATATGTTAAAAGCTTTTTGAAGAGATGATTGTTAACATATGCCCTGAAGGAAATGCATTTTTGAAAGGACGACAGTTAGGTAAGTGCGCGAATCTAGTTGACGGTTACTCCTAAATTGAATTTGAAAAGTCATTAATGCACGCCTACGTGATCCCACGCTTCTCCTGCTCTTTTACCCTACACCTATCCCTAGTTTTCTCTTTCGGCTTGCTCGGGAGCTCATGTGGGAGCCAAGTATTTTGGAGCCCGTCGGTGTGTTCGTAGAAGAATCCCTTTGTGTTATCAAATAGCGTAATAGGTGACACATCGTCCATGCTATGACATAGGCATTTCAGGAGATGACCGTTAGCTTAGGTCCAGGAGAAATTATATTAAAAAAACGATGACCACTAATTGAGTGGGAATATAACCAGTGGTTACTCCGATATGGATTCGCTTCCCTTTCTTCGTCCAAACCCATGGTAGCATAAAATGAGGGGAGGTAGGCCAAGAAAACCCGATCTGGAGCACTGTCGAGTTTTTCTTGCAGAGCTTCCGTCGGATCCCTCCCGAACAATCGCCAACCACCATGGAGAACGACCAAAGGAGACAACCACCACTAGATGCCGCTCGCAAGTGCCGAAAAGTAGCTCCACTTTAGCACGACATCAAACACCCCACATGCAAGCCTTACTATATACCTAGCCCTAACATAGCTCTACTCTGAACAGGGACTCTCGCGCTCCACTCAGATCTCCACACCAACCTGCGTCACTGTCGGGGAAGAAGAGGGAATTGTCTCGGTGTGAAGCCAATTTCCCGAGTTGTATGGTAAACTTATTGAAGCTTTCTTTCGTTGCGTGAAGCACTTCTATTCCAGCTGGATTCAAGGAAATGATCAGCAAACATGTGTGTTCCCAAATTGCAGTACCATTGCTTCACAAGCATCGCTAAAAAGCACTAAAATAGAAAAAAAAAGAATTACAAACCACCAATCTAGTGCAAATCTCTTTGCTTTTCTACAACTCCTTAAAAAGGACGACCGTTAGGTAAGCGCGCGAATCTAGTCGGCGGTTACTCCTAAATTGAATTTGAAAAGTCATTAATGCAAGCCTACGTGATCCCACACTTCTCCCGCTCTTTTCCTCTACACCTATCCCTAGTTTTCTCTTTCGGCTTGCTCGGGTGCTCGTGTCGGAGCCAAGTATTTTGGAGCCCGTCGGTGTGTTCGTAGAAGAATCCCTTTTGTGTTATTGAATAGCGTAATAAGGTGACACGTCATCCATGCTATGACATAGGCATTTTAGGAGATGGTCGTTAGCTTAGGTCCAAGAGAAATTATATTTTAAAAAACCGATGACCACTAATTGAGAGGGAATATAACCAATGGTTACTCCGAAATGGATTCGCTTCCCTTTCTTCGTCCAAACCCATGGTAGCATAAAATGAGGGGAGGTAGGCCAAGACAACCCGATCTGGAGCACTGTCGAGTTTTTTCTTGCAGAGCTTCCGTCAGATCCCTCCCGAACAATCGCCAACCACCATGGAGAACGACCAAAGGAGACAACCACCACTAGATGCCGCTCGCAAGCGCCAAAAAGTAGCTCCACTTTGGCACGACACCAAACACCCCACAGGCAAGCCTTACTATATACCTAGCCCTAACACAGCTCTACTCTGAACAGGGACTCTCGCGCTCCACTTAAATCTCCACACCGACCCGCGTCATTGTCGGGGAAGAAGAGGGAACTGTCTCGGTGTGAAGCCAATTCCCCGAGTTGTATGGTAAACTTATTGCAGCTTTCTTTTGTTGCGTGAAACACTTCTATTCCAGCTGGATTCGAGGAAATGATCAGCACACATCCGTGTTCCCAAATTGCAGTACCATTGCTTCACAAGCATCGCTAAAAGCACTAAAATAGAAAGAAAAAAAAATGAATTACAAACCACCAATCTAGTGCAAATCTCTTCGCTTTTCTACAACTCCTTAAAACAATGATCCAAGCCTCTAACTTGATTCCTCATGGCATGCTTCTCATTATGAGAAGTGGTACCGACCATCGATGACGTGGATGCGCAGCGGCTGGAAAACTAGGGTTCATCACTTGACTCGGGGGAGAAGAGATGGTTTGATTCGGTTTGGGTCGAGCAAAAGAAAAGAGACGATTAATTATTGCTTTTGGAAAAAGAGAAGCATTTCATATCAATTGAGGAAAGACGAAAGATCAAAGCCCTAAAGCAGGATAGGCAAATTATTCATCAAGAATCAAACAGTTCCCCTAAAAAAGAAGGAGCAAACAATTCCAAAGTGAGATTAAAACCATCTCTTCTCTCTCTCTAAAAACCAAATCCTCCCTGAATCGAGCGAACGGAATCAAAATTTTCCTTAAAAAACGAGTTGGTCTCACGACAACAATACTTTGTCCCCGTCATCATCGCACAAAGGAAACACCTAAACAACTCGCTTCCTCGGCGGCTTCTCACCAACCAAACGCCGATGGACCATGTCCTCGGCCCTCTCGCCGCTAATCCAGAAAAATGCTTCATACACGCACACCTCTTGCGGCCTACGCGATGCCGGTGCATGCACCCGGTCCACGCAGCACGCGCGCTAGCCGCCGACCGGGGTCCAGCTGGGTCGCCCTCCGCATGGCCTCGGTCGGTCGCCCTCCCCACGCCGATGAGAAAAGCCACCCCGGGCCCCACCCTGTCCGCCGCTTTCCCTCACTCTTCCACACTCTTCCTCAGTCTTCCCACTCTCTCCCCCCTCTCGCTTATCCCTCTCGGCTCCCACCTAGGGTTCTTGCCGAGGAGAAGACCCGAGAGATCGATCCATGAGAGTGCCTACCGCCGGCGGGGAGCCACTCCGGCGTGCAGATCCGGTGGTCGGCCACCTCAAGATCTGCTGAAATCTTTCAGCATTGCTCCCTTGCTCCTGTTCTGGACTTCTCGTCAACCCCTGTTGATTCCGAATATCTCCTCCTCCGATTCCGTCCTTCCCGAGATCCCCCGTTGTTCAGATCGCGTGCTGGAATCTGGTACGTGAGTGCGCAGTCCCATGTTCTTCCCTGTTGCTTTGCCCTTTATTTTATTTTTCTCGCTTGCCACGAGGGAAGATCTGTAGGGGTAAACGATGCTAGTTCACGGTAAAAAGAATTTGTAATGGATGGAGGATCTAGGTCCCATGTTCTTCCCTGCTGCTAGGGTTTACAAGTTTTTACATGGTTTCCGTTCTTATATTAGATTCATATTTTACCTTTTCTGATGCGCACAGACATTCCTGCTGCCATCCGTTTTGAGGTATATGAGGTTATTTTTATGCAGCACTTAGTTAAATCCCACGCACCCGGCACCGCATCTAGATCTTCTCCTATTTTTCTAGTTTAAATGCACTGTTTTAGTTCTCCTTGGACTGGTAGTTAAAGCCGTGGGTTCTCTTCATGTTCCAACATTAACACTGGCTAGCTCTTCTTCATGATCCAACAACTTACATGCTGTTTCAGCGTTTTCTCAAGTCTGAATTACCAGTGTGCAGAATAGGGCTAGCATAACTCTACTGTTGTCCTGCTTGATAAGTATAATAATGGATTTATGTTCTAGTGTCCTCAGTTCAGTAGTTATACTTGTAGCGGATGTTTTTTCATTTATGTTGTAGTGTCCTCAGTTCAGTCGCTATACTTGTCGCGGATGTTTCTTTCAAGATTGGTGATGTAGATGTTTTCCCCACATGGCAGATGGAGAATTTTCTCACGAAATGTTCGGTTGAAAGCGACCTTTCCTGAATTGTTGATTGCAAAGGTGCCAACCTCCTCTTCTTTCTCTACACCAACCATTCATTTTGTTGCCTACAACAACCATTTAAAGGCCGTGCTTATTTTCTTTTTTGCAGCTATTCTGGGGAATAAGTTGCTGTTGGCTGTATCTTTCTTCCTTCTCCGATCCTGAGTAGAAATTGTTTGGTTGAAGACTGTCATTCAAGATGATGCAGAGGCCATTCCGCCCGGAGGAGTACTCCTTGAAGGAGACTACTCCTCACCTTGGTGGAGCAGCTGCAGGTGACAAGCTCACCACCACCTATGACCTGGTTGAGCAGATGCAGTACCTTTATGTTCGAGTGGTAAAAGCGAAGGAACTTCCAGCTAAGGACCTCACAGGAAGTTGTGATCCGTATGTTGAGGTGAAGCTTGGGAATTACAAGGGGACAACTCGGCATTTTGAGAAGAAGACCAATCCTGAGTGGAACCAGGTGTTTGCCTTCTCAAAGGAGCGCATTCAGGCATCAGTAGTGGAGATTATCGTCAAAGATAAAGACTTTGTTAAAGATGACTACATTGGACGGGTTATGTTTGACCTGAATGAGGTCCCAAAGCGAGTTCCACCTGACAGTCCGTTGGCTCCACAATGGTACCGCTTGGAAGAACGGAATGGGCACAAGGTCAAAGGAGAGTTGATGTTAGCTGTTTGGATGGGTACTCAAGCAGATGAAGCATTTCCTGAAGCTTGGCACTCTGATGCTGCGTCAATCCCTGGCGATGGCCTTGCAAGTATTAGATCAAAAGTTTATCTTACTCCCAAGCTTTGGTATCTGCGTGTCAATGTCATTGAAGCACAAGATCTTATACCAAATGACAAGACCAGGTTCCCTGAGGTTTACGTCAAAGCAATGTTAGGGAACCAGGCTCTTAGAACCCGAGTATCACCAGGCAGGACTCTGAATCCAATGTGGAATGAGGACTTGATGTTTGTTGCAGCTGAGCCATTCGAGGAGCACCTGATTTTGAGTGTAGAAGACAGGATTGCTCCAGGAAAGGATGATGTAATTGGGCGAACTGTCATTTCACTGCAGCATGTAGCTCGGAGGCTGGACCACAAGTTGCTGAACAGCCAGTGGTATAATCTTGAGAAGCATGTGATGGTGGATGGTGAGCAGAGGAAGGAGACCAAGTTCTCAAGCAGGATTCACTTGAGAATTTGTCTTGAAGGTGGATATCATGTCTTGGATGAATCGACACATTACAGCAGTGATCTAAGGCCAACTGCCAAACAGCTGTGGAAGCATAACATCGGGGTCCTTGAGCTGGGTATCTTGACTGCACAGGGCCTGTTGCCTATGAAGACGAAGGATGGACGCGGCACGACTGACCCTTATTGTGTTGCTAAGTATGGGCAGAAATGGGTGCGTACAAGGACTATCATTGATAGTTTCACTCCCAAGTGGAATGAACAGTACACTTGGGAAGTGCATGATCCATGCACTGTGATCACTATTGGTGTATTTGACAACTGCCACTTGAATGGCGGGGAAAAGGCTAATGGTGCACGGGATACCAGAATTGGGAAGGTCCGTATCCGCCTCTCAACGCTAGAAACTGATCGGGTGTATACCCACTCATACCCTCTTATTGTTTTGACACCTGCTGGCGTTAAGAAAATGGGTGAGGTACAGCTTGCTGTCCGGTTCACATGCTCATCACTGCTCAACATGATGACTCTGTATTCACAGCCCTTGCTGCCCAAGATGCACTATATACACCCGTTGTCTGTTATCCAGGTTGATAACCTAAGACGCCAAGCAACCAACATTGTGTCAACAAGGCTGAGCCGTGCAGAGCCTCCACTGCGAAAAGAAATTGTGGAGTACATGCTGGATGTGGATTCTCACATGTGGAGCATGAGAAAGAGCAAGGCGAACTTCTTCCGTATCATGGGTGTCCTGAGCCCTCTGATTGCAGTTGCTAGGTGGTTCGATCAGATCTGTCACTGGAGGAACCCACTGACGACTATACTGATCCATGTCCTCTTTGTGATACTGGTCTTGTATCCTGAGCTGATACTGCCTACAATCTTTCTCTACCTATTCCTGATTGGAGTGTGGTACTACCGGTGGCGGTCGAGGCAGCCTCCGCACATGGACACTCGCCTCTCACATGCGGAGACCGCCCATCCTGATGAGCTTGATGAAGAGTTTGATACCTTCCCTACATCTCGCCCACCCGACATCGTAAGGATGCGGTACGACCGCCTCCGGAGCGTCGCTGGGAGGATCCAGACTGTTGTTGGTGATCTTGCAACACAAGGAGAAAGGCTGCAGTCTCTACTGAGCTGGAGAGACCCAAGGGCCACCGCGCTGTTTGTGACCTTCTGCTTCATCGCCGCAATCGTCCTGTACGTCACACCATTCCGCGTTGTGGTCTTCCTTGCAGGCCTGTACACCCTGAGGCACCCGAGGTTCCGCCACAAGATGCCGTCTGTCCCGCTGAACTTCTTCAGGAGGCTGCCGGCAAGGACTGATAGCATGCTGTAAGGTGCAACCGTCTCTCTCGCTCCGCGGTCTGGCGCCTTCCTTGTTTCGGTGGCTCGATGCTGAGCATGTTCTATAGCTGCAACTGAGATGATGCTGGGGTCGAAGCGCGGTTGCCAAAAAATTGAACTGAACTATGTTGTTGTTTGTAGTCTTTTCAGTTGCCTGTGTGTCTGTTTTGGGACGGTTTTGAACCTTTCCTGTTAACGACTGAAACGCCTGATGTGTGACTAGTTATTATGCATGTATGCCGCCTGAAGAAATTGTGCCATCACCTGAGCTTCTGCTGTGCCCTATCATCTTTTGCATTTGCATCTAGTAATAGTCTGCCTGCATGAGAAGTTCCATTGTGTGCCTGGGACACTGTTAATGATTTTTTTTTGCTGAACGACTGGAGCGTGAACTGAATCCATGACGGCATTTTGCTGTCACTGAACCTGGGTTGGTATATGTGTGCACGTAGTTTCAGGTCAAGTATGTACAAGTAGTTGGCGTGTTGCGCACTTGCGCCTTTCTACGCCGTTCATGTATCTTCTTCTCTTTCTTCCCATTTTTTTAATAGGATAGGAATGCCGATCTATCTCCAGTTGCTTCAGTTGGAGCTGCTGCAAGTATTGGATCCTAGTCGTTTTTGCACTTCAGACGGGAATGTTCCTCCACTCGCCCGAATATGACGAAGAGCTTGGCATTTATCTTCCAAATTTGAATGTCAATTCCTCGAATGCCAATCGATATCTTGAGGAAATTGCGCTTGTCCACGTATTTTCATTTTTTGATCGATATACTATACATATGCTCAAAAATCAACTTCTTAGGCTGTAATACATTCAAAAATCAATTGGTTCCTGTCTTTGCATGCCAAGCACCTACACCTATTTAGGCTACTATATACACATTTTATAAATATTTAGGCAGGCTTGTCGGAAATATCGAGGTCCACGTACTTGCTTACAGTTTTCCTCTCGAAAAGAAATATGTCCCTTATGCTTTTCAAAGCACAGTATATTCATGCTAGTTAGGTAGACATATGTGAGATATAAAAAAGTGCTGGCTGCCAACACTAAATTTAAATTGAATGGTATGTTAATATATCACTACTCAGTTAACGTATCACGCTTCTTCAGACGTCAGACAGCGAGGCATACATACAAGTTCCAATCGAGCTTCTTAAGATAATCGTCCATCCATACTGCCAGCAAAACCAGACAGACGATCAAAGATAAAGCAGGCGCACACATCAGCACTAACAATGGTCGCGCCATGGCCCATGGGGCGAGATGAGATCTGCGCGTCTCAACCTTTTCGGAAAAAAAAAGACGCAGCAAGCAAGCAAAGCATTTGTCCATCTTCGGCGTGTCGCGCAATATGCTTGCGAAGCATGAGGTAAAATAAATCTCAACTAATGAACCGCCTGCTCGATTCATCCCCAGCATTTCATGGATCCACTAACAAGATACCACTTCATCACTGATGTCTCGACCACATAGATTGTCTCGAATCTGAATACCTTCAATCACTAATGTTCCTATTCGCCAAGTAGGAAAAATCCCTGAGCAAAGAAGCTAGGCATGAAGCAACATTAGCTATTAGTAATTACAGTATCATTTAAGAGGGCATGCTCTCATGGAAAAGAACATATCTGTTTAATCTATGTTTTCATACGTAGGGGCAGCGTAGGCGGAAAGGTAATTGACACTTGACAGTACACTACTCTTTCACAAAGATAAAAAAGGGTGATCTTGGAGAAGGGACAATGCTGTTAATTCTTTTCTTTTCTTTCTATTTCTACATTTTCTTTATATAATTATCTGAATAAGTACTTGGTACTACGGACCCTCAAACCGCCCGCAACTGTCCGGACTGTGCGGTCAGGACGTGTTGTGCCATCCAACACGGGCCTGTATCGTCCGCCGAGCGGTCCGGATGTGTTGTGCCATCAAACGCGGGCCTGTATCGGTCCGCTGAGCGGTCCGGACGTACTTTTTTTGGCAAACCCGAGACAAAGTGGGGGGAGCGGGGCTTTGCAGCAATCCAGACAGCAGCCACGTAGGACTCCGACACCCCTGGGCCACCTAAAACTCCTCCCGGACCTCGCGCCTCCATCCTTCCATTTTCTCTCCTTTCCTTTTTCTCTCTTGCCTTCGCCGCCGCTCCACCATCCAATCCGCCACGCCACATCCATGCCGGGACTCGACGAGTCCGTCATGTCCAACGGTACACCCGGGCTTCATGTCGCTTCTCCTCCGCTGTCGTGACGAGCCTCTCCTCCGACCGTTGCTCAGGTACCATCCACTCCTACGCTGCTCAACGTGCCCCGCAAGTGTTCGGCGAATTGTCCGAGCTAATCTGTTTGTCCCTTCTTCTTTGAAGCAATGGATTCAGATATGAAGTACATATACGAGCACTATGTTGAGTCGCCTGACTCATCCGACGAGGAGGACTACACCGATGAGACGACGATGATGCAGACAGTGCTTGCGACGCGGAGTGTGCGGAGGAGCATGTTCTAAATTGCAAGGGATCGATCAAGGGTCATCGAGTGCTCAACCGCAACCGGGCGCGCGTCCATTTGATGCTGATGGATTACTACTTTGCCCCTGATGCCCTCTTCGCCGACAATTTTCGTCGGCACATTCGGAGCAAAAATGTCTTCGATCATCTCTACCATGGCGTCTGGTCCTTTGGTGACTAATTCATCTTGAAGAAGGACGCCGTGGGAAGGATTGATTTCTCTTGTTACCAGAAGTGCACCGCCTCACTACAGATGCTTGCATATGGCACGGCTGCTGATTCGTGGGACGAGTAGTTGCGGATGTCCGAGAGCACATGCACAGGTTTGCAACTATTTTGGTCTCGGTGTTTGGACCTCGGTATTTGAGAGAACAAACTATGGTAGACACCAAGAGGCCCTTGGAAATCTCGGGAGCAAGAGGATGGCCAGGTTTGCTCAGATCACTTGATTGCATGCATTGGAAATGGAAGAACTGTCCAAAAGCTTTGCAAGAGCAATATCAGGGTCATGTTAAGAAGCCCACCATAATTCTTGAAGCAGTTGCATAACAAGTGAAGGAAATATGCCCTAGAGGCAACAATAAAGTTATTATTTATTTCCTCATATCATGATGTTTATCATTCATGCTAGAATTGTATTACCCGGAAACATGATACATGTGTGAATACATAGACAAACATAATGTCACTAGTATGCCTCTACTTGACTAGCTCATTAATCAAAGATGGTTATGTTTCCTAACCATAGAAATGTGTTGTCATTTGATTAACAGGATCACATCATTAGGAGAATGATGTGATTGACTTGACCCATTCCGTTAGCCTAGCACTTGATCGTTTAGTATGTTGCTATTGCTTTCTTCATGACTTATACAAAGTTCCTACAACTATGAGATTATGCAACTCCCGTTTACCGGAGGAACACTTTGTGTGCTACCAAACGTCGTAACTGGGTGATTATAAAGGTGCTCTACAGGTGTCTCCGAAGGTACATGTTGGGTTGGCGTATTTCAAGATTAGGTTTTGTCACTCCGATTGTCGGAGAGGTATCTCTGGGCCCTCTCGGTAATGCACATCACTATAAGCCTTGCAAGCAATGTGGCCAATGAGTTGGTTACGGAATGATGCATTACGGAACGAGTAAAGAGACTTGCCGGTAACGAGATTGAACTAGGTATTGGATACCGACGATCGAATCTCGGGCAAGTAACATACCGATGACAAAGGGAACAACGTATGTTGTTATGCGGTTTGACCAATAAAGATCTTCGTAGAATATGTAGGAGCCAATATGAGCATCCAGGTTCCGCTATTGGTTACTGACCGGAAACAGTTCTAGGTCAGGTCTACATAGTTCTCGAACCCGTAGGGTCCGCACGCTTAACGTTACGATGATAGTTTTATTATGAGTTTATAAGTTTTGATGTACCGAAGGTTGTTCGGAGTCCCGGATATGATCACGGACATGACGAGGAGTCTCGAAATGGTCGAGACATAAATATTGATATATTGGACGACTATATTCGGACACCGGAAGTGTTCCGGTGATTTCGAGAAAATCGGAGTGCCGGGAGGTTACCGGAACCCCAGAGAAGTAATGGGCCTTATGGGCTTTAGTGGAGAGAGAGAGGGCAGCCAGGATGGGCCGTGTGCCCCTGCCTCTCTGGTCCAAATTGGACTAGGAGGGGGCCCGCCTCTTCCCTCTCCTCTCCCCTTCCTTTCCCTCCTAGTAGGAGTAGGAAAGAGGGAGTCCTCGCCTACTAGGAGGAGGACTCCTCCTCCTTGGCGCGCCTCAAGGGCCGGCCGTCCTCCCCTTGCTCCTTTATATCACGGGGCAGGGGGCACCCTAGAACACACAAGTTGATCTTCGTGATCGTTCCTTAGCCGTGTGTGGTGCCCCCTCCACCATATTCCACCTCGGTCATATCGTTGCGGTGCTTAGGCGAAGCCCTGCGTCGGTAGAACATCATCGTCGTCACCACGCCGTCGTGCTGACGGAACTCATCCCCGACACCCTGCTGGATCGGAGTCCGGGGATCGTCATCGAGCTGAACGTGTCCTGAACTCGGAGGTGCTGTACGTTCGGTACTTGGATCGGTCGGATCGTGAAGACGTACGACTACATCAACCGCGTTGTCATAATGCTTCCGCTTACGGTCTACGAGGGTACGTGGACAACACTCTCCCCTCTCGTTGCTATGCATCACCATGATCTTGCGTGTGCGTAGGAATTTTTTTGAAATTACTACGTTCCCCAACAGTGGCATCCGAGCCTGGTTTTATGCGTTGATGTTATATGCACGAGTAGAACACAAGTGAGTTGTGTGCGATACAAGTCATACTGCTTACCAGGATGTCATACTTTGGTTCGGCGGTATTGTTGGATGAAGCGGCCTGGACCGACATTACGCGTACGCTTACGCGAGACTGGTTCTACCGACGTGCTTTGCACACAGGTGGCTAGCGGGTGTCAGTTTCTCCAACTTTAGTTGAACCGAGTGTGGCTAGCCCGGTCCTTGCGAAAGTTAAAACATCACTAACTTGACAAACTATCGTTGTGGTTTTGATGCGTAGGTAAGAACGTGTAACGCCCTCGATGCGGCTATATCTCCCACGCGTCGAAGCACGACTTGGAGGCATAACCGCATTGAAAGCAATGTCGCAAGTGAGGTAATCTTCACACAACCCATGTAATACATAAGGGAAAGAGATACATAGTTGGCTTACAATCGCCACTTCACACAATACATAAATAAACATCCATCATCCAGATTACACTCAAGGTCCGACTACGGAACCAAAATAAAAGAAGACTACCCCAAATGCTACACAGATCCCCGATCGTCCCAACTGGCTCCACTATCGATCAATCAAACGAAACAACACAATGAACAGGATCTTCATCGAGCTCCTCCTTGAGCTCGGATGCGTCCACCGCACGGTTTCATCGGCACCGCAAACTGGTTTTGGAAGTATCTATGAGTCACGGGGACTCAGCAATCTCACACCCGCGAGATCAAGACTATTTAAGCTTATGGGAAGGGTAAAGGTATGAGGTGGAGCTGCAGCAAGCGACTAGCATATATGGTGGCTACCATACGCAAAAGAGAGCGAGAAGAGGAGGCAAAAGCACGGTCGAACAACTATGATCAAGAAGTGATCCTAGAACAACCTACGTCAAACATAACTCCAACACCGTGTTCACTTCCCAGACTCCGCCGAGAAGAGACCATCACGGTTACACACGCGGTTGGTGTATTTTAATTAAGATCAACTTCGGGTTTTCTACAACCGGACATTAAGAAATTCCCATCTGCCTCATAACCGGGCACGGCTTTCAAAGATAATACCTGCAGGGTGTCCCAACTTAGCCCATGATAAGCTTTCGCGATCAACGAAGGATATTCCTTCTCCCCGGGAAGACCCGATCAGTCTCGGAATCCCGGGCTACAAGACATTTCGACAACAATAAAACAAGACCAGCAAAGCCGCCCGATGTGCCGACAAATCCCGATAGAGTCGACGTACCTCGTTCTCGTGGCACACCGGATAAGTCAAGCTACAAGTAAAACCAAGCCTCGAGTTTCCTCATGGTGGCCCCAAGAAGTTGCTCGGTTCGCACCAACACTTTCGGAGTATCTTGCCCGGGGCTAAAATAAAGATGACCCTTGAGTCTGCAGAACCCAAGGGAAGGGGTATATGTGGTAGGTAGTCAAATGGTAAAACCAAGGTTGGGCCTTGGAGGAGTCTTATTCAAAGCGAACTGTCAAGGGGTCCCATAAATCACCCAACCGCGTTAGGGACGCAAAATCCGGGAACATAATACCGATATGACGGAAACTAGGGCGGCAAGAGTGGAACAAAACACTAGGCATAAGGCCGAGCCTTCCACCCTTTACCAAGTATATAGATGCATTAATTAAATGAGATATATTGTGATATCCCAATAAGTAAACATGTTCCAACAAGGAACAACATCTCCATGTTCCAACAAGGAACAAACTTCATCTTCACCTGCAACTAACAACGCTATAAGAGGGGCTGAGCAAAGCGGTAACATAGTCAAACAACAGTTTGCTAGGAAAGGGTGGTTAGAGGTTTGACATGGCAACATGGGAGGCATGATATAGCAAGTGATAGGCATCGTAGCATAGGCATAGCAAAAGAGCGAGCATCTAGCAAGCAAAGATAGAAGTGATTTCGAGGGTATGGTCATCTTGCCTGAAATCCCGCAAGGAAGAAGAACGAGTCCATGAAGAAGACAAACGGATATAGTCGAATGAATCCTCACAACTCCGGAACGAAACCGAAGCTAACGAGAGAAGCAACCCGGAAACAAACAAACAACATAGTAAACAACCATCACATAAACATGGCATGATGCACAACCAAGTCTGATGCATGTCCGGTTTAATGAAGCATGTCATGGCAAAAGTGCACAAGCAATCCTACAAATTAAGTGGAGCTCAATATGCAACGGTTGCATATTGACGAAACACCACATCAATTATTTAGTTCTCTCTCGTTTAGGAACACAACAATATTAAATGTTGTTAAACATGGCAAGAGGTGAAGCAACAGTAAACTACACATCTAGGCAAGTTTAAATGAGGCCGGAAACAATGAACAACAATTCCGATAAAACCCCATATGCATATTTTGAAAATTTGGTACTGTTCTGCCCTAAAACATATTTTAGTGTTGTTAAACAGCAAAATAAAGTATACCATGTTAAACTAGGCATTTTTCCACCCCATTTACATATAAAGAACATTAAAAATGGAGCTACGGTTATTTAGTTATGAAATAAATCATCTTAACATGGCATTTGAGCAAATTTAAACAAACAGCATTTTAAACATTTTAAACATGGATGAAAGTGGCATATTATGAAACTAGATAAAATTCTAAGCATTTTACCTATATAAAACATTTTAATATGATGCACGGTTATTTACTTGTGAGCAAATTAAAATAATGGCATCCTCCTGTAATTATGCATGCACTGGATAAATGGAAAAAAAAATCGCACGGACTGGAAAAAAAACGCTACACGGGCTGAATCTGGATCTGGCAAGGGTTGCTCACATTGGGCCAACCCACTGAGCTCGAGGCTCAAGGCCACCGAGGAGGCGCCCGATCTTGGCGCCAGGCCCAAGAGCAGAAGGCCGGCTCGGGCGCACGCAATAACGAATGAGCGCTGCTCTGCTTCTCCCGAACAGCAGCGCAGGGGAAGAAGAGGATGCAGCGGTGGACTTGGCGCGATGCAGGGCTCCGGCGAGCGGCGGGATGGAGCGGAAGGGCGGATCCGGCGGGCGACGCCGCGGGGAGGTGGCCGGAGGAGGCGGACCGGGGCCCTTGGGCAGGGACGCGGGGAGGTCGTCCATGGCGTCTGTCTCCTGTGAAGGTGAGAGAGAGATAGTGAGACAAGAGGGAGAAGGAGAGGAAAAAGGGAAGGGCGGAGGGGAGCAGAGGGGCGGCCTGGTAGTGGTGCTGCTTGCGGCCGGCTCGAGGAGAGGGCAGAGGAGGCCGTGGGGTCCTGCTGGTGTTGCTCCGGCGAGGGGCAACGGGTGGCGATGGAGCTCGGGCGTGAGCTCCTGCTCGAGGAAGACGACGGGGAGGCAGCAGCCTCGGGCAGTGAGGAGGTCCCAAGGGGCGGGGCTTGGCGAGCTCAAGGCCGAGGAAGGAGCTCCGAGGCGGAGGAAAACTCCACGACGTCCATGGCGGGGCTGACGCGGGGAGCGGCGACGGCACCAGGAACTTGGCGACTCCGGTGACGCAGAGGTGGGGGACGCCTAGACCCGTGCGACAGCGCCATGGGGAGGATAAGGTAGTGTTCCTGGTTTACAGAGAGGGAGAGGGAGAGCTGAGAGCTTCACCGAAGAAAAGAGAAAGGGGAAGGGAGCAGGGGTGGCGAGGACAGCCTGCTAGTTCCGGCGACTGGCACGACGGGACGAGGTGCTCGGGAGCCCCTCGGGCACGAGAGGAGGCTGGAGTCTCGGCGCCATGGGCATGAGGGCGCACGAAGGAGGAGGTCGAGGTGGCTGGTTGGTTCGATTGGATGGAGGAGATGGATGGTTCGGTGGTGGCTGGATTGGATCAGCAAGATCCCGAGGAAGGAGGAGGCTGGTCGGGAAGGATCCCGAGGAACATGCGAGAGTGGGTGGCGCAAGGGGAATAGGGTTAGGCTAGGGTTAGACTGATTTGGTAGGTGGGTGGACTATATAAAGGAAATAGAATTAGTTAGGACCCTCCGATTTAAATCGGACGGTCAAGAAAAAAATAGGTAGGGCGTCTAAATAAGAAAACAGGGATGTTTTGTAGATGTTTGGGGATGATCCGGATCCATCGGTAACGACAGAGCGGGTCGGGTTCGGAGCAGTTTTCGGACTAGGTTGCGAGGGGTCGATGCACTATGCAAAGAGGGTCAAACGGTCGGACAACAATGAACGGTTGCTCTCGAAAGGGATAACAAAGGCAAGGGGGGAACGCGACAACTACGAACTGATGCAATCTTTATGAAAACGATGCAGATGCAATGCGAATGATGACATGAGATGAAATGCATGACATGAACAAAATGCAAAGCAAAAGACAAAAACCCAACCACGGAGGAAATAATATATTACATCTCCGGAAAAAAAGGCAAGACTTGGAGTTACGAATATGGAAAGTTGTATCCGGGGCGTTACAGAACGGTTCTTGCTCAGCCCGTAGCAGCCACGTAAAACTTGCAACAACAAAGTAGAGGACGTCTAACTTGTTTTTGTAGGGCATGTTGTGATGTGATATGGTCAAGACGTGATGCTATATTTTATTGTATGAGATGATCATGTTTTGTAACCGAGTTATCGGCAACTGGCAGGAGCCATATGGTTGTCGCTCTATTGTATGAAATGCAACGCTTACAGAATTGCTTTACTTTATCACTAAGCGGTAGCGATAGTCGTAGAAGCAATAGTTGGCGAGACGACAATGATGCTATGATGGAGATCAAGGTGTCGCGCCGGTGACGATGGTGATCATGACGGTGCTTTGGAGATGGAGATCACAAGCACAAGATGATGATGGCCATATCATATCACTTATATTGATTGCATGTGATGTTTATCCTTTATGCATCTTATCTTGCTTTGATTGACGGTAGCATTTTAAGATGATCTCTCACTAATTATCAAGAAGTGTTCTCCCTGAGTATGCACCGTTGCCAAAGTTCGTCGTGCCCAGAGACCACGTGATGATCGGGTGTGATAAGCTCTATGTCCATCTACAACGGGTGCAAGCCAGTTTTGCACACGCAGAATACTCAGGTTAAACTTGACGAGCCTAGCATATGCAGATATGGCCTCGGAACACGGAGACTGAAAGGTCGAGCGTGAATCATATAGTAGATATGATCAACATAGTGATGTTCACCATTGAAAACTACTCCATCTCACGTGATGATCGGTTATGGTTTAGTTGATTTGGATCACGTGATCACGTAGATGACTAGAGAGATGTCTGTCTAAGTGGGAGTTCTTAAGTAATATGATTAATTGAACTTAAATTTATCATGAACTTAGTACCGATAGTATTTTGCTTATCTATGTTTGTTGTAGATAGATGGCTCGTCTTTGTTGTTCCGTTGAATTTTAATGCGTTCCTTGAGAAAGCAAAGTTGAAAGATGATGGTAGCAATTACACGGACTGGGTCCGAATTTGAGGATTATCCTCATTGCTGCATGTAAGAATTACATCCTGGAAGCGCCGCTGGGTGCCAGGCCTGCTGCAGGAGCAACGCCAGATGTTATGAACGTCTGGTAGAGCAAAGCTGATGACTACTCAATAGTTCAGTGTGCCATGCTTTACGGCTTAGAACCAGGTCTTCAACGACGTTTTGAACGTCATGGAGCATATGAGATGTTCCAGGAGTTGAAGTTAATATTTCAAGAAAATGCTCGGATTGAGAGATATGAAGTCTCCAATAAGTTCTATAGCTGCAAGATGGAGGAGAATAGTTCTGTCAGTGAGTATATACTCAAAATGTCTGGGTATAATAATCACTTGATTCAACTGGGAGTTAATCTTCCGGATGATAGCGTCATTGACAGAATTCTCCAATCACTGCCACCAAGCTACAAGAGCTTCGTGATGAACTATAATATGCAAGGGATGGAAAGACAATTCCGAGCTCTTCGCAATGCTAAAAGCTGCGGAGGTAGAAATCAAGAAGGAGCATCAAGTGTTGATGGTCAACAAGACCACTAGTTTCAAGAAAAGGGCAAAGGGAAGAAGAAGGGAACTTCAAGAAGAACAACAGCAAGTTGCTGCTCAAGAGAAGAAACCCAAGTCTGGACCTAAGCCTGAAACCGAGTGCTTCTCTGCAAGCAAACTGGTCACCGAAGCGAACTGCCCCAAGTATTTGGCGGATAAGAAGGATGGCAAGGTGAACAAAGGTATATGTGATATACATGTTATTGATGTGTACCTTACTAGAGCTCGCAGATAGCACTGGTATTTGATACTGGTTACATTGCTAATATTTGCAACTCAAACAAGGACTACGTATAGCGAACACCGCCAAGGACGAGGTGACGATGCGCGTGGAAATGGTTCCAAAGTCGATGTGATCGCGGTCGGCACGCTACCTCTACATCTACCTTCGAGATTAGTTTTAGACCTGAATAATTGTTATTTGGTGCCAGCGTTGAGCATGAACATTATATCTGGATCTTGTTTGATGCGAGATGGTTATTCATTTAAATCAGAGAATTATGGTTGTTCTGTTTATATGAGTAATATCTTTTATGGTCATGCACCCTTAAAGAGTGGTCTATTTTTGATGAATCTCGATAGTAGTGATACAATGTTGAAGCCAAAAGATGCAGAGTTGATAATGATAGTGCAACTTATTTGTGGCACTGCCGTTTAGGTCATATCGGTGTAAAACGAATGAAGAAACTCCATACTGATGGACTTTTGGAACCACTTGATTATGAATCACTTGGTACTTGTGAACCGTGCCTCATGGGCAAGATGACTAAAACGCCGTTCTCCGGTACTATGGAGAGAGCAACAGATTTGTTAGAAATCATACATACAGATGTATGTGGTCCAATGAATGTTGAAGCTCGTGGTGGATATCGTTATTTTCTCACCTTCACAGATGATTTAAGCAGATATGGGTATATCTACTTAATGAAGCATAAATCTGAAACATTTGAAAAGTTCAAAGAATTTCAGAGTGAAGTTGAAAATCATCGTAACAAGAAAATAAAGTTTTTACGATTTGATCATGGAGGAGAATATTTGAGTTACGAGTTTGGTCTACATTTGAAACAATGCGGAATAGTTTCGCAACTCACGCCACCTGGAACACCACAGCGTAATGGTGTGTCCGAACATCGTAATCGTACTTTACTAGATATGGTACGATCTATGATGTCTCTTACCGATTTATCGCTATCGTTTTGGTGTTATGCTTTAGAGACGGCCACATTCACGTTAAATAGGGCACCATCAAAATCCGTTGAGACGACTCCTTATGCACTATGGTTTGGCAAGAAACCGAAGTTGTCGTTTCTGAAAGTTTGGGGCTGCGATGCTTATGTGAAAAAGCTTCAACCTGATAAGCTCGAACCCAAATCGGAAAAATGTGTCTTCATAGGATAACCAAAGGAGACAGTTGGGTACACCTTCTATCACAGATCTGAAGGCAAGACATTCGTTGCTAAGAATGGATCCTTTCTAGAGAAGGAGTTTCTCTCGAAAGAAGTGAGTGGGAGGAAAGTAGAACTTGATGAGGTAACAGTACCAGCTCCCTTATTGGAAAGTAGTTCATCACAGAAATCGGTTCCTGTGACACCTACACCAATTAGTGAGGAAGTTAATGATGATGATCATGAAACTTCAGATCAAGTTGTTACTGAACTTCGTAGATCAACCAGAGTAAGATCCGCAACAGAGTGGTACGGTAATCCTATTCTGGAAGTCATGCTACTAGATCATGGTGAACCTACGAACTATGAAGAAGCGATGGTGAGCCCAGATTCCGCAAAATGGCTTGAAGCCATGAAATCTGAGATGGGATCCATGTATGAGAACAAAGTGTGGACTTTGGTTGACTTGCCCGATGATCGGCAAGCAATAGAGAATAAATGGATCTTCAAGAAGAAGACTGACGCTGACGGTAATGTTACTGTTTACAAAGCTCGACTTGTTGCAAAAGGTTTTCGACAAGTTCAAGGGGTTGACTACGATGAGACCTTCTCACCCGTAGCGATGCTTAAGTCTGTCCGAATCATGTTAGCGATTGCCGCATTTTATGATTATGAAATATGGCAGATGGATGTCAAAACTGCATTCCTGAATGGATTTCTGGAAGAAGAGTTGTATATGATGCAACCGGAAGGTTTTGTCGATCCTAAGGGAGCTAACAAAGTGTGCAAGCTCCAGCGATCCATTTATGGTCTGGTGCAAGCCTCTCGGAGTTGGAATAAACGCTTTGATAGTGTGATCAAAGCATTGGTTTTATATGAGACTTTTGGAGAAGCCTGTATTTACAAGAAAGTGAGTGGGAGCTCAGTAGCATTTCGATATTATATGTGGATGACATATTGTTGATTGGAAATGATATAGAATTTCTGGATAGCATAAAAGGATACTTGAATAAAAGTTTTCAATGAAAGACCTCGTGAAGCTGCTTACATATTGGGCATCAAGATCTATAGAGATAGATCAAGACACTTGATTGGACTTTCACAAAGCACATACCTTGATAAAGTTTTGAAAAAGTTCAAAATGGATCAGCAAAGAAAGGATTCTTGCCTGTATTACAAGGTGTGAAGTCGAGTCGACTCAATGCCCGACCATTGCGTAAGATAGAGAGAAAATGAAAGGAGTTCCTATGCTTCAGCCATAGGCTCTATCATGTATGCAATGCTGTGTACTGACCTGATGTGTGCCTTGCTATTAGTTTAGCAGGAGGTACCAAAGTAATCCAGAGTGGATCATCGGACAGCGGTCAAGAACATCCTGAAATACATGAAAAGGACTAAGGATATGTTTCTCGCTTATGGAGGTGACAAAGAGCTTGTCGTAAATGGTTACGCCGATGTAAGCTTTAACACCGATCCGGACGATTCTAAATCGCAAACCGGATACGTGTTTATATTAAACAAAGGAGCTATCGGTTGGTGCAGTTCTAAACAAAGCATCGTGGCGGGATCTACATGCTGAGCGGAGTACATAGCTGCTTGAAGCAGCAAATGAAGGAGTCTGGATGAAGGAGTTCATTTCCGATCTAGGTGTCATACCTAGTGCATCGGGACCAATGAAGATCTTCTGTGACAATATCGTGCAATTGCCTTGGCAAAGGAATCTAGATTTCACAAGAGGACCAAGCACATCAAGAGACGCTTCAATTCCATCCGGGACCAAGTCCGGTGGGAGACATAGAGATTTGCAAGATACATACGGATCTGAATGTTGCGCACCGTTGACTAAGCCTCTTCCACGAGCAAAACATGATCAGCACCAAGACTCGATGGGTGTTAGAATCATTACTGTGTAATCTAGATTATTGACTCTAGTGCAAGTGGGAGACTGAAGGAAATATGCCCTAGAGGCAATAATAAAGTTATTATTTATTTCCTCATATCATGATAAATGTTTATTATTCATGCTAGAATTGTATTACCCGGAAACATGATACATGTGTGAATACATAGACAAAGATAATGTCACTAGTATACCTCTGCTTGACTAGCTCATTAATCAAAGATGGTTATGTTTCCTAACCATAGACATGTGTTGTCATTTGATTAACGGGATCACATCATTAGGAGAATGATGTGATTGACTTGACCCATTCCGTTAGCCTAGCACTTGATCGTTTAGTATGTTGCTATTGCTTTCTTCATGACTTATACAAAGTTCCTACAACTATGAGATTATGCAACTCCGTTTACGGAGGAACACTTTGTGTGCTACCAAACGTCACAACGTAATCGGGTGATTATAAAGGTGCTCTCAGGTGTCTCCGAAGGTACATGTTGGGTTGGCGATTTCAAGATTAGGTTTTGTCACTCCGATTGTCGGAGAGGTATCTCTGGGCCCTCTCGGTAATGCACATCACTATAAGCCTTGCAAGCAATGTGGCCAATGAGTTGGTTACGGAATGATGCATTACGGAACGAGTAAAGAGACTTGCCGTAACGAGATTGAACTAGGTATTGATATCGACGATCGAATCTCGGGCAAGTAACATACCGATGACAAAGGAACAACGTATGTTGTTATGCGGTTTGACCGATAAAGATCTTCAGAGAATATGTAGGAGCCAATATGAGCATCCAGGTTCCTCTATTGGTTACTTGACCGAAACAGTTCTAGGTCAGGTCTACATAGTTCTCGAACCCGTAGGGTCCGTGACGCTTAACGTTACGATGACAATTTTATTATGAGTTTATAAGTTTTGATGTACCAAGGTTGTTCAGAGTCCGGATATGATCACGGACATGACGAGGAGTCTCAAATGGTCGAGACATAAAGATTGATATATTGACGACTATATTCGGACACCGGAAGTGTTCCGGTGATTTCAGAGAAAACGGAGTGCCGGAGGGTTACCGAACCCCCGGAGAAGTAATGGGCCTTATGGGCTTTAGTGGCGAGAGAGAGGGCAGCCAGATGGGCCGCGCCCCCCCCTCTGGTCCGAATTGGACTAGGAGAGGGGGGCGCACCCTCTTCCCTCTCCCTCTCCCCTTCCTTTCCCCTCCTAGTAGGAGTAGGAAAGAGGAGTCCTATCGCTACTAGGAGGAGGACTCCTCCTCCTTGGCGCCCCCCAAGGGCCGGCCGGCCTCCCCCTTGCTCCTTTATATACGGGGGCAGGGGCACCCTAGAACACACAAGTTGATCTTCGTGATTGTTCCTTAGCCGTGTGTGGAGCCCCCCTCCACCATATTCCACCTCGGTCATATCGCTATGGTGCTTAGCGAAGCCTGCATCGGTAGAACATCATCATCGTCACCACGCCGTCGTGCTGATGGAACTCATCCCCGGCACCCTGCTGGATCGGAGTCCGGGGATCGTCATCGAGCTGAACGTGTGCTGAACTCGGAGGTGCCGTACGTTCGGTACTTGGATTGGTCGGATCGTGAAGACGTACGACTACATCAACCGCGTTGTCATAACGCTTCTGCTTACGGTCTACGAGGGTACATGGACAACACTCTCCCCTCTCGTTGCTATGCATCACCATGATCTTGCGTGTGCGTAGGATTTTTTTTGAAATTACTACGTTCCCCAACAACAAGATCTTTGGATTTGACCCGCTTTCTTTGGCATGCCCGTGTCTCACAATGACATTAATGTGTTGCATCGATCACCATTGTTTGCTAGGCTGACTGAAAAAAGTTCATTCTTGTCACTATACTGTCAATGGGCATGAGTACAACATGGACTACTATCTGGTTGACGGTATCTATCCTCCTTGGGCTACCTTTGTGAACACCATCTCTAACCCAGTTGGTCAGAGAAAGTCTCACCTTGCCCAAAGACAAGAAGCAGCTAAAAGGATGTTGAGAGGGCTTTTGGAGTTTTGCAGGCATGTTTTGCAGTAGTTGGTGGATGTACTAAACAATGGGATCCAGAGACCTTGTGGAGGATGATAGTGAGGATGCAGCCACATGTCTTGAATTTGAGAACATGGGTGATCCTATCAAACCTCCCGACCAAAATCCCGCCACCTTTGAAGAGTTTGTTGAAATGCATCAACAAATTCGGCATCGAGGAACTCATGAGCAACGAAGGAAGATCTGATAGAGCATCTGTGGGCGGTTAAGGGGGACAACAATGTTGGAGTGTAATATTTAAACTTTTTTGATTATAACTAGCGCTGCATTTGAACATTTGAACTATTTTAGACTATATGCGGCTATTTGAACGTGCGGACTTAAAAAAATTGGGTCCGAATATATGCGGTCAACATTGGATGGCTGACTCCTGCATACGTGTTCGCGGACTGGTCTCCCTATCCACGGACGGATTTTTTTTCGAGGGGTTCGCCTCATCATCGAATGATGCACATGGCCAACTTTATAAAAAAGCAAATAGGTTCAACAAAGGTCTTAAAGTCGCAATGAAAGTAAAGAAAAGCTCACACAGAGCCTAAAAAGTAGCCATAAAGCCACAACCGGCTGGCATAAGAAAGATAGGGAAACTAATTGCCTATCCTATTACATGACCGCCATTCAAACCGGTTGAACATTTCCCGTGCTACCATCTCCCACCGGATAGATCCAGTAACCAAACGCTCCCTGGCCTCCGTCGGAGTGAGTAGCGACCACATACGGATCAACGCAGTGGCTCGGAAGATAACCTGCAAAAAATGAAAATTTGTTGTTCTGTTAAAAACCAAGTCATTTCTGCAGTTCCAGACTGCCCACAGTAAAGCACATACTCCTACGCGAATGTGTCTCGCTGTTTCACCTCTATCCCGTTAAGCCACATTCCAAATAACGTGCTGACAGAATTCGGAGGAGTAATAATAAAGGCTATGTGCACCGTCCGCCATAGCACTTTTGCCAGTGGGCAGTCAAGAAAAAGGTGTTTGATAGTTTCATCCTGATCACAAAAACTACATCTAGTAGGTCATGTCCAGTTACGCTTTGCCAGATTGTCCTTGGTTAAGATGCCTTGTTTATGTACAAACCACATAAACACTTTAATTTTCAAAGGAACTTTGACTTTCCAAACGTGTTTAGAACTAGGAATGGAACTAGAGTTGATAACGTCGAGATACATTGACTTAACTGTGAACTCCCCAGTCCTAGTAAGCTTCGAGCGCAACTGATCGGGTTGTTGAGACAGCTGGACCTCCATCAGTCTACTCACTAAATGGAGCCAAGCTTCCCAACGATTACCAGCTAGCGTCCTCCTGAATTGAATATTGAGGGGGATGGACTGAAGTACTGTTCCAACGTACGCGTCGCGTCGTTGAACAATACTATAAAGAGACGGGTATTGAAGCGCGAGTGGTGTCTCACCTAGCCAAGTATCCTCCCAGAATCGCGTATTGGTGCTATTTCCGATTATAAACTTTGTCCTAATGAAAAAGGCTGATTTGACTCTATCAGCCCTTTCCCAAAAGGCGAATCTGTCGGCCTTGCTATCCACGGACGGATGCGGGACCAAATTTGCGGGCCAATGTTGGAGATGCCCTAAGTATAATAATTTGACAGGAAATCTTCAACAAGATGTGCATATGATATGATCTTTGTCTCTTTGATCTGGTGACAAAAAGATAATCACCCTCCAAGATGTGATATGCTACCTCAAATCTAGGAGAGGTGCCACAACACCAAGGTTCATATTCTTGTTGGAAATATGCCCGAGAGGCAATAATAAAGTGGTTATTATTATATTTCCTTAATCATGGTAAAGGTTTATTATTCATGCTAGAATTGTATTAAACGGAAACTTAAATACATGTATGGATACATAAACAAATATTGTGTCCCTAGTATGCCTCTACTAGACTAGCTCGCTGATCAAAAGATGGTTAAGGTTTCTAGACATGTGTTGTCATTTGATAACGGGGTCACATCATTAGGAGAATGATGTGATGGACAAGACCCATCCATTAGCTTAGCATATGATCGTTCAGTTTATTGCTACTGCTTTCTTAATGTCAAATACATATTCCTTTGACCATGAGATCATGCAACTCTCGGATACCGGAGGAATACCTTGTGTGCTATCAAACATCACAATGTAATCGGGTGATCATAAAGATGCTCTACAGGTATCTCCGAAGGTGTCTGTTGAGTTGGCGTGAATCAAGATTGGGATTTGTCACTCCGTATGACGGAGAGGTATCTCTGGGCCCTCTTGGTAATACACATCACAAGAAGCTTGCAAGCAGAGTGACAAAGGAGTTAGTTACGAGATGATGTATTATGGAACGAGTAAAGAGACTTGCCGGTAACGAGATTGAACTAGGTATGGAGATACCGATGATCGAATCTCGGGCAAGTAACATACCGACAGACAAAAGGAATTACATATGTTGTCATAAAGGTTCGACCGATAAAGATCTTCATACAATATGTAGGAATCAATATGGGCATCCAGGTCCCGCTAGTGGTTATTGACCAAATAAGCGTCTCGGTCATGTCTACATCATTCTCGAACCCGTAGGGTCGGGGCGCTTAACGTTTGTTGATGATATAGTATTAAGTTGGTGACCGAATGTTGTTCGGAGTCCCGGATGAGATAACGGACATGACGAGGAGCTCCGAAATGGTCTGGAGGTACAAATTGATATATAGGACGATGCTATTTGGTCAGCAGAAACGTTTCGAAAAGTACCGGGTAATCATCGGATCACCGGGAGGGGTTCTGGGAAGCCCCGGGAGCTTATTGGGCCATATGGGACAAACGAGGGGATCAGACTAGCCCACAAGGGGCTGGCGTGCCCCACCCCTGGCCGCTGGCCTTGGGGAGAAAAGGAAGGAGGGGAGTTGGCCTCCCCTTGCCTTCCCTCTCCTCCCCTTTCCTTTCCCTCGAGAGAAAATAAGGAAGGGGGGGGTGTTGGGAACGCAATAATTTCAAAAAAAAAATCCTACGATCACGCAAGATCTATCTAGGAGAAGTATAGCAACGAGCGGGGAGAATGTGTCCATGTACCCTCATAGACCGAAAGCGGAAGCGTTTTATCAACGCGGTTGATGTAGTCATACGTCTTCATGATCCGACCGATCCTAGCACCGAACATACGGCACCTTCGTGTTCAGCACACGTTCGGCTCGATGACGTCCCTCGTACTCTTGATCTAGTTGAGGCCGAGGAAGAGTTTCGTCAGCGCGATGGCGCGGTGACGGTGATGATGTAGTTACCGGCGCAGGGCTTCGCCTAAGCACTACGACGATATGACCGAGGTGTTAACTGTGGAGGGGGGCGCCGCACATGGCTAGGAACAATTGATGTGTGTGTCTATGGGGTGCACCCCTCCCCTGTATATAAAGGAGGGAGGGAGGAGGAGGCCGGCCTAGGAGGAGGTGCGTGCCAAGGGGGGGCAATCCTACTCCAAGTAGGTTTGCCCCCCCCCTTTCCTATTCCTACTAGGAGAAGGAGGAAAGAGGAGGAGGAGAAGGAAAGGGGGGGTGGGGCCCAAACCCTAAACCAATTTGGTTTGGGCCTAGGGGGGGGGCGCCCCACACCTTGCTTGCTGCCCTCTTTCTCCACTAGGGCCCAATAAGGCCCATAGACTCCTCCCGACGAATTCCCGTAACTCTCCGGTACTCCGAAAAAAATACCCGAATCACTCAGAACATTTCCGATGTCTGAATATAGCCTTCCAATATATCGATCTTTACGTCTCGACCATTTTGAGACTCCTCGTCATGTCTTTGATCTCATCCGGGACTCCGAACAACCTTCGTTACATCAAATCACATAACCCATAATACAAATCGTCATCGAACGTTAAGCGTGCGGACCCTACGGGTTCGAGAACTATGTAGACATGACCGAGACACATCTCCGGTCAATAACCAATAGCGGAACCTGGATGCTCATATTGGCTCCTACATATTCTACGAAGATCTTTATCAGTCAAACCGCATAACAACATACACTGTTCCCTTTGTCATCGGTATGTTACTTGCCCGAGATTCAATCACCGGTATCACCATACCTAGTTCAATCTCGTTACCGGCAAGTCTCTTTACTCGTTCCGTAATGCATCATCCTGCAACTGACTCATTAGTCACATTGCTTGCAAGGCTTATAGTGATGTGCATTACCGAGAGGGCCCAGAGATACCTCTCTGAAACACGGAGTGACAAATCCTAATCTCGAGCTATGCCAACCCAACAAACACCTTCCGAGACACCTATAGAGCATCTTTATAATCACCCGATTCGTTGCCAGACGCTTGATAGCACACAAGGTGTTCCTCCGTATTCGGAGTTGCATAATCTCATAGTCCGAGGAACATGTATAAGTCATGAAGAAAGCAGTAGCAATGAAACTGTAATCATCATAATGCTAAGCTAACGAATGGGTCTTGTCCATCACATCATTCTCCTAATGATGTGATACCGTTCATCAAATGGAAACACATGTCTATGGTTAGGAAACATAACCATCTTTGACAAACAAGGTAGTCAAGTAGAGGCATACTAGGGACACTCTGTTTTTGTCTATGTATTCACACATGTACTAAGTTTCCGATTAATACAATTCTAGCATGAATAATAAACATTTATCATGATATAAGGAAATAAATAATAAATTTATTATTGCCTCTAGGGCATATTTCCTCCAGTCTCCCACTTGCACTAGAGTAAATAATCTAGTTCACATCGCCATGTGATTTAACACCAATAGTTCACATCGTCATGTGATTTAACACTCTATAGTTCACATCGCCATGTGACCAATAACCAAAGGGTTTACTAGAGTAAATAATCTAGTTCACATCGCCATGTGATTAACACCCAAAGAGTATTAAGGTGTGATCATGTTTTGCTTGTGAGGGAAGTTTAGTCAATGAGTCTGCCACATTCAGATCCGTATGTATTTTGCAAATTTCTATGTCTACAATGCTCTGCACGGAGCTACTCTAGCTAATTGCTCCCACTTTCAATATGTATCTAGATCGAGACTCAGAGTCATACAGGTCGGTGTCAAAGCTTGCATCGACATAACTCTTTATGACGAACTCTTTATCACCTCCATAACCGAGAAATATTTCCTTATTCCACTAAGGATAATTTTGACTGCTGTCCAGTGATCTACTCCTGGATCACTATTGTACCCTCTTGCCGAACTCATGGTGAGGTAAACAATAGGTCTGGTACACAGCATAGCATACTTTATAGAACCTATGACTGAGGCATAGGGAGTGACTTTTCATTCTCTTTCTATTTTCTACCGTGGTCAGGTTTTGAGTCTTTACTCAACTTCACACCTTGCAACACAGGCAAGAACTCCTTCTTTGACTGTTCCATTTTGAACTACTTCAAAAACTTGTCAAGGTATGTACTCATTGAAAAAAAACTTATCAAGCGTCTTGATCTATCTCTATAGATTTTGATGCTCAATATGTAAGCAGCTTCATCGAGGTCTTTCTTTGAAAAAATCCTTTCAAACACTCCTTTATGCTTTCCAGAAAATTCTACATCATTTCCGATCAACAATATGTCATTCACATATACTTATCAGAAAGGCTGTAGTGCTCCCACTCACTTTCTTGTAAATACAGGCTTCACCGCAAGTCTGTATAAAACCGTATGCTTTGATCACACTATCAAAGCGTATATTCCAACTCTGAGAGGCTTGCACTAGTCCATAAATGGATCACTGGAGTTTGCACACTTTGTTAGCACTTTTAGGATCGACAAAACCTTCTCATTGCATCATATACAACTCTTCTTTAATAAATCCATTAAGGAAGACAGTTTTGACATCTATTTGCAAGATTTCATAAAATGTGGCAAATGCTAACATGATTCCGACAGACTTAAGCATCGCTACGAGTGATAAAATTTTATTGTAGTCAACACCTTGAACTTGTCGAAATTTTTTTGTGAACATTCGAGCTTTGTAGATAGTAACACTACTATCAGCATCCGTCTTCCTCTTGAAAATCCATTTATTCTCAATGACTTGCCGATCACTGGGCAAGTCAACCAAAGTCCATACTTTGTTCTCATATATGGATCCCATCTCATATTTCATGGCCTCAAGCCATTTCGTGGAATCTGGGCTCATCATCGCTTCCTCATAGTTCATAGGTTCGTCATGGTCAAGTAACATGACCTCCAGAAAAGGATTACCATACCACTCTGGTGCGGAACGTACTCTGGTTGACCTACGAGGTTTGGTAGTAACTTGATCCAAAGTTTCATGATCATCATCATTAACTCGCTCACTAATTGGTGTAGGCATCAGTGGAACTGATTTCTGTGATGAACTTCTTTCCTATTCGGGAGAAGGTATAATTACCTCATCAAGTTCTACTTTCCTCTCACTCACTTCTTTCGAGAGAAACTCCTTCTCTAGAAAGGATCCATTCTTAGCAACGAATATCTTGCCTTCGGATCTGTGATAGAAGGTGTACCCAACAATTTCTTGTTGGGTATCCTATGAAGACGCACTTCTCCGATTTGGGCTCGAGCTTATCAGTTTGAAACTTTTTCACATAAGCATCGCAACCCCAAACTTTAAGAAACGACATCTTAGGTTTCTTGCCAAACCACAGTTCATATGGTGTCGTCTCAACAGATTTAAATGGTGCCCTACTTAATGTGAAAGCAGTTGTCTCTAAGGCATAACCCCAAAACGATAGTGGTAAATCGGTAAGAGACATCATAGATCGCATCTTATCTAATAAAGTACAGTTACGACGTTCGGACACACCATTACGCTGTGGTGTTCCAGGTGGCGTGAGTTGTGAAACTATTCCACATTGTTTTAAATGAAGGCCAAACTCGTAACTCAAATATTTGCCTCTGCGATCAGATCGTAGAAACTTTATTTTCTTGTTACGATGATTCTCCACTTCACTCTAAAAATCTTTTAACTTCTCAAATGTTTCAGACTTGTGTTTCATTAACTAGATATACCCATATCTGCTCAAATCATCTGTGAAGGTCAGAAAATAACGATACCCACCGCGAGCCTTAACACTCATCGGACCGCATACATCAGTATGTATTATTTCCAATAAGTCAGTAGCTCGCTCCATTGTTCCGGAGAACGGAGTTTTAGTCATCTTGCCCATGAGGCATGGTTCGCAAGCATCAAATGATTCCAAAAGCCCATCAGCATGGAATTTCTTCATGCGCTTTACACCAATATGACCTAAACGGCAGTGCCACAAATGAGTTGCACTATCATTATTAACTTTGCATCTTTTGGCTTCAATATTATGAATATGTGTATCACTACGATCGAGATCCAACAAACTATTTTCATTGGGTGTATGACCATCGAAGGTCTTATTCATGTAACAGAACAACAATTATTCTTTGACTTTAAATGAATAACCGTATTGCAATAAACATGGCCAAATCATATTCATGCTCAACGCAAACACCAAATAACATTTATTTAGGTTCAACACTAATCCCAAAACTATAGGGAGTGCGCGATGATGATCATATCAATCTTGGAACCACTTCCAACACACATCGTCACTTTACCCTTAACTAGTCTCTGTTCATTCTGCAACTCCCGTTTCGAGTTACTAATCTTAGCAACTGAAACAGTATCAAATACCGAGGGGTTGCTATAAACACTAGTAAAGTACACATCAATAACATGTATATCAAATATACCTTTGTTCACTTTGCCATCCTTCTTATCCGCCAAATACTTGGGGTAATTCCGCTTCCAGTGACCAGTCCCTTTGCAGTAGAAGCACTTAGTCTCAGGCTTAGGTCTAGACTTGGGCTTCTTCACTTGAGCAGTAACTTGCTTGCTGATACGTCTCCGTTGTATCTACTTTTCCAAACACTTTTGCCCTTGTTTTGGACTCTAATTTGCATGATTTGAATGGAACTAACCCCGGACTGACGCTGTTTTCAGCAGACTTTCCATGGTGTTATTTATGTGCAGAAACAAATGTTCTCGGAATGACCTGAAACTCCATGGATCGTCTAGTTAAAAATAATAAAAAATCCTCGCCAAAGATGAAGACCAGGGGGCCCACACCCTGTCCACGAGGGTGGGGGGCGCACCCCCTACCTCGTGGGCCCCCTGGAGCTCCTCCGACGCCAACCCCAACTCTATATATTTGCTTTCAGAGAGAGAAAAATGAAGGAGAAGAAATCATCGCGTTTTACGATACGGAGCCGCCGCCAAGACCTAAAACCTCTCTGGAGGGCTGATCTGGAGTCCGTTCGGGGCTCCGGAGAGGGGGATTCGTCGCGGTCGTCATCATCAACCATCCTCCATCACCAATTTCATGATGCTCACCGCCCTGCGTGAGTAATTCCATCGTAGGCTTGCTGACGATGATGGGTTGGATGAGATCTATCATGTAATCGAGTTAGTTTTGTTAGGGTTCGGTCCCTAGTATCCACTATGTTCTGAGATTGATGTTGCTATGACTTTGCTATGCTTAATGCTTGTCACTAGGGCCCGAGTACCATGATTTCAGATCTGAACCTATTATGTTTTCATGAATATATGTGTGTTCTTGATCCTATCTTGCAAGCCTATAGTCACCTACTATGTGTTATGATCCGGTAACCCCGAAGTGACAATAATCAGGACCATTCCCGGTGATGACCACAGTTTGAGGAGTTCATGTATTCACTCTATGCTAATGCTTTGTTCCCGTTCTCTATTAAAAGGAGGCCTTAATATCCCTTAGTTTCCATTAGGACCCCGCTGCCACGGGAGGGTAGGACAAAAGATGTCATGCAAGTTCTTTTCCATAAGCACGTATGACTATATTCGGAATACATGCCTACATTACATTGATGAATTGGAGCTAGTTCTATATCACCCTAGGTTATGACTGTTACATGATGAACCGCATCCGGCATAATTATCCATCACCGATCCAATGCCTACGAGCTTTCCATATACTGGTTTGTAACGACCTGACCCAAAATCGGTCAAATCTCTGTGTCTGTACCATCCCAAGATCATGCTGGTACTCACAGTACATCGATAAAGTAATCAAAGTTCAATCACACCTGAATATTATTACACGATTCTCATATAGAGTCTTTATTACAAGAGAATAAATTTGGCTCAAGGCCAACTCATGAGAAATAAACTACTAATGCTGCGGAAGCGTCGAAGTAAAGCGAGTCCATCCGACTCCAAAGGGCAATCGCCAAGCGCGAGCATAGCCTCACTCTGATCGAATATACCTCGCAACATAAGACGTTGCAGCCATGTAGGTCAGCTTTTTGAATAAGCTGGCAAGTCATGAAGAATAACAATAATAAAGTTACTAACACTATATGCATTTTGGCTGTGGAGCTCTAAGTTTCATCATTTTGGGAAAAGCAAATTTTTCCCTACTATAGTGGACTTGCTTGCAAATTACTACAATTGTTGGTAGTTATTGAGATGGTTCCGCCAACCAATATCTCATTCCCAAATTATTAAGTCATAAACCCCTCAAATTAATTCATTAGTTTTAGTGTTGAGATTTCCGAATACTTCCAAGTTCCAGAGGCTCAAATTGTCCGTAACCGGGGACACGGCTAATCGATTAGATCTTTAACTCTGCAGAGGTTTGCACTTTCCCGCAAGAATCATTCCTCCTTTTAAGTCTTCGCACTTCATGGTGTTTGAAGACGGGACGAATGAAACAGGTCTTCCAAAGAGTTCTTCAGCTACTGCCGTACCCATCCAATCCTACCGTTCTTCTACATCTCGTAGTACCGCCCAGCCAGCGTCACTACTAGGGTCAACCCAGCCAGAGCCCATAATGGCTTGCGGCTGCACAGTAAGCTTCGGTCATGGGGCATCCATCCTTCTCTTCGTGGCTGGGTGAAGCTTTCCGCAAGATGTCATGGCACTTCTCCATGCATCCCGCCAACCACTAGGTTCTCCAGGTGCCCGTCAACCGCCCTCCACCCGAAGAGTGAATTCAAGTCCATCTTGATTCTTGTAGTTCATGGGGTTGTCATCATCATTGACTCTCACATCTTGCTTATGAATTTCACTCAACCAAAACCCGTCTACGAGCATAGCAAAGTAAACTACTTTGTCCCGGGGTCATGGTAACAAGGGGATTGGTTCATCCTACCACATGATACTACTCAAGTTTAATAACTTCAAAATTTCAACTACTGCATGCATGGTGGGGTGGTGACAATTCTAATGCACAAAAGCATAGGTATAGAAATAACATGATCAAAACTTGCCTTGCTGATGATCCTCGAAAGCTAAAGATTCGTAGTAGCAAGCTTCGCACTCCGGAAACTCTACCGAGACAAACAATAATCACAATAAGCATATAGCATAGGATCACATAACACAATAGCATAACAAAAGTAACACACCAAAACAACCAAATCAAAATCCAAGGGAAAAACTCAAGGAAAACCAATTCAAAGCTTTCCTACTTCAAACAACAACTAAAAGTAGTTTTATATAACAAAAATTTCTTAACATAACCTAATCATGGTTTTATGTTAACTAAACAGAAAATATTTCATTAAGCAACTAGGAGCAAAAAGAATTAATTAAAATCTATAATGAAACTCCTATTAGGCCTAATTCAATTTCTATTAAGAAAAATAAAATAAAACTTTTATTTATTATAAATAAAAGTTCATCCTATAAAGTGACAGAAACTATCCTAGAATAATCAATCACATGTTAAAAATAAATTTATTTACTAATTAAATTAATAGGAAAACAGTAGCTAGTTAATTAATTAGGATTAACAAGATTCTGCTTAAAACTATTTATTTATTAATCCTAAAATACCCAAATTAATTTCTATGGTTTGGCAATGTCAAAATAAAGTTGGGACAAAAGAATCATATAAAATAATTTTTCTAACTCAAGTTATAACAGATTTACTATTCTGACTAAAACTAAATTAAAGCAATTTTAACTAATTTTAACATAGCTAAATATATATTCTACAGAAGCTACAGAAAATTTGCAATCCAACAAAAAAAGAATCACCTAAAAATATTAAACAGAATAAAAGATATGAATTTTTCAAAACAGGAACTATTCTGTTAAAACAGAAAAAAAAAATAAAAGAAAAAGGGCCTAATGGGCCTAAACTGTGCACTGGGCGTAAAATAACCTAAACGGGGCCCTAGGGTTAAACTAAAACGGGCCGGGCTAATAAATAAAAAACCCTAACTAAATGAACCGTAAACGAACCGGCCGAACCGGGCGGTTTTTATAAAAAGAAATACCCCTTCGGGGTGTTCTAATCTGGCCCGTCGAAGATGAATCGGACGGGGGAGGAGGGTTCCGGTGGCTTACCGGAGCTCGGCGGCGGCGGCGGCGGCGACGACGAGTGTGCCGAGGGCTCCGGTCGTCGGGGAGGTCGGGGAAGTGGCCGGGCGGGCGCGGGGGAGCTCGGGGGAGCGTCTGGTGGAGTCGGGGGAGATCGGGAGTGGCTAGGGCGGCGAGGGCGACGAGAATGGCGGCGGCGGGGGACTCGGGCTCCGGCGAGCTCGTGCGGGAGAAAGAGGGGGTCCGGCGAGGGGCTAGGGGGGGGGATGGGGTGCGGAGGCCCGGCTTAAATAGTCGGGGGCCTCGCCCTTGCTTCGGGGGGCGATCGGGGGCGGATCGACATCCCGGATCCCACGGATCCGCGATCGGGCGGCGGTGACGAGTGGCATGGGGTGGGGGTTGACGAAGGGGGCGGGGCCACCTGCCAGAGAGAGAGGGAGGGGTGCGGGTCGAGCGGGCGACCGAGCCCAAGGGGTTTTGGGCGAGGGGCGAGGTGAGGCCGGGCGCTGGGCCGGCTCGGCTGGCCAGGTGGGCCGCTGGCTGGGCCAGCCGGTGGGGTTTCACACTGGCCGGGCAGGGCTGGTGGCGCTGGGGGTTTTCTATTTTTTTTTAATTTTTTTAATAAAACAAAACAGAAATAAAACCAAATCTATAAATATTTTATATAGGGTATATATATACCAAAATGATCAGGGAATATTCCTATCATTTGAACATTTTTCCAAAGGCAAAATCCAAACTTTATAAAAATCCATTTTTTTCAAATTCAAATAAAATTCAGATTTGAATCCAAAACTTTTGGCAATGTTTTCCTCTGATATTTTTGGAGTGTCATGTTTACTCCTCTCATACTTTTGATCAAGTATTTATCAGGCTTAGTTTTTGAAATGTTTCCCACTTGCCAAAGTTTGAATTTCAAATTCAAAACTCAAAATTCTCTGAAACTCCAAATGGCATTCAAATTCAAACAGGATGCATATGATGCTTAGCTATGATTGTAAAACATTCCAAATAGGAAATTTGGGATGTTACAAACCTACCCACCTTAAGATGAATCTCCCTCGAGATTCGGGTTGGCTAGCAAATAGGTGCGGGTGGTCTCAAGAAGGTCTTCTTGGCCCCAGTGGCTTCTTCCTCGGTGTGGTGACTCCACAACACCTTGCAAAATTTGATGACCTTGCTGGGTGACTCGCTTGCAGTCTCGAGAATTCGGACGGTTTCTCCTTGTAGGTCGATCACTGTCAAGCTGTATGGCCTCTAGGGGCACTGTATCTCTTAACGGAACATCGGCCATGTCGGCATGACACTTCTTCAGCTGAGAAACATGGAAGACATCATGAACTATGGACAATCCCTCCGGCAATTCCAACTTGTAAGCAACTTCTCCACGACATTCGAGGATTTTGTAGGGGCCAATGAATCGGGGTGCTAACTTTCCCTTGACACCAAACCTCTTGATTCCACGAAGTGGGGACACACGAAGATACGCTCGGTCTCCCACTTCGTAAGTCACTTCCTTGCGCTTACTGTCGGCATAACTCTTCTGTCTCGACTGTGCTATCTTGAGCCTGTCTCGAATCAGCTTGACTTTCTCTTCGAATCCTTGATAAGATCGGAACGAAAAGTGATCGATCTCCAACACTATCCCACAAAGAATGGTGTTCTCGCACCTCCTTCCGTGATAGAGCTTCAAAGGGCCATCTTCGATCGGATTGATAACTGTTGTTGTATGAGAACTCTGCGTATGGCAAATTATCATCCCAGCTAGACCCATAGTCTAGCACACAAGCTCTCAACATGTCCTCCGTAATCTGATTGACTCTCTCGGTCCGTCCATCTGCTCATGGATGAAAAGCTGTATCAATTCCAGCCTCGCACTCCAAAGTTTCATGCAACCGCTTCCAAAACTTTGAGGTAAACTGTGTTCCTCTATCGACACGATTTTCCTCGGAACTCCATGCGGACATACGATCCTGGTCATGTATATCTTGGCCAACTTAGCACTGGTATAGGTAGTCTTCACGGAATGAAGTGAGCTACCTTGGTCAAACGATCAACCACTACCCGGATAGAATCATAACCTGAACGTGTCCCGGTAATCCTGTGATGAAATCCATACCAAGTTTCTCCCATTTCCAATCGGGAATCGCAAAGGTTGAAGTAACCCTGCTGGCTTCGATGTTCGCTTTTACACGTTGACAAACATCGCATACTCGCTACGTACTCGCAATATCCTTCTTCATACCTGTCCACCAAAACTTTCCTTCAAATCCGGTACATCTTGGTGTTGCCGGGTGAATCGAATACGGTGAATCATGAGCCTCTGAAGAATTAGCTTCCTGAGTTCGGGATCATTGGGCACATAGATACGATCCTCGAACCATATAGTCCGTGTTCATCCTTACGAAATCCTTTAGCTTTTCCTTCATCCATCTTTTGCTTTATCTCATCAATTTCCTTGTCCGACTTACGGGCTTCACGAATCCTTTCGCCAAAGTGGACTGTACTTCCAGAGTTGCAACAAATCCTCTCGAACTATCTCCATCGGAGATCTCGAGGTCATGGACTAACTCCTGGGTATCCTCCTGCTTGTAGAGTATTCACATAACTCTTACAGCTCAAAGCATCTGCTACAACATTATCTTTACCGGGGTGGTAATGCAATCTCATGTCATAGTCCTTTATCAACTCTAGCCATCTCCTCTGCCTGAGGTTCAATTCCTTCTGCGTGAAAATATACTTCAAGCTCTTGTGATCTGTGTAGACATCACAACGATTTCCGATGAGGAAATGTCTCCAGGTCTTGAGTGCATGCACTACGGCTGCTAACTCCAAATCATGTGTGGCATAATTCATCTCATGAGGTCGTAGCTGTCTGGAGGCATAAGCTACAACTTTTCCTTCCTGCATTAGTACTCCTCCGAGTCCTTGACGAGAAGCGTCACAATAAACCTGGTATTCCTTGTGTATGTCCGCAAAATCAACACCGGGCTGTGACCAACCGCTTTTTAATTCCTGAAAACTGGCTTCACATTCCTCGGTCCGCACATACTTGGCTTCCTTCTTCAACAGCTCAGTCATGGGCTTGGCAATCTTCGAAAGTTCTCAATAAACCTCCGATAATATCCAGCGAGTCCGAGAAAATCTGCGGATCTCCTTGATCGAGGTGGGTGATCGCCAATCGGTGATCGATTCAACCTTAGCGGGATCAACTGCTATTCCTTCTCCTGAAATAACATGTCCGAGGAATCCAACTTCCTTCACCAAAATTCACATTTGCTGAACTTGGCATACAACTGATGTTCTCAAGTTTCTCCGAACTAGACGCAAATGTTCCTTATGCTCTTCCTCGCTCTTGGAGAAAATCAATATATCATCGATGAACACCACGACAAACTTGTCCAGATATTCCATAAACACCTTGTTCATCAAATTCATGAAGTATGCAGGAGCATTAGTCAATCCAAATGACATGACGGTATACTCATATAAACCATACCGTAGTGAATGCTGTTTTGGGTATATCCTTTTCACGGATCTTCAATCGATGATACCCCGATCAAGATCGATCTTAGAGAATACCTTGGCTCCAACTAGCTGATCAAACAGATCATTAATCATCGGCAAAGGGTACTTGTTCTTGATGGTTACTTCGCTCAATGCACGATAATCCACAACCATCCTCAAGCTTCCATCCTTCTTCTCTACCAAAAGAACTGGGGCTCCCCAAGGTGATGAGCTTGGCCGAATATATCCTTTCTCCAATAACTCATTAATTTGATCCTTGATCTCTTTCAACTCATTCGGTGGCATCCGATAAGGTCTCTTGGATATTGGGGCTGTGCCGGCAATAACTCGATCAGAAATTCAATGTCCCCGTCCGGTGGCATTCTGGTAATTCCTCCTAAACACATCGGGAAATCTTGCACCACTGCACTTCCTCCTGAACAACTCCCGTGAGGGAATTCACTGATTCTTCATCCGGTGTGCTGGCTACATACTTGATCCTCTTCTGCTCCGGGGTGGTGAGCAGAATAGACTTGCGGGCACAGTCTATGTTTCCTTCAAACTTCGTCAACCAATCCATGCCTAGGATTACATCCAAGGTCTGGGTTTCCAACACTATGAGGTCTGCGGGAAATTTATGGTTCCCGATGTTGAGGGTTGCATGACAGCCTAAACCTGCCATCATTTCTCCTCCCGCGGAACTGACGCGAAGGGGGCTTCTAAGGGTTTTAGTGGGAAACCCGTACTTTTCCACAACTACCCTTGATATGAATGAATGCGTTGCACCAGAATCAAAGAGAACCAAAACTGAACGTGAATTTAATAAAAACTTACCAACCACAGTGTCTGGCTGATCATAGACGTCCTCCACGTCGATGTGGTTCACCTGAGCACGAGGGAACGGATTGGGCTTCTTCGCCGAGCCTCCATTGCCGCTTTCCATTCCTCCGCTTAGCCTCCGGGCAGTCGGTGGCATAGTGCCCTGCCTTCCGGCACTTGAAGCGGTGATGTGGCTCAGATCCTTCGAGCCGGGCAGAACGGTGCTGATTGCCATTACCGCTTCCATTGCCATTGCCATGGCCTGACTTGTTGTCCTGCTGCGGTTGTTCCCATTTCCTCCATGGTTATGACCTCCATGGTTATGATGGGTGTGCCCTCCCGAGTATGGTGCATAACGGGCTTCGCCGAGCTCCCGAGTTGTGCTTCCCTTGGCTGTACTTCCGCTATGCTTTCTATCTGCTGCTGCTTGCCTTCAAGTATGGTGGCCTTGTCTACCAGCTCCGGTAGTTGTTGAAGGTAGCCACAATAAGCTGCATGCTCAGGTTCATCATTGAGTCCCTCAAGGAACTTCTCCCGCTTATGCATCTGTGGCCACATCATCCGGGGCATAGCGAGCGAGCTTGTTGAATTCATCCACGTCTCGTGCCACAAGACGGTTCTCTCGGGCGTAAGTTGCGGAACTCATGCTTCTTGAGACTCATGGCTCCACCGAGACATGAGCGTGCGGAAGGCCTGCTGGAACTGATCCCATGTGATGGCACCAATGGGATAAGTGGCGGTGTAGTTCTCCCACCAAGAAGCTGCAGGTCCATCAAGTTGATGCGCGACAAAGCGCACCTTCTCTGCATCAGTGCATCCAACAGTGATTAGCTCTCTTCCGACTTTGCGGAGCCAATCATCAGCCACAATCGGCTCGGTGCTACTAGAGAACACCGCGGATTCAACCTCGTGAATCGAGTCAAATTGTCCACGGGGGTGGTGGCGGTGGATTGTTGGTGTTGTTGTTCTGATTCTGGATGAGAAGCTGCATGAGTGCATTCTGCTGCTGGAGCAGCTGGGTGAGCTCCGCGGAAAACCAATTATCACGCCTCGAGGCATCTGGTGTTTTGGAGTGGATGAGAAAATTAGAATAGAACAATGGTCTATGAGAAATAACACTACCCATATGAATGCACAAACATAAACACACCAATCATTTATTCATTCCACTCAAACATGGTTCAATCTCGATTACAAAAGCTCATGACTAATCAAAGGAAAATATCGGCCTAACTGATCGACGAAAAGAAAAAAAATAACATGGGGGTCGACTAAAAAGTCTTCATCAATAATCCTTGCGTCCTCTGTTGTGGCGCCTCCTCTTGTGACTTCCTTCAGTGGAACTCCCTTCAAAATCCTGATCATTACTCACGAGGGGTCCTTCATCTCCACTCGGAAAAAGGTCCTCTCCCAAGTCCATCTTTTCCTCTATCGCGGCAAGCTTCATCTTCAGGTCGTCGACTGTCTCCATGAAATCCGCGACTTCTTCCTCATGATTAAGGAAGTCTGCGCGTGCCTTCTCCTCCAGTTCCAGCTCACGGAACAATAGCCTCCTGTGTGCCTTCGAGTTACGGCGAGTCTGAACCTCCCGCTTCTGAGAAGACACTCCAAGTCCCGATGTAAGAGAGTGGAGTCGTCCTCAACGGTACGGATGATATCTCCATTCCTTGCCTGCGAGAAACCATGGCGAGGTCCGAGGATCGAGCTCGCCCTGTACTCCTCTCGAGATGTCCAAGTGCTCGATAGATCGCCACGTCCCTTCCGATGATCCAGTTGAACTCGGTGAACTCAAAGTCAATAGGCTCCGTGTGTCCTCCGAAGGTTCTCCCTGGGATATGCACTTCAATCCTGTAGCGGGTGTCCATCGGAAGTGCATTAGTTGGCTTCCCGGTGATCGAGGGCAGAGCAATCTTCAGCTTCTTCACCATCTGGACCAGCTTCCTGCCGAAGGGCATCGTCTCATCGGGCTGGCAAAACTCCGGTAGCAAAACTGGGGTGAACTCGACGGCCATCTAGAATGTTGAAAAATCGGAGAGGAGTTAGAAATGAATAGGGGAGAATTACAGAATGATAAGGATATAAAGTAAATGGTCTCTTCCTATGGCTTTCCGATCCTAGGGGTTACGATCCTACGGTCAGCGTGTGCTCTGATACCATCTCTGAACGACCTGACCCAAAATCGGTCAAATCTCGTATGCATGCCATCCCAAGATCATGCCGGTACTCACGAAGACATCGATAAAGTAATCAAAGTTCAATCACACCTGAATATTATTACACGATTCTCATATAGAGTCTTTATTACAAGAGAATAAATTTGGCTCAAGGCCAACTCATGAGAAATAAACTACTAATGCTGCAGAAGCGTCGAAGTAAAGCGAGTACATCCGACTCCAAAGGGCAATCGCCAAGCGCGGAGCGTAGCCTCACTCCTGATCGGAATATACCTCTGCAGCATAAGACGTTGCAGCCATGTAGGTCAGCTTTTTGAATAAGCTGGCAAGTCATGAAGAATAACAATAATAAAGTTACTAACACTATATGCATTTTGGCTGTGGAGCTCTAAGTTTCATCATTTTGCGAAAAGCAAATTTTTCCCTACTACAGTGGACTTGCTTGCAAATTACTACAATTGTTGGTAGTTATTGAGATGGTTCCGCCAACCAATATCTCATTCCCAAATTATTAAGTCATAAACCCCTCAAATTAATTCATTAGTTTTAGTGTTGAGATTTCGAATACTTCCAAGTTCCAGAGGCTCAAATTGTCCATAACCGGGACACGGCTAATCGATTAGATCTTTAACTCTGCAGAGGTTTGCGACTTTCCCGCAAGAATCATTCCTCCTTTTAAGTCTTCGCACTTCATGGTGTTTGAAGACGGACGAATGAAACAGGGTCTTCCAAAGAGTTCTTCCAGCTCTTGCGGTACCCATCCAATCCTACCGTTCTTCTACATCTCGTAGTACCGTCCAGCCAGCGTCACTACTAGGGTCAACCCAGCCAGAGCCCATAATGGCTTGCGGCTGCATGCAGTAAGCTTCCGGTCATGGGGCATCCATCCTTCTCTTCGTGGCTGGGTGAAGCTTTCCGCAAGATGTCATGGCACTTCTCCATGCATCCCGCCAACCACTGGGTTCTCCGGTGCCCGTCAACCGCCCTCCACCCAAAGAGTGAATTCAAGTCCATCTTGATTCTTGTAGTTCATGGGGTTGTCATCATCATTGACTCTCACATCCTGCTTATGAATTTCACTCAACCAAAACCCGTCTACGAGCATAGCAAAGTAAACTACTTCGTCGCGGGGTCATGGTAACAAGGGGATTGGTTCATCCTACCACATGATACTACTCAAGTTTAATAACTTCAAAATTTCAACTACTGCATGCATGGTGGGGTGGTGACAATTCTAATGCACAAAAGCATAGGTATAGAAATAACATGATCAAAACTTGCCTTGCTGATGATCCTCGAAAGCTAAAGATTCGTAGTAGCAAGCTTCGCACTCCGGAAACTGTTGGAAATATGCCCTAGAGGCAATAATAAATTAGTTATTATTATATTTCCTTGTTCATGATAATCGTTTATTATTCATGCTATAATTGTATTGACCGGAAACCGCAATACATGTGTGGATACATAGACAACAAATGTTTATTATTCATGCTAGAATTGTATTAACCGAAACATAATACATGTGTGAATACATAGACAAACAGAGTGTCCCTAGTAAGCCTCTAGTTGACTAGCTCGTTGATCAATAGATGGTTACGGTTTCTCGACCATGGACATTGGATGTCATTGATAACGGATCACATCATTAGGAGAATGATGTGATGGACAAGACCCAATCCTAAGCCTAGCACAAATCGTGTAGTTGTATGCTAAAGCTTTTCTAATGTCAAGTATCTTTTCCTTAGACCATGAGATCGTGCAACCTGCCGGATACCGTAGGAGTGCTTTGGGTGTATCAAACGTCCACAACGTAATCGGGTGACTATAAAGGTGCACTACAGGTATCTCCGAAAGTGACCATTGGGTTGACATGAATCAAGATTAGGATTTGTCACCCGTAAACGGAGAGGTATCTCTCGGCCCACTCGGTAGGACATCATCATATGTGCACAATGTGACCAAGGGGTTGATCACGGATGATGTGTTACGAACGAGTAAAGAGACTTGCCGTAACGAGATTGAACAAGGTATCGGATACCGACGATCGAATCTCTGCAAGTAACATACCGCTAGACAAAGGGAATTGTATACGGATCGATTGAGTCCTTGACATCGTGGTTCATCCGATGAGATCATCGTGGAATATGTAGGAGCCAACATGGGTATCCAGATCCCGCTGTTGGTTATTGACCGAGAAACGTTCTCGGTCATGTTCAACATGTCTCCCGAACCCAGGGTCTACACGCTAAGGTTTCGGTGACGCTTAGGGTTATATAGGAAGCTTGTATGTGGTTACCGAATGTTGTTCGGAGTCCCGGATGAGATCCCGGATATCACGAGGAGTTCGGAATGGTCGGAGGTAAAGATTTATATATGGAAAGTTGTTGTTCGAGTTCGGAAAAGTTCGGGTTTTTCGGTATTGTCTCGAAGCTTCCGAAGGTTCGGAGGATTCGGAGGGGAGTCCGATCCGGAAATTGTTCCACCACGTCCAATACAGTAGCATGGGCTGTGGTGGGGGCGCTAGCCTTAATGGGCCAGGGGAACCAGACCCAGCCCCAAGGCCCATGCGATGCATGAGGGGAAAACCTAGGGGAGGCCTCACTTGACTTGGGAGGCCCCTCTCTCTCGGCCGCCAAGTCCCATCTAGGGCTGGCGCACCCCTTGGGGTGGGAAACCCAAAGGCGCAGCCCTAGGGCCCGCTATATATTGAGGTTTTAGGGGGCTGCCATACACACGAGTTCTCTCTTTCTTGGTGCAGCCCTGCCTCCTCCTCCTCCTCCTCTCCCTTGGTGCTTGGCGAAGCCTCGCCGGAGATGCCACGCTCCTCCACCACCACCACGCCGCTGTTGCTGCTGGATGGAGTCTTCCTCAACCTCTCCCTCTCCTTGCTGGATCAAGGCATGGGAGACGCCACCGGCTGTCTGTGTGTTGAACGCGGAGCGAGCTGTCCGCTCGGCACTAGGATCTCCGGTGATTTGGATCACGACGAGTACGACTCCTTCAACCCCTGCTCACTTGAACGCTCCGCTTAGCGATCTACAAGGGTATGTAGATGCACTCTCCTTCCCTCGTATGCTAGTTTCTCCATAGATAGATCTTGGTGACACGAGGAAAATTTTGAATTTCGCTACGCTCCCAACAAAGGGCATCATGAGCTAGGTCTATTGCGTAGATTCTTTGCACGAGTAGAACACAAAGTAGTTGTGGGCGTTGATGATGTTCAATATGCTTACCGCTACTAGTCCAATCTTGTTTCAGACGGTATTGTGGGATGAAGCGCCCGACCGACCTTACACGCATCTTACGCGAGACTGGTTCCACCGACGACATGCACTTGGTGCATAAGGTGGCTAGCGGTGCCGCCTCTCCCACTTTAGTCGAACGGATTCGCTGAAAAGGGTCCTTATGAAGGGTAAATAGCAATTGGCATATCACGCTGTGGTTTTGATGCGCGAGGTAAGAACGGTTCTTGCTAGAAACCCATAGCAGCCACGTAAAACATGCAAACAACAATTAGAGGACGTCTAACTTGTTTTTGCGGGGTATGCTATGTGATGTGATGGCCAAGAAGAATGTGATGAATGATATGTGATGTATGAGATTGATCATGTTCTTGTAATAGGATTCACGACTTGCATGTCGATGAGTATGACAACGGCAGGAGCCATAGGAGTTGTCTTTATTTATTGTATGACCTGCGTGTCATTTAACAACGCCATGTAATTACTTTACTTTATTGCTAACCGTAGCCATAGTAGTAGAAGTAATAGTTGGCTAGACAACTTCATGAAGACACGATGATGGAGATCATGATGATGGAGATCATGGTGTCATGCCGTGACAATGATGATCATGGAGCCCCAAGATGGAGATCAAAGGAGCAATATGATATTGGCCATATCATGTCACTACTATATAATTGCATGTGATGTTTATTATGTTTATGCATCTTGTTTGCTTAGAACGACGGTAGTAAATAAGATGATCCTTACAAAATTTCAAGAAGTGTTCTCCCGAGTACGTGCACCGTTGCCAACGTTCGTCGCTTCTAAGCACCACGTGATGATCGGGTGTGATGGATTCTTACGTTCACATACAACGGTGTAAGACAGATTTACACACGCAAAAACACTTAGGTTAAACTTGACGAGCCTAGCATATGCGCAGATATGGCCTCGAACACGGAGACCGAAAGGTCGAGCATGAGTCGATATAGTAGATAACGATCAACATGAAGATGTTCACCGATGATGACTAGTCCGTCTCACGTGATGATCGGACACGCCTAGTTGACTCGGATCATGTAATCACTTAGATGACCAGAGGGATGTCTATCTGAGTGGGAGTTCATAAGATGAACTTAATTATCCTGAACATAGTCAAAAGACCTTTTGCAAATTATGTCGTAGCTCTCGCGTTTTAGTTCCACTGCTTAGATATGTTCCTAGAGAAAATATAGTTGAAAGTTGAGCAATGATGCGATTATGCGGACTGAGGTTTAGAAAGCTTATGTCCTTAATGCACCGCTAGGTGTGATGAACCAACGCAAGCCGCAAGATGGATGTTGCGAACATCGGACATACACGCTTTGATAACTACGTGATAGTTCAGTTAAACGGTTTAGAGTAGAGGCACCAAAGACGTTTTTGAACGTCATGGAACATATGAGATGTTTCGAGGGCTGAAATTGGGATTTCAGGCTCGTGCCCGAGTCAAGAGGTATGAGACCTCGACGCATTTTCTTAGCCTGCAAACTAAGGAGAAAAGCTCAATCGTTGAGCTTGTGCTCGATTGTCCTGAGTGCAACAATCACTTGAATCGAGTGGGAGTTGATCTTCCAGATGAGATAGTGATGTTTCTTCCAGTCATTGCCACCAAGCTGCTAGAGCTTCGTGATGAACTATAACATATCAGGATAGACGATGATGATCCTTGAAGTATTCGCGATGTTTGACATCGACGAAAGTAGAAATCAAGAAGGAGCATCAATTGTTGATGGTTGGTGAAACCACTAGTTTCAAGAAGGGCAAGGGCAAGAAGGGATACTTCATGAAACGGCAAATCAGTTGCTGCTCCAGTGAAGAAACCCAAGGTTGAACCCAAACCCGAGACTAAGTGCTTCGAATAAGGAAACAGCCAACGAGCAGAATTACCCTAGATACTTGGTAGATGAGAAGGCTGGCAAGGTCGATAGAAGTATATTGGATATACATTATGTTAATGTGTACTTTACTAGTACTCCTAGTAGCACCAGGGTATTAGATACCGGTTCGGTTGCTAAGTGTTAGTAACTCGAAATAAAAGGCTACGGAATAAACGGAGACTAGCTAAAGGTGAGCTGACGATATGTGTTGGAAGTGTTTCCAAGTTTGATGTGATCAAACATCGCACGCTCCCTCTACCATCAAGATTAGTATTAAACCTGAATAATTGTCATTTGGTGTTTATGTTGAGCATAGACATGATTGGATTATGTCTATCTTGTCGATTATTCATTTAAGGAGAATAATGGTTACTCTATTTATTTGAATAATACCTTCAATGGTCTTGCACCCAACGTTATTCATTTAAAGTCAAAGAATAATTGTTGTTCTGCTTAAATGAATAAAACCTTCAATGGTCATACACCCAATAAAAATAGTTTGTTGATCTCGATCGAGGATAACATATTCATTAATATTGATGCCAAAAGATGCAAAGTTAATAATGATAGTGCAACTTATTTGTGGCACCGCTTGGGTCATATCGGTGTAAAGCGATGAAGAAACTCCATACCGATGGATTTTGGAATCACTTGATTATGAATCACGATGCTTAATAACCGCGCCGCTTTGGGCAAGATGACTAAAACTCCGCCTCCGAACAATGGAACAAGCTACCGACTTATTGGAAATAATACATACCGATGTATGCGATCCAATGAGTGTTGATGCTCGTGGCAAGTATCGTTATTTTCTGACCTTCACAAGATGATTTGAGCAGATATGGGTATATCTACTTGATGAAACATAAGTCTGAAATAGTTGAAAGGTTCAAAGAATTTCAGAGTGAAGTGGAAAATCATCGAATAAGAAAATAAAGTTTCTACGATCTGATCGAGATGAATATTTGAGTTACGAGTTTGGTCTTCAATTAAAACAAAGTGGAATAGTTTCACAGCTCACGCCACATGGAACACCACAACATAATGGTGTGTCCGAACGTCAACCGCACTTTATTTGATATGGTGCATCTATGATGTATCTTACCGATTTACCACTATCGCTTTGGGTTATGCATTAGAGACACTGCATTCACATTAAATAGGGCACCATTAAACTCTGAGATGACACCGTATGAACTATGGTTTAGCAAGAAACCTAAGTCGCTGCTTTTAAAGTTTGAGTTGTGATGCTTATGAAAAAGCTTTCACCGAGCTCGAACCCAAATCGAAAAGTGCTCTTCATAGAATACCCAAAGGAAACTGTTGGGTACCCTTCTATCACAGATCCAAGGCAAACATCGCTGTTAAGAATGGATCCTTTCTAGAGAAGGAGTTTCTCCAAAGAAGTGAGGGAGGAAAGTAGAACTTGATGAGGTAATTGTACCTTCTCCTTATTGGAAAGTAGTTCATCACAGTAAATCAGTTCCAGGATTCCTACACCAATTAGTGAGGAAGTTAATGATGATGATCATGAAACTTCAGATCAAGTTGCTACCAAACCTGTGAGGTCTTCCAGAGTAAGATCCGCACCAGAGTGGTACGTAATCATGTTCGAAGTCATGTTACTAGACCATGATGAACCCACGAACTATGAGGAAGCGATGATGAGCCCAGATTCCGAAATGGCTTGAGGCCATGAAATCTGAGATAGGATCCATGTATGAGAACAAAGTATGGACTTTGATTGACTTGCTCGATGATCGCAAGCCATGTTAAATAAATGGATCTTCAAGAGGAAGACGGATGCTGATAGTAGTGTTACTATCTACAAAGCTAGACTTGTGTAAAAAGGTTTTCGACAAAGTTCAAGATGTTGAATACAATGAGATTTTCTCACTTGTATCGATGCTTAAGTCTGTCTAATCATGTTAGCAATTGCCACATTTTATGAAATCTGGCAAATGGATGTCAAAACCACATTCTTTAATGGATCTATTAAAGAAAAGTTGTATATGATGCAACCGTAAGGTTTTGTCAATCCTAAAGGAGCTAACAAATGTGCAAGCCCAGCGATCCATCTATGGACTGTGCAAGCATCTCGAGTTGGAATAAACGCTGATAGTGTGATCAAAGCATATTGTTTTATATGACTTACGGTGAAGCTTCATTTACAAGAAAGTGAGGGAGCACCACAGTTTTATAAGTATATGTGAATATATTGTTGATCGGAAATAATGTAGAATTATTCTGCAAAGCATAAAGGAGTATTGAAGGAGTTTTCAAAGAAGGACCCTGAGAAGCTGCATAAATTGAGCATCAAGATCTATTGAGATAGATCAAGACGCTTGATAAGTTTTTCAATAAATACATACCTTGACAAGATTTTGAAGTAGTTCAAAATGGAACAGTCAAAGAAAGAGTTCTTGCCTGTAAGTTACAAGGTGAGAAATTGAGTAAGACTCAAATCCCGACCACGGCAGTAAGATAGAAAAGAGAATGAAAGTCATTCCCTATGCATCAGCCATAGGTTCTATAGCATATGTCATGTCATGTACTGTGACTCTATTGCATACCCTACCACTAAGCCGGCAAGGAGTGCAATAGTGATCTAGGAGTAGATCAATGGACAGCGGTCAAAATTATCCTTAGTAGAATACTAGATATGTTTCTCGATTATGGAAGTGATAAAAGAGTTCGTCAGAAAAGTTACGTTAGCTGATGCAAGTTTTAACACTAATCTAGATGACTCTAAGTCTCAATCTGGATACATATTGAAAGTGGGAGCAATTAGCTAGAGTAGTCTGCAAGAGCATTGTAGACATAGAATATTTGTAAAATACTTACGGCCCAATGTGACAGTAATTCATTGACTAAAATTATCTCACAAGCAAAAAACATGATCACACCTTAAGTACTCTTTGGGTGTTAATCACATAGCTTATGTGAACTAGATTATTGACTCTAGTAAACCCTTTGGGTGTTGGTCACATGTCGATGTGAACTATGGGTGTTAACCACATATAGATGTGAACTATTGATGTTAAATCACATGGCGATGTGAACTAGATTATTGACTTAGTGCAAGTGGGAGACTGAAGGAAATATGCCCTAGAGGCAATAATAAAGTTATTATTTATTTCTTATATATCATGATAAATGTTTATTATTCATGCTAGAATTGTAATTAACCGAAACATAATACATGTGTGAATACATAGACAAACAGAGTGTCACTAGTATGCCTCTACTTGGACTAGCTCTCGTTAATCAAAGATGGTTATGTTTCCTAACCATAGACATGAGTTGTCATTTGATTAACGGGATCACATCATTAGAGAATGATCTGATTGACATGACCCATTCCGCTAGCCTAGCACTTGATCGCTTAGTATGTTGCTATTGCTTTCTTCATGACTTATACAAAGTTCCCGTAACTATGAGATTATGCAACCCCTGCTACCGGAGGAACACTTTGTGTGTACCAAACGCAACCTGGGTGATTATAAAGGTACTACAGGTGTCTCCAAAGTATATGTTGAGTTGGATGAATTTGATTAGGTTTTGTCACTCCGATTGCCTGAGAGGTATCTCTAGGCCTTCTCGGTAATACACATCACATAAGCCTTGCAAGCATTGCAACTAATAAGTTGTGAGATGATGTACTGAACAGTAAAGAGACTTACGATAACGAGATTGAACTAGGTATTGATAACCGACGATCAATCTCGGTAAGTAACATACCGATGACAAGGGAACAACGATGTTGTTATGCGGTTTGACCGATAAAGATCTTCGAGAATATGTGGCCAATATGGGCATCCAGGTTCGCTATTGGTTATTGACCAAGAATAGTTCTAGGTCATGTCTACATAGTTCTCGAACCCGTAGGGTCCGCACGCTTAAGGTTTCGGCGATAGTTATATTATGAGTTTATGAGTTTTGATGTACCGAAGGAGTTCGGAGTCCCGGATGAGATCGGGACATGACGAGGAGTCTCAAATGGTCGAGACGAAAGATCGATATATTGGACGACTATATTCGAGTTCGAAAGGTTCCAATGATTCGGTATTTTCGAGTACCCGAGAGCGGAATTCGCCGGGAGAAGTATTGGGCCTTATTGGGCCCTGGGAGAAAGAGAGAGCTGCCTAGGCAGGCCGCTGCTTCTAAGGCCTAGTCCGAATTGACTAGGGAGGGGCCGCACTCTTCCCTCCCCTTCCCTCCTCTCCTACTCCTACTAGGAAAGGAGGAGTCTTCACCTGGAGTAGGACTCTTGGCGCCTCCCTGGCCGCCACCTCCTCCTTGCTCCTTTATATACAAGGTGGGGGCACCCCATGACACACAAGTTGATCTACGGATCGCCTTAGCAAAGGTGCCCCTCCACCATATTCCACTTCGTCATATCGTCAGAGCTTAGGCGGCCCCCGCCGGAGAAGTCATATCGTCATGAGCTTAGCAAAGCCTCGCCGGTGGAGCATCAACATCGCCACCACGCTCGCCGTGACGGAACTCATCCCCAACACTTTGCTGGATCGAGTCCGGATCGCCATCGAGCTGAACGGTGCGTAACTCGGAGGTGCCGTGACGCTCGGTGCTTGGATCGGTCGGATCGAAGACGTGACGCATCACATCAACTTGCTTATAACGCTCTTTTGGCTCACGAGGTACGGGACGACACTCTCTCCTCGCTGCTATGCCATCACCATGGTCTTATGGTTCAGAAATTTTGAAATTACTACGCCTCAACATATATATACCAAATGATCGGGGAATATTCCTATCATTGAACACATTTTCCAAAGGCAAAATCCAAACTTTATAAAATCCATTTTTTTCAAATTCAAATAAAATTCAGATTTGAATCCAAACTTTTGGCAATGTTTTCCTGATATTTTTGGAGTGTCATGTTTACTCCTCCATATTTTGATCAAGTATTTATCAGCTTAGTTTTTGAAATGTTTCCACTTACAAAGTTTGAATTTCAAATTCAAACCTCAATTTCTGAAACTCCAAATGGCATTCAAATTCAAACAGGATGCATAGGATATTATGATTGTAAACATTCCAAATAGGAAATTTGGGATGTTACATGGTTCTCGCTTATTTACTTTTTCGTTGTCATCTGTATAATCACTACAAAACACCAAAAATATACTTTTGCTTCCTTGCTACCTTTTATTACCGCTACTACTACTTTCATATTACTTTGCTACTAAATACTTTGCTGCAGATACTAAGTTATCCAAGTGTATTGAATTGACAACTGGGCCTAATACTTGAGAATATTTTTGGCCCCTTGTGTCGAATCAATAAATTTAGGTTGAATACTATAAGTGCATCTAGTGCCACCCCTACTTGGTTTTGGAGTATGACGACAAATGTGGTTGAGGGACTAATGCTGTGAGAATTGCAGGATAACGCATGTAGTGTCCTCATTGATTCGAACTTAATTATCCTGAACATAGTCAAAAGACCTTTTGCAAATTATGTAAAAGCTCGCGTTTTAGTTCCACTGTTTAGATATGTTCCTAGAGAAAATATAGTTGAAAGTTGAAAGTGGCGATTATGCGGACGGTAGAAAGCTTATGTCCTTAATGCACCGCCGGTGTGATGAACCCCAAACGTCGCTTGTGGATGTTGCGAACATCGACATACACGTTTTGATAACTACGTGATAGTTCGGTTAAGCGGTTTAGAGTTGAGGCACCAAAGACGTTTTTGAAACGTCGCGAACATATGAGATGTTTGAGGGCTGAAATTGGGATTTCAGGCTCGTGCCCACGTCAAGAGGTATGAGACCTCCGACGATTTTCTTAGCCTGCAAACTAAGGGAGAAAAGCTCAATCGTTGAGCTTGTGCTCAGATCGTCTGAGTGCAACAATCACTTAAATCGAGTGGGAGTTGATCTTCCAGATGAGATAGTGATGTTTCTCCAAAGTCATTGCCACCAAGCTGCTAGAGCTTCGTGATGAACTATAACATATCAGGGATAGATATGCTGATCCTTGAAGTATTCGCGATGTTTGACACCGCGAAAGTAGAAATCAAGAAGGAGCATCAATTGTTGATGGTTGGTGAAACCACTAGTTTCAAGAAGGGCAAGGGCAATAAGGGATACTTCACGAAATGGCAAATCAGTTGCTGCTCCAGTGAAGAAACCCAAGGTTGAACCCAAACCTGAGACTAAGTGCTTCTGTAATAAGGGGAACAGCCACTGGAGCAGAATTACCCTAGATACTTGGTAGATGAGAAGGCTGGAAAGGTCGATAGAAGTATATTGGATATACATTATGTTAATGTGTACTTTACTAGTACTCCTAGTAGCACCAGGGTATTAGATACCGGTTCGGTTGCTAAGTGTTAGTAACTCGAAATAAAAGGCTACGGAATAAACGGAGACTAGCTAAAGGTGAGTGACGATATGTGTTGGAAGTGTTTCCAAGTTTGATGTGATCAAACATCGCGCTCCCTCTACCATCAAGATTAGTATTAAACCTGAATAATTGTCATTTGGTGTTTGCGTTGAGCATAGACATGATTGGATTATGTCTATCGCAATACTGATTATTCATTTAAGGAGAATAATGGTTACTCTATTTATTTGAATAATACCTTCATGGTCTTGCACCTAAATTAATGGTTTATTGAATCTCGATCGTAGTGATACACATTTTCATGCCAAAAGTATAAGATAGTAATGATAGTACCACTTACTTGTGGCAATCGCCATGTAAGTCATATTGGTATAAAACACATGAAGAAGCTCCATGTTGATGGATCTTTGGACTCACTCGTTTTGAAAAGTTTGAGACATGTGAACCATGTCTATTGGTGTATACGCATGAAGAAACTCCATGCAGATGGATCGTTTGGACTCACTTGATTTTGAATCACTTGAGATATGCAAATCATACCACATGGGCAAGATGACCGAAAAGCCTCGGTTTGATAAGATGGAACAAGATAGCAACTTGTTGGAAGTAACACATTTTGATATGTGCAGTCCAATGAGTCTTTGAGGCATCAATGAATATCGTTATGTTCTGACTTCACAGATGATTCGAGTAGATGTTGAGTATATTTACTTGATGGAACAAAAGTCTGAATTATTGAATGGTTCAAGCAATTTCAGAGTGAAGTTTAAGATCTTCGTGACAAGAGGATAGAATGTCTATGATATGATCATAGAGATGAATATCTGAGTTACGAGTTTTGGCATACAATTAAGACATTGTGCAAATTGTTTCACAATTAATGCCGCCTGGAACACCATAGTGTGATGGTGTGTCTGAACATCATAGTTGCACTCTATTGGATATACCGTGATATCTCTTATCGAATTACCACTATCGTTCATGGGTTAGGCATTAGAGACAACCGCACTCACTTTAATAGGGCACCACGTAATTCCGTTGAGATGACACCGTATGAACTATGGTTTAGAGAAACCTAAGCTGTCATTTCTTAAAAGTTTGGGGCTGCGACGCTTATGTGGAAAAGTTTCAGGTTGATAAGCTCGAACCCAAAGCGGACAAAATGCATCTTCATAGGACACCCAAAACGGTTGGGTATACCTCCTAATTCAAATCCAAAGCAATAGGGATTGTTTCTTGAATCGGGTCCTTTCTCGAGGAAAAGTTCGTCTCGAAAAGTTGAGTGGGAGGATGGTGGAGACTTGATGAGGTTATTGAACCGTCACTTCAACAAGTGTGTAGCAGGGCACGGGAAGTTGTTCCGTGGTACCTACACCAATTGAAGTAGAAGCTTATGATAGTGATCATGAAGTTTGGATCAAGTCACCGACGTACCTCGTGGGGTGACAAGGATGCGTACTACTTGAAGTGGTACAAGAATCCTGTCTAGAAGGTCATGTTGCTAGACAACAATGAACCTCGAGCTATGGAGAAGCGATGGTGGGCCCAAATTCCTACAAATGGTTAGAAGCCATGAAATCCGAGATAGGATCCATGTATCGAGAACAAAGCATGGACTTTGGTGGACTTGCCCGATGATCGGCAAGCCATTGAGATAAATGGATCTTTAAGAAGAAGACGGACGTGGGCGATAATATCACCGTCTATGAAGCTCGACTTGTGGCGAAGAGTTTTCACAAGTTCAAGGAGTTGACTACGATGAGATTCTCTCATTAAGTAGCGATGCTTAAGTCCGTCGGAATCATGTTAGCATAAGCTGCATTTATGAAATCTGGCGATGGATGTCAAAATGAGTTTCCTTACCAGTTTTCGTAAGGAAAGGTTGTATGTGATACAATCGAAAAGTTTTGTCGATCCTAAGGATGCTAAAAGGTATGCTGGCTCCAGCGATCCTTTCTAAGGACCGGAGTAAGCATCTCGGAGTTGGAATGTGTGCTTTGATGAGATGATCAAAGATTTTGGGTGTATACAAAGTTTATGAGAAACTTGTATTTCCAAAGAAGTGAGTGGGAGCACTATAGAATTTTGATGAGTATATGTTGTTGACATATGGATGATCGAAATGATGTAGAATTTTCGTAAAGCATATAGGGTTAAAGTGTTTTCAAGTGAAAACCTGGATTAAGCTACTTGAACATTGAGCATCAAGATCTATGAGGATAGATCAAAACGCTCAATGGTACTTTCAAATGAGCACATACCTTGACATGATCTTGAAGGTGTTCAAGATGGATCACCAAAGAAGGAGTTCTTGCACGAGATGTAAGGTATGAAGTTAAGAGTTAAAGCTCGACCACGGCAGAAAAGAGAGAAAGGACGAAGGTCGTCCCTATGCTTTAGACGTAGGCTCTATAGTATGCTATCTTGTGTACCGCACCGAAGTGTGCCATGCCATGAGTCGATCAAGGGGTACAAGAATGATCCAGAATGGGGATCATTGGACAGCGTCAAAATTGTCCTTGGAGTAAATAAGGACATGTTTCTCGATTATGGAGGTGATAATGAGTTCGGCGTAAAGGGTTACGTCGATGCAAGCTTTAACACCTATCCGAGTGACTCTGAGAAGCAAACCGGATACGTATAGTGGAGCAACCATTTGGAATAGCTCCAAGTGGAGCGTGAAAGCAGCATTTACAATAAGACATAGAGAATTGTGAAGTACACACGGATCTGAAAGGTTCAGACTCGTTGACTAAAACCTCTCTCACAAGCAAAACATGATCAAACCCCAGAACTCATTGAGACTTAATCACATGGTGATGTGAACTAGTTTAAGACACTAGTAAACTCTTTGGATGTTGGTCACATGGCGATGTGACCTATCAGTGTTAATCACATGGCGATGTGAACTAGATTATTGACTCTAGTGCAAGTGGGAGACTGTTGGAAATATGCCCTAGAGGCAATAATAAATTAGTTATTATTATATTTCCTTGTTCATGATAATCGTTTATTATTCATGCTATAATTGTATTGACCGGAAACCGCAATACATGTGTGGATACATAGACAACACCATGTCCCTAGTAAGCCTCTAGTTGACTAGCTCGTTGATCAATAGATGGTTACGGTTTCCGACCATGGACATTGGATGTCATTGATAACGGGATCACATCATTAGGAGAATGATGTGATGGACAAGACCCAATCCTAAGCCTAGCACAAAGATCGTGTAGTTAGTATGCTAAAGCTTTTCTAATGTCAAGTATCTTTTCCTTAGACCATGAGATCGTGCAATTCCGGATACCGTAGGAGTGCTTTGGGTGTATCAAGCGTCACAACGAATCGGGTGACTATAAAGGTGCACTACAGGTATCTCGAAAGTGACCATTGGGTTGACACGGATCAAGGCTGGGATTTGTCACTCGTGTAACGGAGAGGTATCTCTGGGCCCACTCGGTAGGACATCATCATAATGTGCACAATGTGACCAAGGGGTTGATCACGGGATGATGTGTTACGGAACGAGTAAAGAGACTTGCCGTAACGAGATTGAACAAGGTATCGGGATACCGACGATCGAATCTCGGGCAAGTCAATACCGCTAGACAAAGGGAATTGTATACGGGATCGATTGAGTCCTTGACATCGTGGTTCATCCGATGAGATCATCGTGGAACATGTAGGAGCCAACATGGGTATCCAGATCCCGCTGTTGGTTATTGACCGAGAACGTCTCGGTCATGTTCATGTCTCCCGAACCCGTAGGGTCTACACACTTAAGGTTCGGTGGCGCTAGGGTTATATAGGAAGCTTGTATGTGGTTACGAATGTTGTTCGAGTCCGGATGAGATCCCGGACGTCACGAGGAGTTCGGAATGGTCCGGAGGTAAAGATTTATATATGGAAAGTTGTTGTTGGGTTAGGAAAAGTTCGGGTTTTTCGGTATTGTACCGGAAGCTTCGGAAGGTTCGGAGGATTCGGAGGGTCCGGAGGTCCGGAAATTGTTCCACCACGTCCAATACAGTAGCATGGGCTGTGGGGGCGCCCTAGCCTTAATGGGCCAGGGGAACCAGCCCCCAAGGCCCATGCGCATGGGAGGGGGGGGAAACCCTAAGGGGAGGGCCTCCACTTGACTTGGGAGGCACTCCTCCCCCTTAGCCGCCCCAAGTCCCATCTAGGGCTGGCCGCACCCCTTGGGGTGGGAAACCCTAAAGGGGCGCAGCCCCCTTTCCCTATATATACTTGAGGTTTTAGGGCTGCCATACAAACGAGTTCTCTCCTCTTGGTGCAGCCCCCGCCTCCTCCTCCTCCTCTCCCTTGGTGCTTGGCGAAGCCTGCTGGGATGCCACGCTCCTCCACCACCACCATGCCGTTGTGTTGCTGATGGATGGAGTCTTCCTCAACCTCTCCTCTCTCTTGCTGGATCAAGGCATGGGAGGCGTCACTGGGCTGTCGTGTGTTGAGCGCGGAGGTGCTGTCCGTTCGGCACTAGGATCTCCGTGATTTGGATCACGACGAGTACGACTCCTTCAACCCCGTTCACTTGAACGCTTCCGCTTAGCGATCTACAAGGGTATGTAGATGCACTCTCCTTCTCCATAGATATGTCTTGGTGACACGTAGGAAAATTTTGAATTTCTGCTACGTTCCCCAACAGAAACTCTACCGAGACAAACAATAATCACAATAAGCATATAGCATAGGATCACATAACACAATAGCATAACAAAAGTAACACACCAAAACAACCAAATCAAAATCCAAGGGAAAAACTCAAGGAAAACCAATTCAAAGCTTTCCTACTTCAAACAACAACTAAAAGTAGTTTTATATAACAAAATTTTCTTAACATAACCTAATCATGGTTTTATGTTAACTAAACAGAAAATATTTCATTAAGCAACTAGGAGCAAAAAGAATTAATTAAAAATCTATTATGAAACTCCTATTAGGCCTAATTCAATTTCTATTAAGAAAAATAAAATAAAACTTTTATTTATTATAAATAAAAGTTCATCCTATAAAGTGACAGAAACTATCCTAGAATAATCAATCACATGTTAAAAATAAATTTATTTACTAATTAAATTAATAGGAAAACAGTAGCTAGTTAATTAATTAGGATTAACAAGATTCTGCTTAAAACTATTTATTTATTAATCCTAAAATACCCAAATTAATTTCTATGGTCTGGCAATGTCAAAGTAAAGTTGGGACAAAAGAATCATATAAAATAATTTTTCTAACTCAAGTTATAGCAGATTTACTATTCTGACTAAAACTAAATTAAAGCAATTTTAATTAATTTTAACATAGCTAAATATATATTCTACAGAAACTACAGAAAATTTGCAATCCAACAAAAAAAGAATCACCTAAAATATTAAACAGAATAAAAGATATGAATTTTTCAAAACAGGAACTATTCTGTTAAAACAGAAAACAAAAATAAAGAAAAAAGGGCCTAATGGGCCTAAAGCAGTACCTTTAGGCGTAAAATAACCTAAACGGGCCCTAGGGTTAAACTAAAACGGGCAGGCTAATAAATAAAAACCCTAACTAAATGTAAAGTAAACGAACCGGCGAACAAGGCGGTTTTATAAAGAAATACCCCTCAGGTGTTTCTAATCTGGACCGTCGAAGATGAATCGGACGGGGAGGAGGTTCAGTGGCTTATCGGAGCTCGGCGGCGGCGGCGGCGACGACGAGTGTGCCGAGGCTCCGGTCGTCGGGAGGTCGGGAAGTGGCAGGCGGGCGCGGGGAGCTCGGGGAGGCGTCTGGTGGAGTCGGGGAGATCGGGAGTGGCTAGGGCGGCGGCAGACGAGATGGCGGCGGCGGGGACTCGAGCTCCATGAGCTCGTCTTGGGAGAAAGAGGGGTCCGGCGAGGGCTAGGGGGGAATGGGGTGCGGAGGCCCGGCTTAAATATTCTGGGGCCTCGCCCTTGCTTGAGGCGATCGAGGCGGATCGACATCCGGATCCCAGGATCCAGCGATCGGCCAGTGGCGAGTGGCGTGGGGCGGGGTTGTGAAGGCGGGGCCACCTGCCGAGAGAGAGGAGGGGTGCGGGTCGAGCGGGCGATCCAGAGCCCAAGGGGTTTCGGGCGAGGCGAGGCGAGGCCGGCCGCTGGGCAGGCTCGGTGGCCAGTGGGCAGGGCCGGGCCAGTGGTGGGGGTTTCGGTATTGGGCTGGGCAGGGGCACCTGGCTGGCGTCTGGGGGGTTTTCTATTTTTTTTAAATTTATTTTTTTAATAAAACAAAAACAAAAATAAAACCAAATCTATAAATATTTTATATAGGGTATATATTGAAAGAAATATGCCCTAGAGGCAATAATAAAGTTATTATTTATTTCCTTATATCATGATAAATGTTTATTATTCATGCTAGAATTGTATTAACCGGAAACATAATACATGTGTGAATACATAGACAAACAGAGTGTCACTAGTATGCCTCTACTTGACTAGCTCGTTGATCGAAGATGGTTATGTTTCCTAACCATAGACATGAGTTGTCATTTGATTAACGGGGTCACATCATTAGGAGAATGATCTGATTGACATGACCCATTCCGTTAGCCTAGCACTTGATCGTTTAGTATGTTGCTATTGCTTTCTTCATGACTTATACATGTTCCTGTAACTATGAGATTATGCAACTCCGTTTACGGAGGAACACTTTGGTACTACCAAACGTCACAACGTAATCGGGTGATTATAAAGGAGTACTACAGGTGTCTCCAAAGGTACATGTTGGGTTGGCGTATTTCGAGATTAGGTTTTGTCACTCCGATTGTCGGAGAGGTATCTCTGGGCCTTCTCGGTAATACACATCACATAAGCCTTGCAAGCATTGCAACTAATGAGTTAGTTGTGAGATGATGTATTACGAACGAGTAAAGAGACTTACGATAACGAGATTGAACTAGGTATTGGATACCGACGATCGAATCTCGGGTAAGTAACATACCGATGACAAAGGGAACAACGTATGTTGTTATGCGGTTTGACCGATAAAGATCTTCGAGAATATGTAGGAACCAATATGGGCATCCAGGTTCCGCTATTGGTTATTGACCGAGAATGGTTCTAGGTCATGTCTACATAGTTCTCGAACCCGTAGGGTCCGCACGCAAGGTTTCGATGATGGTTATATTATGAGTTTATGAGTTTTGATGTACCGAAGGAGTTCGGAGTCCCGGATGAGATCGGGGACATGACGAGGAGTCTCGAAATGGTCGAGACGTAAAGATCGATATATTGGACGACTATATTCGGAGTTCGGAAAGGTTCGAATGATTCGGTATTTTTGAGTACCGGAGAGTTACGGAATTCGCCGGGGAGAAGTATTGGGCCTTATTGGGCCCTGCGGGAAAGAGAGAGGGGCTGCCTAGGGCAGGCCGCGCCCCCAAGGCCTAGTCCGAATTGGACTAGGGAGGGGGGCCGCACCTTCCTCCCTTCCCCTCCTTCTCTCCTACTCCTACTAGGAAAGGAGGAGTCCTACTCCGGTGGGAGTAGGACTCCCCCTTGGTCGCCTCCTCCTTGGCCGGCCACCTCCTCCTTGCTCCTTTATATCACGGGGCAGGGGGCACCCCATGACACACAAGTTGATCTACGGATCGTTCCTTAGCCGTGTCGGTGCCCCCTCCACCATATTCCACTTGGTCATATCGTCAGAGAGCTTAGGCGAAGCCTGCGCCGGAGAAGTCATATCGTCGCGAGCTTAGGCGAAGCCCTGCGTCGGTGGAGCATCAACATCGTCCTGCCACGCCGTCAGTCTTGTGGAACTCATCCCGACACTTTGCTGGATCGGAGTCCGGGATCGTCATCGAGCTGAGCGTGTGCAGAACTCGGAGGTGCCGTGACGTTCGGTGCTTGGATCGGTCGGATCGTGAAGGCGTCGACTACATCAACCGCGTTGTTATAACGCTTCCGCTTTCGGTCTCACGAGTGCGTGGGCGGACCTCTCCCCTCTCGTTGCTATGCCATCACCATGGTCTTGCGTGTTCGTAGGAAATTTTTGAAATTACTCGTTCCCCAACAATGGCATCCGAGCCAGGTTTTATGCGTTGATGTCATGTGCACGAGTAGAACACAAGTGAGTTGTGGGCGATACAAGTCATCTGCCTACCAGCATGTCATACTTTGGTTCAGCGGTATTGTGAGATGAAGCGGCCGGACCGACATTACGCGTGACGCTTACGCGAGACTGGTTTCACCGCTCCGAGCACTCGTTGCTTAAAGGTGACCGGCGGGTGTCTATCTCTCTCACTTTAGTTGAACCGAGTATGACTACGCCCGGTCCTTGAGAAGGTTAAAACGGAGTCTATTTGACAAACTATCATTGTGGTTTTGATGCGTAGGTAAGAACGGTTCTTGCTCAGCCCGTAGAAGCCACGTAAAACTTGCAACAACAAAGTAGAGGACGTCTAACTTGTTTTTGCAGGGCATGTTGTGATGTGATGTGGTCAAGGCGTGATGCTATATTTTATTGTATGAGATGATCATGTTTTGTAACCGAGTTATCGGCAATCGGCAGGAGCCATATGGTTGTCGCTTTATTGTATGAAATGCAAGCGCCATGTAATTGCTTTACTTTATCACTAAGCAGTAGCGATAGTCGTAGAAGCAATAGTTGGCGAGACGACAACGATGCTACGATGGAGATCAAGGTGTCGCGCCGGTGGCGATGGTGATCATGACGGTGCTTGGCGATGGAGATCACAAGCACAAGATGATGATGACCATATCATATCACTTATATTGATTGCATGTGATGTTTATCCTTTATGCATCTTATCTTGCTTTGATTGACGGTAGCATTATAAGATGATCTCTCACTAAAATTATCAAGAAGTGTTCTCCTAAGTATGCACCGTTGCCAAAGTTCGTAGTACCCGGACACCACGTGATGATCGGGTGTGATAAGTTCTCGTCCATCTACAACGGTGCAAAACAGTTGCACGCGAATACTCAGGTTAAACTTGACGAGCCTAGCATATAACAGATATGGCCTCGGAACACGGAGACCGAAAGGTCGAGCGTGAATCATATAGTAGATATGATCAACATAGTGATGTTCACCATTGAAACTTCTCCATCTCACGTGATGATCGGACATGGTTTAGTTGATTTGGATCACGTAATCACTTAGATGACTAGAGAGATGTCTATCTAAGTGGGAGTTCTTAAGTAATATGATTAATTGAACTTAAATTTATCATGAACTTAGTCCTGTAGTATTTTGCAAATTATGTTGTAGATCAATAGCTCGCGTTGTTGCTTCCCTATGCTTTTATATGTTTGTTTTGATATGTTCCTAGAGAAAATTATGTTGAAAAATGTTAGTAGCAATGATGCGGATTAGATCCGTGATCTGAGGTTTATCCTCATTGCTGCCTGTAAGAATTATGTCCTTAATGCACCGCTAGGTGACAGACCTATTGCAGGAGCAAATGCGGGCGTTATGAGCGTTTGGCTAGCTCAATATGATGACTACTTGATAGTTTAGTGCACCATGCTTAACGGCTTAGAATCGGGACTTCAAAGGCGTTTTGAGCGTCATGGACCATATGAGATGTTCCAGGAGTTGAAGTTAATATTTCAAGCAAATACCGAGTTGAGAGATATGAAGTTTCCAACAAGTTCTATAGCTAAAAGATGGAGGAGAATCGCTCAACTAGTGAGCATGTGCTCAGATTATGCAGGTACTTCAATCGCTTGAATCAAGTGGGAGTTAATCTTCGAGATAAGATAGTGATTGACAGAATTCTCTAGTCACCATCACTAAGTTACTAGAACTTCATGATGAACTATAGTATGCAAGGGATGACGAAAACGATTCCCGAGCTCTTCGTGATGTTGAAATCGACGAAGGTAGAAATCGAGAAAGAGCATCAAGTGTTGATGATTGACAAGACCACTAGTTTCAAGAAAAGGGCAAAGGAAAGAAAGGGAATTTCAAGTAGAATGACAAGCAAGTTGTCACTCCCATGAAGAAACCCAAAGCTGAACCAAAGCCTGAAACTAAGTGCTTACACTGCATAGGAAATGGTCCTTTGAAGCGAAATACCCCAAATATTTGGTGGATAAGAAGGATGGCAAGGTGAACAAGAGTATATTTGATATACAGGTTATTGATGTGTGCCTTACTAGTGTTTATAGTATCCCCAGTATTTGATACTTGTTCCGTTACTAAGATTAGTAACTCAAAGCAGGAGTTACGAATAAATGAGACTAGTTGAAGGGAAGTGAAGATGAGTGTTGGAAGTAGTTCCAAGTTTGATATGATCATCATCGCACACTCCCTATACTTTCGGGATTAGTGTTAAACCTAAATAAATGTTATTTGGTGTTTGCGTTGAGCATGAATATGATTTGATCATGTTTATTGCAAAACGGTTATTCATTTAAAGTCAAAGAATAATTGTTGTTCTGCTTAAATGAATAAAACCTTCGATGGTCATACACCCAATGAAAATAGTTTTCAAAGCGGTTATTCATTTAAAGTCAAAGAATAATTGTTGTTCTTTAAATGAATAAAACCTTCAATGGTCATACACCCAATAAAAATAGTTTGTTGGATCTCGATCGTAGTGATACACATATTCATAATATTGATGCCAAAAGATGCAAAGTTAATAATGATAGTGCAACTTATTTGTGGCACTTGCCGTTTGGGTCATATCGGTGTAAAGCATGAAGAAACTCCATCTTGATGGACTTTTGGAATCACTTGATTATGAATCACTTGGTACTTGCGAACCGTGCCGTTTGGGCAAGATGACTAAAACTCCGTTCTCGGAACAATGGAACAAGCTACTTGACTTATTGGAAATAATACATACCGATGTATGCGATCCAATGAGTGTTGATGCTCGTGGCAAGTATCGTTATTTTCTGACCTTCACAAGATGATTTGAGCAGATATGGGTATATCTACTTGATGAAACATAAGTCTGAAATAGTTGAAAGGTTCAAAGAATTTCAGAGTGAAGTGGAAAATCATCGTAACAAGAAAATAAAGTCTCTGCGATCTGATCGTGGAGATGAATATTTGAGTTCTGAGTTTGGTCTTCAATTAAAACAAAGTGGAATAGTTTCACAGCTCACGCCACATGGAACACCACAACATAATGGTGTGTCCGAACGTCAGAATCGCACTTTATTGGATATGGTGCAATCTATGATGTATCTTACCGATTTACCACTATCGTTTTGGGTTATGCATTAGAGACAGCTGCATTCACATTAAATAGGGCACCATTAAATCCGTTGAGACGACACCGTATGAACTATGGTTTAGCAGTAAACCTAAGCTGTCGTTTCTTAAAGTTTGGAATTGTGATGCTTATGTGAAAAAGTTTTCACCTGATAAGCTCGAACCCAAATCGGAAAAGTGCGTCTTCATAGAATACCCAAAGGAAACTGTTGGGTACTCCTTCTATCACAGATCCAAAGGCAAAACATTCGTTGCTAAGAATGGATCCTTTCTAGAGAAGGAGTTTCTCTCGAAAGAAGTGAGTGGGAGGAAAGTAGAACTTGATGAGGTAATTGTACCTTCTACCTTATTGGAAAGTAGTTCATCACGAAATCAGTTCCGTGATTCCTACACCAATTAGTGAGGAAGTTAATGATGATGATCATGAAACTTGAGATCAAGTTGCTACCAAACCCGTAGGTCTTCGAGTAAGATCCGCACTGAGTGGTACGGTAATCATGTTCGGAAGTCATGTTACTAGACCATGATGAACCTACGAACTATGAGGAAGCGATGATGAGCCCAGATTCATGAAATGGCTTGAGGCCATGAAATCTGAGATAGGATCCATGTATGAGAACAAAGTATGGACTTTGATTGACTTGCTCGATGATCAGCAAGCCATGTTAAATAAATGGATCTTCAAGAGGAAGGCGGATGCTGATAGTAGTGTTACTATCTACAAAGCTAGACTTGTCGAAAAAGGTTTTAGACAAAGTTCAAGATGTTGAATACAATGAGATTTTCTCACTTGTATCGATGCTTAAAAGTCTGTCTCAATCATGTTAGCAATTGCCACATTTTATGAAATCGGCAAATGGATGTCAAAACTACATTCTTTAATGAATTTATTAAAGAAGAGTTGTATATGATGCAACGGAAGGTTTTGTCAATCCTAAAGGAGCTAACAAAATGTGCAAGCTTCAAATGATCCATCTATGGACTGGTGCAAGCATCTTGGAGTTGGAATAAACGCTTTGATAGTGTGATCAAAGCATATGGTTTTATGAGACTTTTGGAGAAGCCTGTATTTACAAGAAAGTGAGTGGGAGCACTACAACATTTACGATAAGTATATGTGAATGACATATTGTTGATCGGAAATAATGTAGAATTATTCGCAAAGCATAAAGGAGTATTTGAAAGGAGTTTTTCAAAGAAAGACCTCGGTGAAGCTGCTTACATATTGAGCATCAAGATCTATAGAGATAGATCAAGGCGCTTGATAAGTTTTTCAATGAATACATACCTTGACAAGATTTTGAAGTAGTTCAAAATGGAACAGTCAAAGAAAGAGTTCTTGCACGTGTTACAAGGTGTGAGATTGAGTAAGACTCAAAACCCGACCACGGCAGAAGATAGAAAGAGAATGAAAGTCATTCCCTATGCATCAGCCATAGGTTCTATAAAGTATGTCATGTTGTGTACCAGATCTATTGCATACCCTACCACTAAGCTTGGCAAGGGAGTGCAATAGTGATCTAGGAGTAGATCAATGGACAGCGGTCAAAATTATCCTTAGTAGAATAAGGATATGTTTCTCGATTATGGAAGTGAAAAAGGTTAGTAAGTAAAGGGTTACGTCGATGCAAGTTTTAACACTAATCTAGATGACTCGAGTCTCAATCTGGATACATATTGAAAGTGGGAGCAATTAGCAAGAGTAGCTCCGTGCAGAGCATTGTAGACATAGAAATTTGCAAAATACTTACGGCTCTGAATGTGACAGACCCGTTGACTAAAATTATCTCACAAGCAAAACATGATCACACCTTAGTACTCTTTGGGTGTTAATCACATGGCGATGTGAACTAGATTACTGACTCTAGTAAACCCTTTGGGTGTTGGTCACATGTCGATGTGAACTATGGGTGTTAACCACATATAGATGTGAACTATTGATGTTAAATCACATGGCGATGTGAACTAGATTATTGACTCTAGTGCAAGTGGGAGACTGAAGGAAATATGCCCTAGAGGCAATAATAAAGTTATTATTTATTTCCTTATATCATGATAAATGTTTATTATTCATGCTAGAATTGTATTAACCGAAACATAATACATGTGTGAATACATAGACAAACAGTGTCACTAGTATGCCTCTACTTGACTAGCTCGTTGATCAAAGATGGTTATGTTTCCTAACCATAGACATGAGTTGTCATTTGATTAACGGGTCACATCATTAGGAGAATGATCTGATTGACATGACCCATTCCGTTAGCCTAGCACTTGATCGTTTAGTATGTTGCTATTGCTTTCTTCATGACTTATACATGTTCCTGTAACTATGAGATTATGCAACTCCGTTTACGGAGGAACACTTTGGTACTACCAAACGTCACAACGTAATGGGTGATTATAAAGGAGTACTACAGGTGTCTCCAAAGGTACATGTTGGGTTGGCGTATTTCGAGATTAGATTTTGTCACTCCGATTTTCGGAGAGGTATCTCTGGGCCTTCTCGGTAATATACATCACATAAGCCTTGCAAGCATTGCAACTAATGAGTTAGTTGTGAGATGATGTATTACGGAACGAGTAAAGAGACTTACGATAACGAGATTGAACTAGGTATTGGATACCGACGATCGAATCTCGGGTAAGTAACATACCGATGACAAAGGGAACAACGATGTTGTTATGCGGTTTGACCGATAAAGATCTTCGTAGAATATGTAGGAACCAATATGGGCATCCAGGTTCCGCTATTGGTTATTGACCGAGAATGGTTCTAGGTCATGTCTACATAGTTCTCGAACCCGTAGGGTCCGCACGCTAAGGTTTCGATGATGCTTATATTATGAGTTTATGAGTTTTGATGTACCGAAGGAGTTCGAGTCCCGGATGAGATCGGGGACATGACGAGGAGTCTCGAAATGGTCGAGACGTAAAGATCGATATATTGGACGACTATATTCGGAGTTGGAAAGGTTCGAATGATTCGGTATTTTGGAGTACCGAGAGTTACGGAATTCGCGGGAGAAGTATTGGGCCTTATTGGGCCCTGCAGAAAGAGAGAGGGCTGCCTAGGGCAGGCGCGCGCCCAAGGCCTAGTCCGAATTGGACTAGGGGTAGAGGCCGCACCCTTCCTCCCTTCCCCTCCTCTCCTACTCCTACTAGGAAAGGAGGAGTCCTACTCCCGGTGGGAGTAGGACTCCCCCCAGTCGCCTCCTCCTTGGCCGGCCACCTCCTCCTTGCTCCTTTATATCTGGGCAGGGGCACCCCATGACACACAAGTTGATCTACGGATCGTTCCTTAGCCGTGTCGGTGCCCCCTCCACCATATTCCACTTCGGTCATATCGTCGTGAGAGCTTAGGCGAAGCCCTCGCGGGAGAAGTCATATCGTCATGAGCTTAGGCAAAGCCCTGCGTCGGTGGAGCATCAACATCGTCACCACGCCGTCGTCTTGACGGAACTCATCCCCAACACTTTGCTGGATCGGAGTCCGGGGATCGTCATCGAGCTGAACGTGTGCAGAACTCGGAGGTGCCGTACGTTCGGTGCTTGGATCGGTCGGATCGTGAAGACGTCGACTACATCAACAGCGTTGTTATAACGCTTCGCTTTCGGTCTCACGAGGGCGTGGACGGACACTCTCCCCTCTCGTTGCTATGCCATCACCATGGTCTTGCGTGTTCGTAGGAAATTTTTTGAAATTACTACGTTCCCCAACATATATATACCAAAATGATCAGGGGAATATTCCCTATCATTTGAACATTTTTCCAAAGGCAAAATCCAAACTTTATAAAAATCCATTTTTTTCAAATTCAAATAAAATTCAGATTTGAATCCAAAACTTTTGGCAATGTTTTCCTCTGATATTTTTGGAGTGTCATGTTTACTCCTCTCATACTTTTGATCAAGTATTTATCAGGCTTAGTTTTTGAAATGTTTCCCACTTGCCAAAGTTTGAATTTCAAATTCAAAACTCAAAATTCTCTGAAACTCCAAATGGCATTCAAATTCAAACAGGATGCATAGGATGCTTAGCTATGATTGTAAAACATTCCAAATAGGAAATTTGGGATGTTACATGGTTCTCGCTTATTTACTTTTTCGTTGCTACTGTTACAATCACTACAAAACACCAAAAATATTACTTTTGCTTCCGTTACCTTTTATTACCGTTACCACTACTTTCATATTACTTTGCTACTAAATACTTTGCTGCAGATACTAAGTTATCCAAGTGTGGCTGAATTGACAACTCAGTTGCTAATACTTGAGAATATTCTTTGGCTCCCCTTGTGTCGAATCAATAAATTTAGGTTGAATACTATAAGTGCATCTAGTGCCACCCCTACTTGGTTTTGGAGTATTGACGACAAATGTGGTTGAGGGACTAATGCGTTTGTGAGAATTGCAGGATAACGCATGTAGTGTCCCTCATTGATTCGGTTTACCTACCGAAGATGACCCCTAAAAATGTATGAAGACATTGAAGACAATGGTGGTATGTGAAGACATTCACATTGAAGACTATGACATGAGAAGACATTGAGTGAAGACTATGGAGCGCGAAGACTATGTCGTTTCGTTGTTTCCGTTTCTTCTTTGTTGAGTCGTAGGAACCACCGTACTGTTAAGTGGGGTCCAAGTGATCATAGTCGAATTCTCAAGTGATGCTCAACCCAAATCCTATGTCTTGACGAAGACAATGAGAGCAAAACTTATCCAGAGTGGATGAGTCACTTTGCTTGTAGCCCAAGTAAAGTTGCCGTGTGTGTTTGAAATCGACCGTTGGAACACGTGTCGGTTCCTTAGTGACCCAGGGTCATTTCGTACATAACAGGTCGGGTTGCCTAGTGGCTATAAATAGCCCACCACCTACACCATAAATTGGTGGCTGCTCAGAGTTAGTGCATGGCTTTTGTCGTTTGAGAGCAACCCACCTCGAAGCCTTTGAGAGAGAGAAATCCTTGCGAGGACAAAGCCCAAACACCCAAAGCCAAAGAGTGTTAGGCATCATCAAGTTTTCTGTCTGTGTGACTCAAGACTTATTACACTTGAGGACTGTGAATCCTCCATCCGGTTAGGCGTCGCGTTCTGAGCATCCAAGAGTCATTGTGGATTGCCGGTGAACGTCGTCTGTGAAGGTTCGAAAGTCTACCTTGAAGACTTACCAGAGTGATTGGGCGAGGATTGGGTGTCCTTAGCTCAAGGGGAATAAGGTGAAGAAGCGGTCTTCTGAGTTGAATCTCAGCCTCCCTAACCAGACATACAGTTGTCACAGCAACTGGAACTGGTCCAACAAATCCTGTGTCTTCAACAAGTGACTGGTTCTATCACTTCCCTCCTTTACCTTGAGTTTGTCTTCGTGAAGTCATTGCTCATATGCCTTATCTGTTTGACTTCATTGCTTGACTTCTATCGTTGTTTAGCTTCATACTATCTTCCATCCTGATCCTTACTACCTAGCTGCTATTAGTCATTGTATGTTCACATTATTGCATACTTGACTATGACTTGCTTGTTGTAGTTTATCTTCTGCTGCATATCAATTAGGTCATTTCTATTGTTTGTCTTAGAAACATCTGTGTTTTGAAGACTTCCCTTAAAATCGCCTATTCACCCCCTCTAGTCGATAACTAGCACTTTCAATTGGTATCGAGCAAGGTACTCCTTGTTACGTGTGATTCGCTTTAACCACCGGAGTTTTAGCTATGTCGATTGCAGGGATAATCAAAGTCTCCGCTGCTTGCCCGTGTTCGATGGAACCGACTATCCCTCTTGGAAGAATAAGATGCGCATGCATCTTGAAGCCATTGATGTCGACCTCTGGTATGTCGTCAAGAACGGCGTTCCCAAATCTGGTGAAGGTGTCACCCCTGCTGATGTCAAGAAGTTCATTCAACTGGACTCCACTGCAAAGAACATCATCTATGGTCATCTGACCAAAGGACAGTATGGCCGTGTGAGCGCTCTGGATACGTCGAAGCTAGTCTGGGACTGGCTATCCAAGGTCAATGAAGGCGTCTCAACCCAGAGAGATCAAAGAATCAGTGTTCTTCGCAACCTCTTCAACCGCTTCAAGAGAAACGAGAATGAAAATGTCCAGCTCACGTTTGATCGCCTCACTGACATCACAAATGAGCTTCATGCTCTCGGCGCCACTGAGGTCACCAAGCATGAAATCGTCAAGACACTACTGAGATCACTTGACAGCTCTTTTGACACCCTTGCCCTCATGATACAAGAACGTCCTGACTTCAAGACACTCGATCCGTCTGATATACTTGAGAGGCTCAACACACATGATTTCCAGCTATCTGAGAAAAGAGATATCTATGGTCCCAACTATGGCCGAACTCGCGCTTTGAAGGCAAAAGTTGTTTCCTCATCTGAAGAAGAATCTGACTGCGGTTCTCATGATCCTGAAGACATTGGAAAGGAACTTGCTATGCTTGTGAAGAAGTTCCAGAAGTTCACTAGGAAGAAAGGCTTCAGAAAGTCTGATGAAGCTTCCACTCAAGACTACAAGAAGAGAACCTGTCACAAGTGCAAAAACTGGACACTATATCTTTGAGTGTCCACAGTGGGACAATGAGAAGAAGAAGAAGAAGAGCAAGGAATATGATTCTGATGACAAGAAAAAGAAGAAATCTTCAAAGTCTTCTTCCAAGTCCTCGTCAAAGTCTTCATCGCATAAGAAGAGCTCATCTGGCAAGGCTCGTGCTTTTGTTGGCAAGGAAATGTATTCAGAGGAGGAGTCTGCTTCTGAGGAGGTGGAGGTGGAGTCTGAAGAGGGGTCCGACCCGGGCGTTGCAAGTATGGCTTTTGGCCTCAGCCTATGTTGCCAAGTGCATCTTCAACACTGAAGACAATGACTTCTACACCAACGTTGAAGCTGATGACAAGGACGACCCTGCTCCCACCTACTGCTTCATGGCACGCGGTGCCAAGGTAAAATCACGTGATGCTTACTTTCAAACATCAAGTGAAGATGACTCTGATTGTGAATCCAAACCCAGCTACAAAATACTTGCTAAAATTGCAACTGAACAACAAAGAACTATGGAACATACTCAAAGACTGTTAGACAAAAGCGATGACCTGTTGGACGCGGAAATGACACGTTCACAGTCCTTAGTTGAAGACATTAAAAATCTTCATGCTAGGTACCAAGAACTTGAAAGTCGTCATGAATCGCTCTCAACTACTCATGAAAAGCTCTCCTATGATTATCTTCAAAGGAAGCAAGAGCTTGAGAAATTGAGAGCGGCTCATGAAGATCTTCAAAAAGAGAACGAGTCACTTCACGCTCAACAGATCAGTTCCGCTCAGGATGAATTTGAACCACCATGTCTAAAATGCCTTGAGCGTGATATAGCTACCTCTGTTGCTGAATGTTCAACTGCTGCTACTGTTGCATTGTCTTCAATTACCAATGTGGTAACTAACCCCTCTGCGGAGGATACCACTGCCATTGCTGATGAAAATGCTAGGTTGAAGACATTGCTTGAAACAGGGATGTATAAAAGTCCGAAAGGGCATCAGACACTTTGCGATGCCCTCAAAAAGCAGATTCTGAACCGAAACCCTAGGAAAGAGGGTGTTGGGTTCGAGAGGAAAATGAATGTTGATGGTTCCTACTGGAAGCCTGAGTAGTATCCCAAAACCACATGGGTTGCTGCAAAGGGACCCTCAGTGGATCCATCCACCTTATCTGGCTTTACCTATGCTAACCCTATTATCATTGACGAATCCTTTGATGCAAACTATAAGCTGTTCAAGAATCAGAATGGTGAAGTGTTTGCCAGGTATATTGGTACTAACTGCAGGAATGGACCACCTATGAAGAAGATCTGGGTTCCCAAAAGATGTCTTGAGAATCTTCCAGTGAATGTCATCATGACACCACCTGGGAAGAAGACAAACCCAGCACCAAAGGCGCATATGGTCCAAAGGCTTCATACAGACGGAGGACTCACTTGAGTCACCCTAACGCCAATGTTTTGCAGGAAACCGTACTCAAATTTATGAATATGAGCGTGTGTCTTGAACCGCTATGTTCATAGAACTAAGAACTTTTCCGCTTATTCATATGAGTATCATTCATCTCCTGCAAGGCTATTTGCTAGGGCTCCAAAGCCGAAATTCTCAGATGCTGCACTTAGACTCATTGCATCTAAGCCACCCCGAAGATGTGGGTGGTTAAGAAGAATTAACTCTCTTTGCAGAAAGGGTCTCCACCAAAATCAAAGGCGTCGATGCTATTGTTGGGGACCTAAAACATCTTGTAGGGCACAAGATCAAATGCCCAAATGGTCTCACTATGTATTTTGTTCTGAATCGTTTGCCATTCATCCTATCAGTCCTAATCTTGATTTCAGCTTCAATAATCCACTTGCCCGTCAAATGTTTATGCTTCACAATGCTCTTGGTGAAGCCTATCCCCTAAGCATCTTGTGGGTATGACACCTCATGCTTCAAAATGGATTATGGACGGTGGATGCACTAATCATATGATTGGTGATCAAGTCTTCTCATGGACTCAACCTTACGTCCATCAGACAAGAGTCACATCACATTTGCTGACACTGGTAAAAGCAAGGTATTGGGTCTAGGCAGAGTTGCAATCTCAAAGGATCAGCACATGGATAAAGTGATGCTTGTTGAATCCTTGGTTTCAACTTGATGTCCGCCTCAATGCTTTGTGACTTGAACATGATTGTGATATTCGGAAAATATCGTTGCCTTGTACTAATGGAATCGACAAGTCTCTAGTCTTTGAAGGGTATAGGAAAGATGATCTATACATGGTAGATTTCTCAGCAGGTCCACAGCTTGCCGTATGTCTTCTTGCAAAAGCTTCGGAATGCTGGCTCTGGCATCGGAGGCTGGGGCATGCTGGAATGAGGAACTTACACACATTTGCCAAGAAGAAGCATGTCATAGGCATCGAAGGTGTCAAGTTCAAGAAGGATCATTTGTGTGGTGCCTGCGAAGCTAGAAAGATGACTAGGGCAAAGCACCCCTCGAAGACAATCATGACGACATCTCAACCCTTCGAGCTGCTACACATGGATTTGTTTGGCCCTACTCATTACTCTACCCTCACAACAACTGCTTGTCTCTATGCCTTCGTCATTGTTGATGACTACTCAAGATACACATGGGTGCACATAATTCTCTACAAGACTGAAGTGCAAGATGTCTTTAGAAGATTCGCCAATCGAGCAATGAACAATTATGGCGTCAAGATCAAGCATATCAGAAGTGATAACGGCACTGAATTCAAGAACACCGGACTTGATCTTTATCTGGATACCATGGGAATCACTCATGAGTTCTCTGCTCCATACACGCCTCAGCAAAATGGCATCGTGGAGCGCAAGAACAGAACTCTCATTGAGATGGCTCGAATAATGCTCGACGAGTACAAGACACCAAGGAAGTTCTGGCCTGAAGCCATTGATACAACTTGTCACGTCATCAACCGTGTGTATATCCATAAGCTTCTGAACAAAACTTCCTATGAGCTCCTTACTGGCAAGAAGCCAAATGTCAGTTACTTCAGAGTATTTGGGGCTAAGTGCTAGATCAAGGATCCCCATCACAAGTCAAAATTTGAACCCAAAGCTCACGAAGGCTTCATGCTCGGTTACGGAAAGGACTCACACTCTTACAGAGTCTTCAATCTCTATCTCTACAAAATTGTCAAAACTGTAGATGTGCGATTTGATGAAACCAATGGTTCACAAAGAGAGTTCCTGCCAAGCACACTAGACGAAGCTCCATCCAGCGAATCTATCAAGCTGATGGGAACTGGTGAAATCATGCCAAATGAAGCACGCCTGAAGAGGAACTTATCATTTCTGCACCTAACCAACCAGAAGACAATGCTCAGCCTAAAGACAATCCTCCCAATGATGACAATGATCAGCACGAGCAAAGTCTACGTCCAGTTCATCCACGTGTTGCTAATGAAGTACAAATTGAGAAGATAATTGATAGCATCAATGCACCTGGTCCGCTTACTCGCTCAAGAGCAACACAGCTAGCAAATTTCTGTGGGCACTTCTCATTTGTGTCAATATCAGAACCCAAGAAAGTTGCTGAAGCCTTTATGGAACCAGAATGGATTCAAGCTATGCAAGAAGAACTTCAACAGTTCAAGCTGAATAATGTTTGGGAACTTATCAAGCGTCCTGACCCTCGCAAGCATAACATTATTGGCACCAAATGGATATATCGAAACAAGCAAGATGAGCATAGTCAAGTCATCAGAAACAAAGCACGACTTGTGGCTCAAGGATATACTCAAGTTGAAGGAATTGACTTCGACGAAACATTTGCTCCTGTAGCTAGGCTTGAAGCCATTCGCATACTACTAGCCTATGCTAACCACCACAACATCTTGCTATATCAAATGGATGTGAAGAGTGCATTTCTCAACGGCAAGATTGAAGAAGTATATGGCGCTCAACCACCTGGCTTTGAAGATCCAAAACATCCTGATATGGTGTACAAGCTGAATAAAGCACTGTATGGCCTCAAACAAGCTCCTCGCTCCTGGTATGATACAATCAAAGACTTCCTAAAGAGCAAAGGCTTCAAACCTGGATCCCTTGATCCCACACTCTTCACGAAGACGTATGATGGTGAACTGTTTGTATGCCAAATATATGTGGATGACATTATCTTCGGCTGCACCAACCAGAAGTACAGTGATGAATTTGGATACATGATGCAAGAGCAATATCGATGTCCATGATGGGAGAGCTCAAGTTCTTCCTTGGTCTTCAAATTCAATCGACAAAGGAATGGCATCTTTATATCTCAAGAAAAATACCTCCAAGATTATCTCAAGAAGTTTGGAATGCAAGAGTGCAAAGGATACACGACGCCGATGCCAGCCAAACACCATCTCGGTCCCGACGACAATGGTAAAGAGTTCGATCAAAAGGTATACCGCTCCATGATTGGTTCCTTACTTTACCTATGTGCATCTAGGCCAGATATTATGCTTAGTGTTTGCATGTGTGCTCGATTCCAAGCGGCTCCAAAGGAATCGCATCACTTAGCTGTGAAGCGAATTCTTCGATATTTGGCTCACACCCCAACGGATTATGGTATCCAAAGGGCTCAAAATTTTATTTAGTTGGATTTTCGGATGCTGATTATGCTGGTGACAAGGTGGATCGCAAGTCTACATCAGGCACATGTCGCTTTCTGGGACGATCACTCGTCTGTTGGTCTTCAAAGAAGCAGAACTGTGTATCACTCTCAACTACTGAATTTGAATACATTGCTGCTGGGTCTTGCTGTGCTCAACTTCTACGGATGAAGCAAACTCTCAAGGACTATGGCATCAATCTGACACAAGTACCTCTCTCTGCGACAACGAAAGCGCCATCAAGATTGCCAACAATCCAGTCCAGCACTCGAAGACAAAGCACATTGAAATTCGCCATCATTTTCTCAGGGATCATGTCATGAAGAAAGATATTGACATCATTCACGTCAACATTTGAAGAGCAATCGCGATATCTTCACAAAGCCCTTGGATGAGAAAAGGTTTTGCAAGTTACGGTGTGAGCTAAATATCTTGGAGTCCTCAAACGTCCTGTGATCAAGCACACATCCTAACACTTATGCATGTTGATAACTTAGATGTGCAACACACGAAGTAACGTATGTCTTCAATCAATGAAGACTTACATTCTGAGTGTGAATACATTAAAGTGGAAGTTGACTTTGGAGCGCCACGATAATTGTGCGCTGTGTCTGGGTCTAATACTTCCTATACGGTGGGTAACGCCACCACCAAATTTCTTTGTTTGAAGTGTTTCACTCATGGCGTTATTTTTGCAATGTATTCTCATTTTGATTTGACTTCAACTTCAACCTATCTTCATGATCTTCTTCACTATGTTGATTTGGTTGTTGTCGATATATATATATATATATATATATATATATATATATATATATATATATATATATATATATATATATATATATATTGTTCTCGTTCTCTACAGCATTCACTTATAGCTATGTCTTCAAGTTGAATCTTTTGAACTAAGTGAATGTGATCGGACCCTAATTTCTCTATGCTTTCGATCTCAAACTCTATCTGTCCAAATCATATGCATTCTATTGAAACTGTCGAATGTCTTCTCTGCGTCCTTGTCAGCAGAAGACACAGAGACAAACTTTAAGTCTGTTTTAAATGATTCATCATCACTGTTGAATTCCGGAGAAGCCGGAACGACCATCTGACAAACCTGGCGGGCGTGGGAACGTGGGATAACTCACAGTATGTTGCATGCGTGCCACGTGCCCCTCAGATGTGAACCGCCAGGGGCACCTGCGTAATTGCGCTGCGCCGTACACCTCATTATAAATACCTGTCCCCTGCGGTAAAGAAAATCTTCTTCCACCTCTCCACCTCGTCAAAACCCTAGCGCCACCGCTAGCTCTCGACGACGCCGGCGACGAAGCGCTTAGCTGCCGCGACTTCTCCGACGCCGTCCTCACGCCGGCCGCGAACATCTTCATCTCCGCCGCCGCCGTAGGTGTCCTCCGTCGCCAAGTTAGGGCACGGTGGACTGAACTGCTCGGCCTCCTTTCCTCCCGTCTAGCAGTTCTTCGAAGCGGTAAATATATCTCTATTTTTACCATCTTTTTGATCTTCAAGATTCATCCTACTTGCCAAAAATGGTTTCTGCTCATACAAAGTTAGATCTATTCTGTCTGCATCTCGTACTGCCTAGTATATTCACTTAAGCTTCACAACTAGTTAGATTCCTCACTTGTACTTATTCACGGATTCGTACAAATCTGGAACCAACTCTCAGCGTATAAGTGAATGTCTTAGCATCATGAGGTCAATGTCTTCAAACCGATTTATCTTCAAAATCTTCTAAGAATGCATATGACCTCTTCCCCTTCCCTCGCATCTCTAATGCTGTCACAGGTACATGTCCATGGGAGAATCCCTTGGTTCTCATAGTCTGCATTCGTTTGTAGAATTCTTACATCATCAAACTAACTCTCCCGAAGCCAGTTCCTGTCTGTCAAGCAAACGCAAACCTTTGAAGCCTTTGAACATGAAGCCATTCAGTTTGAAGCTCATGGCTACAGATAAGTCAGTCAGGAAGGGCGACAGACAGCGCCGTGAGGGAACTTCAAAAGATCTACCTGATGACCTTGCAGAGCTGTACAAGACAGATCCTGAAGAGACTTACAATCAGCGCAAGACGCGAATCCAATGGATTCGACGCTATTGGGCTGAACAGTGGTTCAAGTACAATTTCGTCACACAGGAATATGCCGAGAAGAATGTCATCAGAAGCACTTGGGGTGATATTCTGTTTCGAGGCCTTCCACCCAAGACCATGGTTGAAGCTATTGCACAAGGTTTCTATCCTTGTATGGTCCGTGGACCTCAGCCTGAGAATGCCGACCCAACGTCTCTGCTCTGGTGTCGCGATGACAATCTCTTCAAGAGCAACTTCCAGCACGCAAAGGCTTCTGCAAAGGAAAACAAGAAGTCATTGGGGTTAGACTTCAACCCTGGTCCCTCTGCTCCCCGTGCTGACGGCTCACGTGACGCTGATCCCAATGTCATCGGTCCCTTCTCAAACCTTGATGGTCTCATCACCTACATCTTGGTCCAAGGTGCCAAAGTGGATCACACTGATGACGATGCTGAGTCTGATGAAGCCCCAGCTCCAGCTCCTGCTCCCGTTCCAAAGCCGCAGAAGCAAAAGAAAGTCAAGGCTTCAAAGTCATTTGCTCCTCCAAAAGCTTCACGTGTGAAGCCAGCTCTTGCACCTCCACGAAGCCGCAGTGCGGTCTGAAGATCAATCCGCATCTCCAAGAAGGCGGAGAAGAAAAAGAAAAGTGTCAAGAATACTGAACTGACACTGACTCCTGCTGCAATTCTGCGTGAAGAGCACATTGATCTGTCAAGTGATGACGATCTTGCAGATGATGCTCTTGAGCAGCTTATCAAGCGCAAAGAAGAAGCAGAAATCTTCAACAACTTGCCTCTCTTTGATGTGGCAATCATCCATCACTTCATTGATGAGTGGTTTGACACACCAAACATCAGCTTTGAAGATCTGCAACTTCCAATTGGCCTCAGCGTCTCCTTCAATGGAGCCATTGCTTCTGAGCTAGCTCTAGCTCAGCGGATTGTCGAACTGAAGCATAAGATTGACTATGAGAAGGCTCAGTTCAAGAAGCACATGGCTGCACTCAGTGTGCAAGACGTTAAAAACTTCAAGGTCATGCTGCACGACCTCAAAGAAACCTTTGTCAAGAAGCGTGAAGAAGCGGAGGCTCGTGGCGCATGAAGGCTCGGCTGAAAAGTGCGTGCTTGCCTACAATGAGGCCGAGAAGCGCCAAGGCTCTTGGCCGCCCCGGCATCGACCCCGGATGGCTGCAAAGAAAAAGAAGTCTTCAACTGACCAAGCTGCACCTTCAAGGCAGGAAGAGCCCGCATTGTCTTCCCAAGCAGCATGGTGGCTCGAAGCCAAAGGTCCGGTCAACCGCTTCGAGCGAGAAGAAGGCGAGGGCTGCGAGGCTGAAGCCGAAAAAGGAAAAATCCTGGCGCCTCGATGCTGCTCCTTCAAGAAGAAGCTAAAGACCAAGAAGAATCGGGATGCTCCCACAGAGCCCCTGATTGTTGAACCCATTTCAGTGGTTCGTCCCGCGTCTGCAACCCAAGAACTTCGCATGACTGTTCATGAGCCTGCTTCCACAGAGGCTCTCAAGTGAAGATATTCCAGCGGTGATCCCCTCACTCATCAAGACATTGGTCACCATGACAATGTTGAAGATGATGAAGTTCTTCCTCAAATCGAGTACAATGTGGTATCATCGCCGTTCGCATTTAACATCGAACTCATCAGCATTGGTCGTCCTCTGACGCCAATTGCTCAGGATGCTTCATGGGCTGATCGCCCGCAACAACAAGACTCCCCCAGTACTCCCCAACAACAAGTCACTCCCCAACAGCAACACCAAGAAGAAGAGGAATACTTTGAGGCCCAGGCAACCCCATCTCCAAAGGCGTCGCCAGCATTTCGCAGGCTTCGCAAAGGTCAAAGGCCTCAAGTGCCTCTTTCGAGCGTTCCAGAAGGAGAAGTGCACCACCAACCTGTTGCACGTCAAATGTTTTCAGAAGCCACTCCAACTGTGAACGTCTACGAGTGCAAGCTAAAGCTGCTGAAGACAATCCGGCTGCATCACCGAAGACACCCAAGAAGAAGAAGAACGTGTCCCTACACCCCGATGGCGAAGAAGTGATCCCGATATCAGCGTGCGGTGCCCGACCTCCACTTCTCAAGTGGAGGTTGTAAACAATGAGCCTGCCACCTCCAACACCAATGAAGCCAATGACGTGGTCATGGCTGAAGCAAATGTGGAGCCTGCACCAACAGCTCATGAAGCCAATGAGGCAACTGCTCCCGAAGCATCTGCTGAGCAGCCTGAAGCCTCAGTTGCTGCCACTACTCCAGTTCCGCCACCAAGGCCCTATACAATCGAGCAAGCATACAACTATGGCGAGCTAGTCACAGTAAGATGGCCCGTTCTGGTCCCTCCGCCTCATGCCTCTAGTCCTCAGTTCGACTATCATATTGGGCATATGCCTCAGGTCCAGAAGCCTAAGCCAAGACTGCCAAGGTTTCCAGGCACTGCCACCTCAATAGGTTCTTTCAATGCAAATGGCTTCAAAGCCCACAATACTTTCTTTGACAGAGCAAAGAACCCCTACACAAGGCCAAGAATATCTTCTGACCGGTTCTGGAGCTATCAGCAAAGAAGCTATTACTCATGTGTTCTGTATGATCAAGGCCGCATTTTCCCTCATATGCGCCTCGACACTGAAGCCATTGCTGGACTGCCGTGCTTAGAAGAAGCACTTGATTGCTTTCATGATGCAGGTCTGCTTGGTTTCGTTACAGACAAAGAACACTGGAACGAAGAATTAGTGCTTCAATTCTATGCCACACTCCACATCCGCGGCTACAACAGAGACACGAAGACATGGGTTCTCGAGTGGATGACAGGAAATGTTCATCATGAAGCCAAAGCTCTTGACATCATAGAGCTCACAGGCCTACCCACTCCCGGAGAGCTGTTTGAACCTGGATGTCAACTCCACCGCGATGCCTTGGAGAGCATATTTCATGAGCCAGAACCCGACATGAGTCAGATGCTGAGCATGATGAAGCCACTGCCACATGACGCTGAATACCCTCAGCACTTCTTTGTTGATGACCTTGAGTATCTGCCTCGCACCATATATCACATCATCAGGCGAACTCTATGGCCTATCAAAGGGCATTCATCGTCTGCAAAGCTTGAAGGGGCAATGAAGACATTGGTCTTTTATATCCTCAATGGCATCAGCTTCAACACGCAAGATTTCTTCATCAGGCAATTGGCTGCATCTGGATCTGATCTTTTGGTCCAAGTTCTATGCTCCATGGGTCATCGCCTCATCAAGATGCACTCAGCTATCAACTATCAACCCTCTGCTCGCAATCATCTGATATTTCTACCAGAGGTTGATATGTCTGTTGAAGCCATATACCCCGAGCCTGCCAAAAAGCCACTAAGTCTTCAGAATGCAGAACACCACAGCTTCTCTCAACCCATCGAAGGTGTCCAAGAGGTATCTCGTGTCTATCCCCTGGCTGGAAACACACGTCTGCCGCATCGTGCAAGGACTGAAGCGACTGAGAGCATGATTGGCCAAAGGCCTCGGAAGCGCTCTCGAGTCTTCAATGATCGAGAACTTCTTGTGGCGCTGCATCAAAAGAAAGATAAGCATCACTCCTGGCTAAAGCATCAAATGCAAAGCCTCTTGGTGGACGTCAATCGCATTCGCAATCTTGCCACCAAGAATGCCTTTGTCACCCACGAGACTTGTCGGCGATCATGGAAGAGTTTGACCCTGCTCAGTGCTGAAGCTGATCTTCAAGACGATGGTTTCACTGAACGTTTCAAGTTTGACTCCACTCCTCCACGGAATGCAGTCCTACGAAGAACTCCATCACTTGAAGACTCTGACTATTCTTCCTCCGCGGCAACTGTCAATGCCAGAGTGATTGATGATGAAGCCGATGCTACTTCACCGCCCCCTACTTCTGCTCAAATCGACACTGCGCCAAGCTCGTCTGCACCGCCGAGGGAGTCCTGGATTAGGGGGTATCCGGATAGCCGCACTACCATCATCAGCCGAACTATCATTGGCCGGACTATCATCATCGACCGGACTCCAAGACTATGAAGATACAAGATTGAAGACTTCACCCCGTGTTCGGATGGGACTTTCCTTGGCGTGGAAGGCAAGCTTGGCAATACGGATATGTAGATCTCCTACCATTGTAACCGACTCTATGTAACCCTAGCCCTCTCCGGTGTCTATATAAACCGGATGGCTTTAGTCTGTAGGACTAGAATCAGAACAACCCTTACAATCATACCATAGGCTAGCTTCTAGGGTTTAGCCTCCTTGATCTCGTGGTAGATCCACTCTTGTAAACATCCACAATATCAATATCAATCGAGTAGGACGTAGGGTTTTACCTCCATCAAGAGGGCCCGAACCTGGGTAAAACATCGTGTCCCTTGTCTCCGGTTACCATCCGCCTAGACGCACAGTTCGGGACCCCCTACCCGAGATCCGCCGGTTTTGACACCGACAACCGCCAACCAACAACGACAACCCTGCTGCATCATCTTCTTCAGAAGAGGACGAGTAGATGCTCTATGTCTTCAAACCTTTTTGGTCATTACTGACAAAAGGGGGAGAAGCATATGAGTTTCATAGTCTTCAAGCGGGTTCATAAGGGCGGTTTGCACTATATTTTGCCTAGTGTTTACAACTCTCTCTTTTGATACATTTGGTTCTTTGAGTTGTAACACTTAAACATGATGGTCGTCTGCTACTTATTTGCTTTACTCTGCTGCGATGATAAATTCTGCATGTGCGACGATAACTTCCGCACTTAGATCATTCTGCAGACGTCCATTTTTCATTATGCATGTCATTCTCTTGGTTATATCATTTCATGCATGATGAATTATCTTCATAAGTTGAAGAGGATCTCCACAAGTACAACCTGCCATGTGCATTTGCATTCCAAAAGCAAACTACTTATATGCACATCTTCAGGGGGAGCCTTTGCCACTTATGAAGACAATTCCCTATCCTTTACAATTTCACATATTTTATCCCCGTTGAAAACTTCAACCAGTTTGTCATCAATCACCAAAAAGGGGGAGATTGTAAGTGCATCTAGTGCCACCCCTAGTTGGTTTTGGAGTATTGACGACAAATGTGGTTGAGGGACTAATGCGTTTGTGAGAATTGCCGGATAACGCAGGTAGTGTCCCTCATTGATTCGGTTTATCTAACGGAGATGACCCCTAAAAATGTATGAAGACATTGAAGACAATGGTGGTATGTGAAGACATTCACATTGAAGACTATGACATGAGAAGACATTGAGTGAAGACTATGGAGCGCGAAGACTATGTCGTTTCGTTGTTTCCGTTTCTTCTTTGTTGAGTCGTAGGAACCACCGTACTGTTAAGTGGGGTCCAAGTGATCATAGTCAGAATTACTGAAGTGATGCTCAACCCAAATCCTATGTCTTCGAGCGAAGACAATGAGAGCAAAACTTATCCAGAGCTGGATGAGTCAGCTTTGCTTGTAGCCCAAGTAAAGTTGCCGTGTGTGTTTGAAATCTGACCGTTGGAACACGTGTCAGTTCCTTAGTGACCCAGGGTCATTTCGGACATAACAGGTCGAGTTGCCTAGTGGCTATAAATAGCCCACCCCCTACACCATAAATTGGTGGCTGCTCAGAGTTAGTGCACGACTTTTGTCGTTTGAGAGCAACCCACCTCAAGCCTTTGAGAGAGAAATCCTTGCGAGGACAAAGCCCAAACACCCAGAGCCAAAGAGTGTTAGGCATCACTGAAGTTTTCCTGTCTGTGTGACCTGAAGACTTATTACACTTGAGGACTGTGAATCCTCCAGCCGGTTAGGCGTCGCGTTCTGAGCATCCAAGAGTCATTGTGGATTGCCGGTGAACGTCGTATGTGAAGGTTCGAAAGTCTACCTTGAAGACTTACCAGAGTGATTGGGCGAGGACTGGGTGTCCTTAGCTCAAGGGGAATAAGGTGAAGACGCGGTCTTCTGAGTTGAATATCAGCCTCCCTAACCAGACGTACAGTTGTCACAGCAACTGGAACTGGTCCAGCAAATCCTGTGTCTTCAACAAGTGACTGGTTCTATCACTTCCCTCCTTTACCTTGAGTTTGTCTTCGTGAATTCATTGCTCATATGCCTTATCTGTTTGACTTCATTGCTTGACTTCTATCGTTGTTTGGCTTCATACTATCTTCCATCCTGATCCTTACTACCTAGCTGCTATTAGTCATTGTGCATTCACATTATTGCATACTTGACTATGGCTTGCTTGTTGTAGTTTATCTTTCGCTGCATATCAATTAGGTCATTTCTATTGTTTGTCTTAGAAACATCCGTGTTTTGAAGACTTTCCTTAAAATCGCCTATTTACCCCCCCTCTAGTCGATAACTAGCACTTTCAAATACTCTACCGTCGAAAGCTGTTGCGATCCCCTACACTTGTGGGTTATGAAGACTAATTTCTGCCGCCGTTGCCGGGGAGCATAGCTCTATTCTTTGAGTCACTTGGGATTTATATTTGCTGGACACTATGAAGAACTTGAAAGACGCTAAAACAAAAATTTATCCCTCAACTACGAGGGGAGGTAAGGAACTGCCATCTAGCTCTGCACTTGATTCACCTTCTGTTTTGAGTAAGCTTGCGACACCTAAGCCTGCTTCTGCTATTCGTTCTGATATGTCGCATGTTATTGATGATGCCACTACTGCTATGCATGATACTTATGATGAAACTACTTCTATGCTTGATACTACTGTGCCCCTTAGTGAATTTCTTGATGAACAAATTGCTAGGGATGGAGAGAAAGAAATTATTGATACTGATTATATTGATGAAAGTGATGATGAAGATAGGACTGTTATTCCTGAGGGTTATGTTTTTGATATGGAAGCTTCTGCAGCTATTTTAGCTTGGAAAGATAGAGCTGAGCTCAAGAGGTTATTAGTTGAATGGAACGAGCAATCCCTTAGAGATAGAATGAGGCCTGACCCTGCTTTTGCTACTTCACCTATTTGTGTTGCCGATAAGGATTATGAATTCTCTGTTGATCCTGATATAATTACTTTGGTTGAATCTGATCCTTTTCATGGTTATGAATCTGAAACTGTTGTGGCACATCTTACTAAATTAAATGATATAGCCACCCTGTTCACTAATGATGAGAGATCTCGCTACTTTTATATCCTTAAAATATTTCCGTTCTCATTAAAGGATGATGCTAAGATATGGTTTAATTCTCTTGATCCTGGTTGTGTGCGTAGTCCCCATGATATGATTTATTACTCCTCTGCTAAATATTTCCCTACTCATAAGAAACAAGCTGCTTTGAGGGAAATATACAACTTTGTGCAAATTGAAGAAGAGAGTCTCCCACAAGCTTGAGGGAGGCTTCTCAAGTTACTTAATGCTTTGCCTGATCATCCTCTTAAGAAAAATGAAATACTTGATATCTTTTATAATGAACTAACCGATGCTTCCAGAGATTACTTAGATAGTTGTGCTGGTTCTCTTTTCAGGGAAAGAACACCGGATGAAGCTGAAATCCTATTGAATAATATGTTGATAAATGAAAATAATTGGGCACTTCCTAAGCCAGCTCCTGTGCCAGCCCCTGAGCCAATTACTGAGCCTATTCCTAAACCAACTCCGAAGAAGAGAGGTGTTCTATTTCTCAGTTCTGAAGATATGCAAGAAGCAAAGAAATCTATGAAAGAAAAAGGTATTAAAGCTGAAGATGTTAAGAATTTATCTCCTATTGAAGAAATACATGGTCTTAATTTACCGCCTGTTGAAGAAACATATGATCTTAATCCATTACCTATTGAAGAACCTCCTGGTCTTGATAACCCGACACAGGTAGTAAAGGTAAATTCTCTCTATGGATTTGATGAAGGTGATATTCCTCACTATAAGTCTGCTAGACAATGCTTTGATGAGTTTGATAATTTTATTGTTAAACAAGAAAACTTCAATGCTTATTTTCGTAGACAATTGAGATACAATTCCGATATGATTAAACACTTGGGTGATTATATGGCTAATGTTAGAGGTGAACTTAAACTTGTTAGCAAACATGCTTCTATGGTTACCACTCAAGTAGAACAAGTACTTAAAGCTCAAAATGATTTGCTCAATGAAATGAATAGTAAGAAAAATGATTATGCTGTTAGAGTGGCTACTAGAACTGGTAGAATGACTCAGGAACCTTTGTATCCTGAAGGCCACCCTAACAGAATTGAGCAAGATTCTCAGAGAAATAATGTTTATGTACCTAGTTCTTCTAAAAAGAAGAAAAAGAAAAACGATAGGACTTGGCAAACTTCTAGTGAACCTATTGCTGAAACACCTGAGAATCCAAATGATATCTCTATGTCTGATACTGAAACACAATCTGGTAATGAACGTGAACCTAGTGAAAATGTTAATGATGATGTTCATGATGATTCTCAACCTAGTAATGATAATGATGTAGAAGTTGAACCTGCTGTTGATCTTGATAACCCACAATCAAAGAATCAACGTTATGATAAGAGAGACCTTGTTGCCAGGAAACATGGTAAAGAAAGAGAACCATGGGTTCAGAAACCTATGCCTTTCCCTCCCAAACCATCCAAGAAAAAGGATGATGAGGATTTTGAGCGCTTTTCTAAAATGATTAGACCTATCTTTTTGCGTATGCGATTGACTGATATGCTCAAAATGAATCCTTATGCTAAATATATGAAAGATATTGTTACTAATAAAAGAAAGATACCGGAAGCTGAAATTTCCATCATGCTTGCTAATTATATTTTAAGGGTGGAATACCAAAGAAACTTGGAGATCCAGGAGTACTCACTATACCATGCTCCATTAAAAGAAACTATGTTAAAACTGCTTTATGTGATCTTGGAGCCGGTGTTAGTGTTATGCCTCTCTCTTTATATCATAGACTTGACTTGAATAAGTTGACACCTACTAAAATATCTTTGCAAATGGCTGATAAATCAACTGCTATACCCGTCGGTATTTGTGAGGATGTGCCTGTTGTGGTTGCAAACGTTACTATTTTAGCGGACTTTGTTATTCTTGATATTCCCGAGGATGATAGTATGTCTATTATTCTTGGAAGACCTTTTCTGAATACTGCAGGGGCTGTTATTGATTGCAACAAAGGCAATGTCACTTTTCATGTTAATGGTAATGAGCATACGGTACACTTTCCGAGGAAACAACCTCAAGTTCATAGTATCAACTCTATTGGAAAAATTCCATCGATTATATTTGGAGGTTTTGAATTTCCTCTTCCTACTGTCAAGAAGAAATATGATATTCTTATTATTGGGGATGTGCATATCCCCGTTGAGGTAACATAGTGTTATTCGAAATTTCTCCGGTTTCATGTTATTTGGAATGAGTTTATTAACAAGACCTGATCAACCTTGTTAGTGGATTCCTTTTGATGAGCATGAGATGGATGAAACTAGAAGCACAACCTTCTGTCCTTTCTTTCTACTTTATGTTATTTAGTTGAAATAAAGTAAAATAGTATTTTTCTGTCTGTTTTCTGATTTATCTGTGCAATATAAGAATACCCCAAAAATAAAAGTTCTCCAAATGCCCTGAAAATGAAATATGATTTTTTCTAGAATATTTGAGGATTTATGGTACTGAAAACACTGCGGGGGGAGCTGCCACCTGGTCACGTGGGTGGAGGGCCCGCCCCCTGCCCCGTGGGCCCATGGTGGCCCTCCTCCACTTATTCCCGCACCCATCCTCTTCTTCTTCCTCCCACAAACACGAATATCTAGCTCAAGCATGAGTTCTAGCTCACTTTGCTGTGATTTCGATCTCCTTGCTCAAAGCACCTTTCACAAAACAGCTTACGGGAATTGTTCCTTGAGGAAAGCAATATGCTTAGGAAAATGTTCGAAGGAGGTTCTTCAAGGAAGCAAGGACCCAGGCTTGCAATGCGTGATGCTGATGAGGAGCCCCCAAGGGACGCACCAGTGCGGCCCTGTGAATGGCCCTCGGAAAATTTTATGGATCGAGCGGGAATCAAAGAGGAATTTAACGCATATTTGTGTAACGCCGATGAAAGCACAAGTGCTCCCTAGGTGGTTTTGGAAATTAATGTCAACATATCTCTTGTTGGACTAACACTTTTATCTAGGATGTTTCAGATAAGTTCAACAATGGAGTGGCATGGACTAAAGGGTGTGGGAACTCCTTCAAGATGCTAAGGACAAAGGATTGGCTCAAGCTTCAAGCTCAAGACTCTTCATTTTACATTTTAGTGATCCAAGATCACATTGAGTCTATAGGAAAAGCCAATACCATCAAGGAGGGGTGAGGTGTTGCTTAATGAGCCTCTTGCTTCATGTGCTTAGTGATATGCTCCAAAACCCTCAACTACTTTCCCACTTCCACACATATGACCTAAACCTAAAGTCAAACTCGGCCCCACCGATTCTTTCTATCCGGCGCCACCGAGTTCAGATGTCATAGCCACTGCCACAAACCCTAGGCAAATCAGTTTCACCGATAGGTATCTCGGTCTCACCGATATGGGATTGTAATCTCTCTGTGTATGTCCATCACCAGATTCGGTCTCACCGAGTTCGTGTAATTGGTACGACCCAGATTACAATGCAAACTTTCTGGTTAGCTAATTACCAAAATCGGTCCCACCGAGTTTGAGTAATCAGTTCCACCGAGTTTGCCTGACCAACTCTCTGGTTAGCTAATTACCAAAATCGGTCTCACCGAGTTTGTGTAATCGGTCTCACCGAGATTACGTTATGCCCTAACCCTAATCATATCGGTCCTACCGAGTTGCATTCCGGTCCCACCGAAAACCCTAACGGTCACTAGGTTTACTAAATCGGTCTGACCGAGTTTTATGATTCGGTCCCACCGAGTTTGGTAAATTGTGTGTAACGGTTAGATTTTCTGTGGAGGCTATATATACCCCTCCATCTCCTCTTCATTCGTGGAGAGAGCCATCAGAACAAGCCTACACTTCCAACATCCTATTTCTAAGAGAGAACTACCTACTCATGTGTTGAGGCCAAGATATTCCATTCCAACCATATGAATCTTGATCTCTAGCCTTCCCAAGTTGCTTTCCACTCAAATCTTCTTTCCACCAGATCCAAATCCTATGAGAGAGAGTTGAATGTTGGGGAGACTATCATTTGAAGCACAAGAGCAAGGAGTTCATCATCAACACACCATTTGTTACTTCTTGGAGAGTGGTGTCTCCTAGATTGGCTAGGTGTCACTTGGGAGCCTCCGACAAGATTGTGGAGTTGAACCAAGGAGTTTGTAAGGGCAAGGAGATCGCCTACTTCGTGAAGATCTACCGCTAGTGAGGCAAGTCCTTTATGGGCGACGGCCATGGTGGGTTAGACAAGGTTGCTTCTTCGTGGACCCTTCGTGGGTGGAGCCCTTCGTGGACTCGCGCAACCGTTACCCTTCGTGGGTTGAAGTCTCCATCAACGTGGATGTACGATAACACCACCTATCGGAACCACGACAAAAACATCCGTGTCTCCAATTGCGTTTGAATCCTCCAAACCCTTCCCTTTACATTCTTGCAAGTTGCATGCTTTACTTTCCGCTGCTCACATACTCTTTGCATGCTTGCTTGTTATGTATTGAGAAAGTTAAACTTGTGCCTAAACTCCACTTAAACCTAAAAGAAGTTAAAAACTGGAACTTTGGTACTTAGTGTCTAATCACCCCCCCTCTAGACACCTCTTCTCAAGATCCTACAAGTGGTATCAGAGCTTTGGTCTCCATTGCCTTGGTTTAATCACCATTGGAGGAAGATGGATGAGTCTACTTTGGGGAGTCTTAGTCATAGAGTGCCTATTCTTGATGGAGAGTATTTTCATGAGTGGAAAAATGAGATGCTTGTAATGTTCAATCAATATAATTTGAACAAGTACATTGCTAGTCCTTGTGCACCTCATGTTGATCATATGCATCCTACCCTTGATGAATCTATTGACATGACTAGAAATCTTAGAACTGTTAATCTTATCACTAGAGGCTTGCCTAGAAACTTAATTAGAATCTTGCCTACTCTTGAGTGTGCCTACACTATATGGAAATTTCTTGAGGAACGCTTTCCAAATTATTCCTTGAAAAATCTAGATGAAATTCTCTATAAGTCTATTGCCTTGAGTAAGATGAATACTAGTGATCCTATGTTTGGTGATCGTCTATTTGAACTTACCAACCTTATGCATGCCAAAGGAGATGTTGGAATTATTGGTGATATTATTTCCGAAGCTATAAGAATTCATAAGCAAGATCATTGTCAAACTCACTCTAACGAATTACCCTCTCTATGACTTGATTCACCACATAACGATGTTGAACATGGATACTATGATGAGGATGATGATAGTGACTTCGATCTTGATGATGCAATGAGACATTTTGGTCTTATGGCAAATCTTCGGGGATATGTGTCAGGAGGAAAGGAATGGGTTCTTGACAGTGGATGTACCGATCACATGACCGGAGATAAAGACATGTTTCGTGAGCTTGCTGAAAATGACAGTCCTCGAAAGTATGTCACTTTCGGTGATAACTCAAAGGTAAGTGTGTTGGCCTTGGTAAGGTGGCCATCTCACATGATAGCTCCATTCAGAATGTCATGCTCGTTGAATCTCTTGGCCACAACTTACTTTCAGTATCTAGACTTGCTGATTTCGGTTTCAATGTCCTATTTACTGAAGTAGATTGTCAAGTGTTTCATCGAGACAATCATAAAATGGTCTTTACCGCTATACGTAGAGGTGATCTTTACATTGTTGATTTCTCTAAAAAGGCACAACCTAAAACATGCTTCATTGCTAAATCCTCAAAAGGCTGGTTATGGCATAGACGACTAGGTCACGTTGGCATGAGAAATCTTGACAAGCTTATTCAAGGAAATCATATCCTTGGAGTTAACGATGTCATATTTGATAAGGATAGACTGTGCAGTGCGTGTCAAGCAGGTAAACAGGTTGGAGGAAGGCATCCCGTGAAGAACATCATGACCACAAGGAGGCCACTCGAGCTACTTCATATGGATCTCTTTGGTCCCAACGCCTACAAAAGCCTCAGTGGAAATTCTTTTGGTCTAGTTATAGTTGATGATTTTTGAAGATTTACGTGGGTGTTCTTTCTCAATGGTAAATCGCAGGTCCAAAAGATCTTCAAAAACTTCGCTAGGAAGGCCCAAAATCAATTTGAAGTGAAGATCAAGAAGGTTCGCAGCGACAACGGAACGGAGTTCAAGAACGCAAATGTGGACACCTTTCTTGAAGAAGAAGGGATTTCACACGAGTTCTCGGCTACGTACACACCTCAACAAAATGGAGTTGTTGAGAGGAAAAACCGGACGCTCATCAAAATGGCGAGAACGATGCTTGATGAGTACAAAACGCCGAAGCACTTTTGGGCAGAAGCGGTTGAGACAGCTTGTCATGCAACAAATCGCTTGTATCTTCACAAGCTACTAGGCAAGACGGCATACGAGCTCCTCACCGGTAACAAACCCCAAGTTGGATACTTTCGAGTATTCGGCTCAAAATGCTACATTCTTGATAAGCATCATCGTTCAAAATTTGCTCCTAAGTCTCATGAAGGTTTCCTACTAGGTTATTGCTCAAACTCTCACACTTACCGTGTCTACAACAATTTCACCCGAAAGGTTGAAGAGACGGTAGATGTGAAGTTTGATGAATCTAACGGCTCGCAAGTAGAGCAATTGCCAATTGATGTAGGAGACAAAGACCCCTCGGAAGCAATCCAAGATTTGTCTATTGGCAAGGTCCGTCCAACGGAGGTGAAGGAGAGTACCTCGTCTGTCCAAGTGGAAGCTTCTACTTCATAACAAGGTGAACCGAGAGTTGATACGGAAGCATCCACAAGTGGAACACACCAAGATGAAGAAAATGAGGAAGAACATCACGAACATCAACAACCTCCTTCTCCACCACGACAAGAAAACGACAACGCCAACAATGAAGATGATCAAGAAGAAGAAGAAGAACAAGATGAAGAAGATGTTCAACCGAGACCCAAGAAAAAGCTTTCACGAGTTCGAGCAAGAGTTGCTAAAGACCATCCCGTCGAGCAAATCTACAATGATATTCAAACCGGGAGAATCACTCGCTCTAAAACTCGTTTAGCTAACTTTTGTGAAAACTATTCTTTCATCTCTAGCATTGAACCTATGAAGGTCGAAGAAGCATTGGAAGATCCGGATTGGATAAATGCTATGCATGAAGAGCTACACAACTTTGAGAGAAACCAAGTTTGGACATTGGTTGAGAAGCCCGACAACAACCACAACATCATCGGTACCAAATGGGTGTTTCGCAACAAGCAAGATGAAGATGGACAAGTAGTTCGCAACAAAGCACGTCTAAATCGCCTAAGGCTACACACAAGTTGAAGGTATGGACTATGGTGAGACTTATGCTCCCGTTGCTAGACTTGAGTCCATTCGCATCTTACTTGCCTATGCTAATCACCATAATATCACCTTGTACCAAATGGACATTAAAAGTGCGTTTCTAAATGGTGAAATAGAGGAGGAAGTTTATGTTAAACAAACTCCCGGCTTTGTCAATCCTAAGAAACCAAATCATGTTTACAAACTTCACAAAGCCCTTTATGGTCTTAAACAAGCTCCTAGAGCATGGTATAAATGCTTGACCAAGTTTCTTCTTGAAAAAGGCTTTGAAATTGGGAAAATTGATTCCACACTTTTTACTAAAAGGGTTAATGGAGAACTATTTGTGTGCCAAATTTATGTTGATGATATCATATTTGGATCGACTAACCCTCATTTTAGTGAAAAGTTTGGGAAGCTAATGTCGGAGAAGTTTGAGATGTCAATGATGAGTGAACTCAAATTCTTTCTTGGGTTGCAAATCAAGCAAACTAAGGAAGGTACTTTTGTCTCTCAAATGAAGTACACTAAGGAATTATTCAAGAAGTTCAATATGCAAGAGTGCAAAGGTATGTCTACACCCATGCCTACTAGTGGACATCTTGATTTGACCAAAGATGGTAAACCGGTTGATCGAAAGGTTTATCGGTCTATGATTGGATCATTGTTATACCTATGTGCTTCACGTCCCGATATTATGCTAAGTGTGTGCATGTGTGCAAGATATCAAGCTGCTCCTAAAGAATGTCATCTTAAGGCCGTGAAAAGGATAGTGAGATACTTAATTCATACGCCAAATTTTGGCATTTGGTATCCTAAGAGGGCCTCTTTCGATCTTGTTGGCTATTCTGACTCGGACTATGCCAGAGACAAGGTTGATAGAAAGTCCACTTCGGGTACTTGTCAATTTCTTGGTAGATATCTTGTGTCTTGGTACTCCAAGAAACAAAACTCGGTATCCTTATCTACAGCTGAAGCGAAGTACATTGCCGCTGGTTCATATTGTGCTCAATTACTTTGGATGACCCAAACTCTTAAAGATTATGGGATATATGTGAAACATGTTCCATTGCTTTGTGACAATGAAAGTGCTATCAAAATTGGTCATAATCCCGTACAACATTCTCGAACTAAGCATATTGAAGTTCGTCATCACTTCATTCGAGATCATGTTGCTAAGGGTGACATTAATCTTAAGCATGTTCGCACCGAAAAGCAATCAGCTGATATATTTACTAAACCTCTTGATGAGAAAGTGTTTTGTAGGTTGAGAGGAGAACTGAACATCATAGATGCTTCAAACTTGGAATAGAAACTCCATTGGATACATGCAAGACATGAGCTTATGACTAATCCATGATATCTCTCTTATGATGAAAATATCATATCTTGGATATATTTGCATCTTGCATGTTATCTAACCCATGTAGGTACTTGGTTGAATCAAATTCCATGAGATTGTAATCTACTCACATCTTGAGCAATCTCTACATTGCCAAGTCTCTACACTATGGTGGCTGAATACAAGGAAGCACAGAATCATTCAAACATATCCTTTGACAAACTCTTTGTTGAGCTTCATGATTGTCATTTTTGGATATACAAGTGCTACTCCTTGCAAGAACTAACCCGTGTAGGTAGTTGGACTCAAATTCCAAGTGGTGCTCCCAACTCTTGATGAGCTACATCAACCTTGAGCAACCCACACAAGTTCAACTACATGGTCAACACCACCAACCAAGGTATGTTATTCCATCTTAGAGAAGCTTTACTCTGAGTCATGAGCTAAAGCAACTCGACAAGATGTGAATACATCAAAATGCTAAAACGAAAAATGGTAACCCCATTTTGAGCTTAAACGATGAGTATGACCTATGATCAAGTGATCTCACTTGACTCCTAAGTCAATATACTCTAACATAGGTGACTTTGTCACCGACCATCTCTAGATGAAGTTCTCTTGTGTTCTTTTCGGAGTTTTTGCATTTGTCTCATGCATATTTGTTTCCCCTTTCAAGAAAAACTTCATCTAGATTTATTTCTTTTCTTTCTGTTTGCTCAGCATTTTCTGCATCCAATTCATTGCACATCATTCAGTAAATTCCTTGCAAATCTTTGTGAGATCTTTCTAGTCTAGTGAGCTGAGGTGACAAGTGTTTTCTCTGCGATGAACTCGGCTTCACCGATTTGCTGCTTTCGGTCCAACCGAATCCTTTCGGTACAACCGAAGCATACAACTCGGTGCCACCGATTTCACAACAGGAAAAACAGTTTGCCACTAATTATGTGTTTCTTCTGATCTAGCTCCACTCAATGAATCTTGTCCTCTACAAGCATCACAATTTTATCCAGTGCTTTGTGTTGTGACTCAAGGATCAAACCCATTAACAAAAAATTCCAGAAGACCCTTCTTGGAAATTGATGTCAAAGGGGGGGGGAGAGAGAGAGAGATCACATCAAAGCTTATCACTTCCAAAAGGGAGAGAGTATTAAGGGGGAGAAAGAGATCTCCAGGGGGAGAGAATACTCAAATAGGGAGTATTTCTCAAGGATCCCAGATGCTTGGTGTTCAAGAGGAGAGATGCCACTTGTCTTTTTGGGGGAAAGACATGCTCATGTGTGCTTATTTGCATTAAGCTCTACTCTTTTATATCTTTCAGCTCTGTTTTCAGCTCTGATTTTCTGTTCCCTATCTTCTCCCAATATCTCATACTAGATTCAGGGGGAGCAAGACATCTAAGGGAAAGGAATCATTTAAATTCATTGCATATCTTTACTCTTGGGGACATGTCTAATCCAGTGTGGTACTTAGTACTCACTCTCTACATGTCATCCCATTCTTGGTATTCTTGTGGTTTCTTCGGTTTGCTCTGGCTAGTAGATGTACCTGTGTTATCTAACCTTGTTTGTGCAGGTTCATTTCACCCTAAGCCAACTCAATACTACAAGGTAAGTGTATGCATCACACTCATGTGTATGAGAAATTCTTGCTGATGTACATACTGTTTGCAAGATGGACTCATGAGGATGAAGGTATTTTATTTAATACTCTTTGCTCTGATGCATATGGCCAAGATACATGTAACACATTGCCTACTCTATCATGGTTATGCTTTCACATGTTTCTATATTCCATATTCACATGATTGCATACATATAGGGGGAGCCTATGCTTGTTACATGTCTTTCCGAAGCATTACTTGCTATTCTTTATATCCTTATCTAAAGCTTCGATGTATGTTGCCATCAATTACCAAAAAGGGGAGATTAAAAGCACAAGTGCTCCCTAGGTGGTTTTGGTAATTAATGTCAACATATCTCTTGTTGGACTAACACTTTTATCTAGGATGTTTCAGATAAGTTCAACAATGGAGTGGCATGGACTAAAGGATGTGGGAACTCCTTCAAGATGCTAAGGACAAAGGATTGGCTCAAGCTTCAAGCTCAAGACTCTTCATTTTACATTTTAGTGATCCAAGATCACATTGAGTCTATAGGAAAAGCCAATACTATCAAGGAGGGATGAGGTGTTGCTTAATGAGCCTCTTGCTTCATGTGCTTAGTGATATGCTCCAAAACCCTCAACTACTTTCCCACTTCCACACATATGACCTAAACCTAAAGTCAAACTCGGCCCCACCGATTCTTTCTATCCGGCGCCACCGAGTTCAGATGTCACAGCCACTGCCACAAACCCTAGGCAAATCGGTTTCACCGATAGGGATCTCGGTCTCACCGAGATGGGATTGTAATCTCTCTATGTATGTCCATTACCAGATTCGGTCTCACCGAGTTCGTGTAATCAGTACGACCGAGATTACAATGCAAACTCTTTGGTTAGCTAATTACCAAAATCGGTCCCACCGAGTTTGAGTAATCGGTTCCATCGAGTTTGCCTGACCAACTCTCTGGTTAGCTAATTACCAAAATCGGTCTCACCGAGTTTGTGTAATCGGTCTCACCGAGATTACGTTATGCCCTAATCCTAATCATATCGGTCCTACCGAGTTTCATTCCGGTCCCACCGAAAACCCTAACGGTCACTAGGTTTACTAAATCGATCTGACCGAGTTTTATGATTCGGTCCCACCGAGTTTGGTAAATTGTGTGTAACGGTTAGATTTTGTGTGGAGGCTATATATACCCCTCCACCTCCTCTTCATTCGTGGAGAGAGCCATCGAACAAGCCTACACTTCCAAATCCTATTTCGAGAGAGAACTACCTACTCATGTGTTGAGGCCAAGATATTCCATTCCAACCATATGAATCTTGATCTCTAGCCTTCCCAAGTTGCTTTCCACTCAAATCTTCTTTCCACCAGATCCAAATCCTATGAGAGAGAGAGTTGAGTGTTGGGGAGACTATCATTTGAAGTACAAGAGCAAGGAGTTCATCATCAACACACCGTTTGTTACTTCTTGGAGAGTGGTGTCTCCTAGATTGGCTAGGTGTCACTTGGGAGCCTCTAACAAGATTGTGGAGTTGAACCAAGGAGATTGTAAGGGCAAGGAGATCGCCTACTTCGTGAAGATCTACCGCTAGTGAGGCAAGTCCTTCGTGGGCGATGGCCATGGTGGGATAGACAAGGTTGCTTCTTCGTGGACCCTTCGTGGGTGGAGCCCTCCGTGGACTCGCAAGAACTGCTACCCTTCATGGGTTGAAGTCTCCATCAACGTGGATGTACGATAGCACCACCTATCGGAACCATGACAAAAACATCCATGTCTCCAATTGCGTTTGAATTCTCCAAACCCTTCCCTTTACATTCTTGCAAGTTGCATGCTTTACTTTCCGCTTCTCACATACTCTTTGCATGCTTGCTTGTTATGTATTGAGAAAGTTAAACTTGTGCCTAAACTCCACTTAAACCTAAAAGAAGTTAAAAACTGCAACTTTGGTACTTAGTGTCTAATCACCCCCCCTCTAGACACTTCTTCTCAAGATCCTACAGCCGATCTTGTGAGCTTTGAGGCAGACAAATGCCCCCAGTACCATCAACTCACTAGTTCATTCGTGAGGAGGTTTGAATTTCCATCTTCACGTAATTCTCCAACTATCATGTTTGATCTTTATGACAAATCTTATACCATGGATTTAGAGGATTTTACTTCTGCTTGCAAACTTCCACAATGGGGTAGTGCCAGTGATCCCCGTAAATATGAATTTAGAGACTTTCTTGCTGGTATAACTGTAGGGGAATCTAGAGATGTAGCATAAGCTACTATAGGGAGCATTCACTTTCCTGCTATACATTATTTTGCTCTCTTCATAGGTAGGTGCATAACTGGTAAGGATGAAGCATGTCATATGTGTGTGCCTGACCTCAGTATTCTTAGGAGTGCTGTGTTAGGAGACCAATCTTATAATATGGGAGCCATTGTTGCACGTAGGTTGCATCATAATATATATAATAGAGATTTATTTGGTGGAATTTATGCAACCCGCTTAGCTAATTTTCTTGAGGTGGACATTCGTGAGGATGATATGGAGTTGCCTCCTACTTATTTAGATTTTAATTATATGGTTTCTCACCAGTTTGTCGAGAGGAATGAATCACCTCTCCTTTATCGACTAATCTTTGACAAACGGCGTGTTGTCCGTATTACTCTCCCTGCTCCTGCCTTCTTTGATTATCAGGCAAAACAAAGATATATTATTACCAGAGAGGAGGCAGATGAGTACGAGAGGAGAGTGGAGGCAGACCGACGCCACGCTGCAGCTCAGGAGGCGATAGCCGATGCATCACAGTACGATCCCAGCTACACCTACGGATATCCGTCAGGCCATCCCTGGCAATAAACCAACTTAGGCCAAAAGCCTAAGCTTGGGGGAGTACGTATTTCTCACCGACATTACATTTATGTTTACACACACTCATTGCTAGATGTCGGTGCTCATACTTTTTCACTGTAATATCCATGCTAGTTTATTTTCTTTTTTCTGCTTTCTTCTTGTGTGTTTGTTAAACCTTAAGAAAAACCAAAAAAATAGTAGTAGTTTACCTTTCTTGCTGTAGTAGTAATAATTAAAGGAAAACCCAAAAAGATTTCATGTTCTTCTTTTGCTTCTTGGGAGCTTTCGTGTGTAAATAGTTTTTTATTTCGTTCCTTTTCTTTGGGGGTCGATAGGAGAAGACCATAATTAAATTGTTGAAGTGGCTCTTATATGCCTTATTGTTGATTTAACCAAGAGCCCAGATTGCCTTGTCTTCTCCTGTTTGTTGAATGCTCGCAGATTCCAGCTTAGTCCAATGCACATGCACTCTTATTATTATTCACATCGTTCGGTCGTGCAAGTGAAAGACAATTATGATGATATATGATGGACTGGCTGAGATGAGAAAAGCTGGTATGAACTCGACCTCTCTTGTTTTTGTAAATATGATGAGTTCATCATTCCTGATTCAGCTTATTATGAATAAACATGTTTGCAATGACAATTAGAGATCATAGTTGCTCGTGCCATGCTTGATTAGCTATGAGTTATAATGGTTTACCTTGCATGCCAACATGCTATTAAAATGGTTGTGATGTGGTATAGTGGGATGGTATCCTCCTTTGAATGATTTAAGTGACTTGACTTGGCACAACGTTCACACATGTAGTTGAAACAAATCAACATAGCCTTCACGATATTTATGTTCATGGTGGATTATATCCTACTCATGCTTGCACTCAATGTTTATTAATTTTAATGCATGTTCATGGCTGTTGTCGCTCTCTAGTTGGTCGCTTCCCAGTCTTTTGCTAGCCTTCACTTGTACTAAGCGGGAATACTCACTACAAAAAAAAATACACTTCCGTGATGATATGTGTTTGTCACAGTAGGTCGCGTTTTTTGTCATGCATGTACATCCATGACAAATTTATGACAGAATCAAGATAGTCATACCTGCACTGTCGTAGAAGTGTTCCATGACATTACCAAAGTTATCATCATGGAAGTGTCCACTTCCATGACGATAAATCGTAGCGTCATGTAGTGCCGTCAAGGGTGACCGACATGTGGCATCCACCGCTCACGGAACACCGTTAAGCTATCGGGTCGAGTTTTGGATCGATAACCCGTTAACAGCCCGACCAATGGGGATTTTCCACGTGTAAAATCATCATTGGCTGGAGGAAACACGTGTCGGCTCACCGTTGGGACAGATGTCATCCGTTCATTGGACCGAAGTCGCCTATGATACGGCGACACATGGCACGGCCCAACAGAGGCCCATTCCTATGAAAAGGCCGACCCGTTTGACTTGGTCAAAAGGTGGCGGCCCGGCGCACGGTAAGCCTGTTAACGGCCTGTTCCCATATAGCCCATTTACAGCCCGCTAACCCAGGGCCCGTTACGCCCTATCCGAATTAGGCCCAGTAGCGTCATCTGGGCCGTCCCATATGATTCAACCCGTTTTAACTTCCGGCCCATGTGTGGCCCATGACTTCTTTCGGCCCATATGAGGACCTTTGTAACTCTTGGCCCATTAACTTCCCGTGGTGAAACTGGCCCGTAATGAACAGTGTATCACTTTATACCCATTAATGGCCCGTTATTCCATTGGGCGTTTCCAGCCAAGTTATCTTCGGCCTTCTCGGGGCCCATTGATTCTTAGGCTCATTTGCAGATTCGATTACATACGGCCCGTTCTCGTCATTTTACGCTTGTGGGCCAAATTCAGCCCGTCATTACAGTCGGCCCGTTTGCGGACCATTAATACGTTGGGCCGTTTTCATGTCGAAAAAACCCGTTGGGCTGTTTTCATAGAGTTATCAAATACGGCCTATTAACGGCCCGTTATGGTCCACGAATAGTACGACCCATGATTGGCGAAATTGATACGCCCCGTAGAAGGCCCATGGATCCTACGGCCCGTATGAGGCCCATGGATAGTACGGCCCGTAGAAGGCCCATGGATCGTACGGCCCGTAGAAGGCCCATGGACCCTACAGCCCGTAGAAGGCCCATGGACCCTGAGGGAGTCCTGGATTAAGGGGTGTCTGGATAGCCGAACTATCACCGTTGGCTGGACTCCTGGACTATCAAGATACAAGATTGAAGACTTCGTCCCATGTCCGGATGGGACTTTCCTTGGCGTGGAAGGCAAGCTTGGCGATACGGATATGTAGATCTCCTACCGTTGTAACCGACTCTGTGTAACCCTAACCCTATCCGGTGCCTATATAAACCAGAGAGTTTTAGTCCGTAGGACGAACAACAATCATACCATAGGCTAGCTTCTAGGGTTTAGCCTCTCTGATCTCGTGGTAGATCCACTCTTGTACTACCCATATCATCAATATTAATCAAGCAGGAGTAGGGTTTTACCTCCATCGAGAGGGCCCAACCTGGGTAAAAACATCGTGTCCCTTGTCTCCTGTTACCATCCGCCTAGAAGCATAGTTCGGGACCCCACCCGAGATCCGCGGTTTGACAACGACATTGGTGCTTTCATTGAGAGTTCCTCGTATGTCGTCATCCTTAGGCCCGATGGCTCCTTCGATCATCAACAACGACGCGGTCCAGGTGAGACTTTTCTCCCGGACACATCTTCGTATTCGCGGCTTTGCATCATGGGCAATTCACTTGGCCATCTGGAGCAGATCGAAGCTACGCCCGCCATCGGTCAGATTTGGGAGTTTGAACTACGGCCGACATCCGCGGAGACTTGATCTTGACGGATTGAGCCACAGCCAAGCGCGCCACATCGCCTCGATGGGCGCGATCTAGCTTTGCCGCCCGAAGGATGCCACGGAGGTCGCACCAGCGTCCGCTCCGACCCTTAGCTCGGGCCGACTCCGCCGATCGAGGGCGAGTGGTTGGACACCGCCTCAGGGCTACGATCTCTCGGCGATTGAGCGAACTCCATCCATGTCCTTTGCAAAGACCGTGACTCCAAGGTGCGGACTCCTCTCCGGACTCCGAACCCTCCGCGCCCCTGCCAATCGTATCCAATTGGGCGCCGGTTATGGAGTTAACTGCCGCGGACATCGTTCAGCACTTTCGCCCTTTGGCGACATCCTGAATTCACTAAAGTCTCTCTCTATCGGAGAGCCTGGCGGACTACGGTCGGGAAGGTTGAGATCGACGACGAAGAAATTCAACGCCCACCCACCACCCACTTTGTAGCCACTGTCGATGATTTAACCGACATGCTCGACTTCGACTCAAGACATCAGCGGTATGGGCGGCGATGCTGAGAGCGACCAAGAACCAGCGCCTACGAGGGCACCGGAAGGCCACCTCGTCATCGACATATACATGGTGGACATCCCAAAAGATGGGAACAGCGATGGAACAACGGAGGATGACCCTCAAGAAACAACCCAAGCGCCCGGCGTCGGCGGCGCGCCTAAATCCGCCACAACAAAAGCGGTGATTCCGACACGGAGATAATAACACCCCTGACAAGGTCAAGACAACCTCCTCTAGCAGGATTCAGCACGGAGGAGGGAGAAGCCAGCCCTCATGATAGAGCGGCGAGATGGGAGGTGGAGGGCGATAATTATATGCCTCCCTCCAAGATGAGGCAAGCCTCGACGACGGCCAATTTGTCGTGCTCGAGGATCCCGCCAACAGGAACGTTTCAAACGCAGGCTTATGGCCACGGCAAGCAGCCTCAAGAAAAAGCAGCAGCAGCTTAGAGCCGACCAAGACTTTCTAGTCGACAGATGGACTGAAGTCCTTGCACCAAGAGTACTGAACTCGAACCCCTCAAGAGATACCCAAAGCGCAGGCTGCTACCCCAATTAGAGGAGGAAGCACCCAAACCTACATCACCAGCGCATGATGCGGCCGACCGGCCACCCCGTGGCCGTGACAGAGAGGCCTCTAGGCCCTCCATTCAAGCCGCACCCCAGCGTCGCTCGAAAAGTACCAAGGCACGGGGAAACGCGCCAGACCTGCGAGACATATTGGAGGACAAGGAAAGGCAAACAAGATCAATCTACGGATCGCGTGGGCGCCCCACGACACGCGATGATAACCGTCATGCCGGATACAGCAATTCCGGCCGTGCCGAACACAGTAGACAAAGCTCATTTGAGCTGCGTCGTGATATAGCTCAATACAGAGGCGCCGCACACCCACTATGCTTCACAGACGAAGTGATGGATCATCAAATCCCTGAGGGTTTCAAACCCGTAAACATCGAATCATATGATGGCACAACAGATCCTGTGGTTTGGATCGAGGACTACCTCCTCCATATCCACATGGCCCGCGGTGATGATCTACACGCCATCAAATACCTCCCACTCAAGCTTAAAGGACCAGCTCGGCATTGGCTTAACAACGTGCCAGCAGAATCAATTGGTTGTTGGGAGGACCTGGAAGCCGCATTCCTTGATAACTTCCAGGCACATATGTGCGACCACCGACGCCAATGACCTCAGCCACATAATTCAGCAGCCGGAAGAATCAGCCGACAATTACGGACACGGTTCCTAACCAAGAAAAATCAAATCGTTGACTGTCCGGATGCAGAGGCCCTTGCAGCCTTCAAACATAACATCCGCGACGAGTGGCTTGCCCGGCACCTAGGACAGGAAAAGCCGAAATCCATAGCAGCCCTCACAACACTCATGACCCGCTTTTGCGCGGGAGAGGACAACTGGCTAGCTCGTAGTAACAACTTGACCAAAAACCCTGGTAGTTCGGATACCAAGGATAGCAATGGCAGGTCGCGTTGCAACAAGCACAAGCGCCGTATTAACGGCGATAATGCTGAAGATACGGCGGTCAATGCCGGATTCAGAGGCTCTAAACCCGGTCAGCGAAAAAAGCCGTTCAAAAGAAATACTCAGGGCCCGTACAATCTGGACCGAATACTCGATCGCTCGTGCCAAATACATGGCACCCCCGAAAAACCAGCCAACCACACCAACAGGGATTGTTGGGTCTTCAAACAGGCAGGCAAGTTAAATGCCGAACTCAATGACAAGGGGCTGCATAGCGATGATGAGGAGGAGCCCCGGCCGCCGAACAATAGAGGACAAAAGGGCTTCCCCCCACAAGTGCGGACGGTGAACATGATATACGCAACCCACATACCCAAAAGGGAGCGGAAGTGTGCACTAAGGGACGTATATGCGATGGAGCCAGTCGCCCCAAAGTTCAACCCATGGTCCTCCTGCCCGATCACCTTTGATCGAAGGGACCACCCCACTAGCATCCGCCACGGCGGATTCGCTGCATTGGTTCTTGACCCAATCATCGATGGATTTCACCTCACTAGAGTCCTGATGGACGGCGGTAGTAGCCTGAACCTGCTCTATCAGGATACAGTGCACAAAATGGGCATAGACCCCTCAAGGATTAAACCCACAAAGACGACCTTTAAAGGCGTCATACCAAGTGTAGAGGCCAATTGTACAGGCTCAGTTACACTCGAAGTGGTCTTCGGATCCCCAGATAACTTCCGAAGCGAAGAGTTAATCTTGACATAGTCCCGTTCATGGCGGCTATCACGCCTTTGCTTGGACGAACCGCATTTGCAAAGTTCAATGTGGTGCCGCACTACGCATACCTCAAGCTCCAGATTCCAGGCCCTCGAGGAGTAATCACGGTCAATGGAAACACCGAACACTCTCTCCGAATGGAGGAGCATATGGCGGCCCTCGCGGCGGAGGTGCAAAGCAGCCTCTCACAACAATTCTCGAGTCCGGCTACTAAACGTCTGGACACCGTCAAGCGCGCCCGCTGTAACCTATAACAAGACCGCCTGGCACGATCTGAGCACGCGTAGCAATCCGGCCCCAACCCCAGCCCTCGCGAAATTGCGACACCAGTACTACGCGTACATAACTACGCTCTGGAGATACCATGGGCATAAGGGGAGGGGCACGACCACGGCACGCCTGCACGCGGCTCAACCGCACTGGGGCTCCGATTGTGTCATTCTTTTCTTTCTTCTTTTCTCTTACTTTCAGGACTATGTTTTCCAGAAGCCCTGTCCGGCACTAGAATTGCCGAACTCACGATGCAACAGCCAGGGAAGCAGAAAGCTACGTCGAGTGTCCAGGTGGTCTCTACTACGAGCATTATACCTGTTTTACATACCACCCCGCAGCTTACCCCTGGAGGGGGACATGTTAAATAGTCCCATCCCTTGCTTATCGCACTATTTGTATCGTTCTGCTTTCATTGCAGTACCTTTTTGAATAAACAATACATAACTTTTGCCTATTATTGCACTCCTTTCTTTATATATATATATATGTTCATTCATGACACGTTGCACCCGTACACTTTGGTACGGCCAATACACCAGGGGCTTAAGTACCCCAAAAATATGGTGTGATAAGTCCGAACACTTTCACAAGTCGGCACCCGAACTTATAGCATTATATGCATCGGCTCCAAATCATGTCTTGGGTCAATAGTTGGGTTTGCCTGCTCCCATGTTTTGGTACCTTACGTTCCGTTATATCGGCTAAGGTAGCTGGGAGAACCACTGCGATTGTGCCCGGTTGAGCTGGGTTGAGCACCTCGATGGAGAAAGCTAAAACTGACCGTCATGATAGGGCGAGAGCTGGTCGCTGTTCGAGAGGTTTTTGGGTCCCTAAAGACTTATGCCGCTTAGAGCGAGGAGTCGGCATTGTCCGCCAAAGGCGTGGATAGCACCCGAACTCGGTCTTCCGAATACTAGGGCTTCACTAAATTTAAAATTATAGAATTCTATGGCTAAGTGAGAGTGTTCAAGCACTATAGTCCGGTTGCCTTGTTACGTTGTTGGCGCCTCCTCGAAGGACCCAAGAATGGGAACAAGAGCGCTCAAGTTCATCCCAAACACCCGAAACTCATGGCATGGGGCTGAAGCCAACGACTTGCCATCTCTCAAATTTGATAAGCGGCCGCCTGAAGGTAATATTTTAAATTCTGGCGTTGCTTAGCGCATATGAACAAGTTTTCAGCGTCAGGATAAAAATGCGAGTCTATTCAAAATTACATCTTTGGAGCATTCACCGCTATAAAGGCGGGCACCCTTCCGACGCCTCATAGTACATTTGAACTTGCGATGCCCCTTGCCCGGCGGTGGCCCATCCGTCACAAGCTTCTCAGCATCCATCTTGCCCAGTGCACTTTAGCACGGGCAAGGGCCCGATGGGCACCTTCAATGCAGACGGAGCGCTTGATGACTTCAATCCATGGACAGGCATCCACCAGCCGCCGCACTAGCCCGAAGTAGCTCCCAGGCATGGCTTCCGTAGGCCACAGCCAAACTATGAGGCCCTTCATGGCCTGTTCGGCGACCTTGTGGAGCTCGACCAGCTGCTTCAGCTGGTTGCTTAGGGGCACCGGATGTCCGGCCTCAGCATACTGAGACCAGAACACCTTTTCCGTCGAGCTCCCCTCCTCGGCGCGGTAGAACGCGACAGCATCAGACACACTACGGGGCAGATCTGCGAATGCTCCTGGAGAGCTCCGGATTCGGGTAAGTAATAGATAATTCACTTTCACATGCTAGCTTTGCATAAAGAATGCCTTACCCGACGCTATCTTCTTTAATGATTCAATTTCCTGGAGGGCTTTTTGGGCTTGCCTTAGCGGCTTTGGCACTCTCAAGAGCCGAGGCTCAGACTCTCGAGTCTTGAGTCACGCTCAAACTCTCGTGTTTTCCACGAGCACAGAGCTCTTGCTGCACCTCCACCACCCGCACCTCCTGCTTCTCTCGCTCGGTGCGCTCCGCGGCCGGTTTGCTTTTGGTCGTGGACACCGCTTCCTTCAGGGTCGCCACCTTGTTCGTGGCCCCTACAATACCCACGTTAGTCCTGTCATTTTTGCAACCAAATCCTTTCTATAAGGTATTACTTTAATAAGGTATTACTTACCTTCCTTGTCCTCGAGCTGCTTCTTGGCAGGGCCGAGCTCGTTCTCGGACCGCTCGAGGCTCTGCTTCAATGCATTGACCTCCATGATCGGTCGGCAGAGGTCAATAAGCGCAGCTCTGCATTCCCATATTGACATACTTATGTTAGACTCCTGCGTATATCTTTTAGATCCTCAGTCCAGCTTTTCTTTCCGAACACGAACTAAGCATCGGGGCTAATGTCTATGCGGTAATATTTTACATATTCTAAACTTACCTCAAAGCTTGTTAGAAGGCTGGTACAGGCTTCATCAACCCGCTCTTGGCGGACTGAACTTCTGGATCACCACACTCATAACAATGCGGTGCTCCTCGTCGATGGAGCGCCGTTAAGCGCCTCCAGCAAGCTATCCGGTGCCTCCGGATGGGCGGATGTCACCGGCGTCAGATCTTGCCCTTCTTACAAAGGGGCCGCTTGCGGACTTGGAACCACGAAGGTTCGATGGAGTCGGCACAGGCGGACTTAGAGCCCTCCGGGTCTCGCCCCCTTGCGCCCGGAGTCCGGGAGGTCGCCTTGCGGCGCCTCCAGGACCACCTCCTCCTGGCTAGGCCCCTTTTGGGACTCCACCGCGGTGTCGTCTGCATCACGAGGAGAGGAGGCGGTCGGAAGTGAGGTGCTATTCACATCCGCCGAATCCAGGGAGCCGCTCGACGAAGCGGCGAGCTCGTCCTTGGGCGGGCTACATGGTTATATTCGGCGTTAGAAGACACTATGCGACAAATAAAAAGTCATGAGCTATTCCGGAGTCCGGACACTTACGATCTCGCCAAGGGCTTGGCCCTTGGTGGCCACTCCTCCTCGTCGTTGTTGGCGTTGGTGGAGAAGTCCGGAGGAAGGGTCCTTCCTTTCTTGGACCCTCCGGCCTCCCCAGTCGGGGCGTACTTCCTTTTCTTCGCTCCCCCCGCTGGGGGAGAGGCTTCTTTTTCCTACTCCTCGTCCTCGGGGGAGGATTATGTCTCAGAGTCGTCGGACAATGAGTCCGACAACACCTGGCGTTGGGCGCTCCTTCGAGTCCCCGTGGCCTTCTTCTTGGCCTTCTTCTCCGGCACCACGTGAGGTGCCGGAGCCAGCAGCCCTGTCAAGCGGGCGTCCGCTGGGTCTTCTAGCAAGGGAGCCGGACAGTTAACCTGCCCGGACGTGTTGCGCCAGTCCTGTCAAAGGTAAGGGAGCTTAGATCCCACATAGAGTCAAACTATGAAAAACAAGAGTCTCAGAAGGGTAAAATAGCTTACCTCGGTAGCTTGGCTGCTGAGCTGAATCCGCGATCTTGATGGCGGATGTAGAACCTCGGCGCCCTTGAACAGCACCTTCCAGACATCTTCGTACGTAGTGTCGAAGAGCCTTTTCAGAGTTTGGTGCTGTGCCGGATCAAACTCCCACAATTTGAAGGCCCGTTGTTGGCATGGGAGGATCCGGCGGATGAGCATAACCTGGACTACATTGACAAGCCTGAGATTCTTGTCCACCAGGGTTTTCATGCAGGTTTGGAGTCCGGTCAGCTCCTTCGGATTACCCCACGTCAGGCCCGTCTCTTTCCAAGAGGTGAGACGCGTAGGGAAACCAGATCTGAATTCGGGGGCCGCTGCCCATTTAGGGTCACGCGGCTCGGTGATGTAGAACCACCCCGATTTCCACCCCTTCACAGTCTCCACAAAGGAGCCCTCGAGCCATAGGACTTTGGCCATCTTGCCAACCATGGCACCTCCGCACTCTACAGCGGCCGCCCACTACCTTCGGCTTGACATTGAAGGTCTTTAGCCATAAGCAAGTGGGGCTGGATGCAGAGAAAGGCCTCGCACACCCACGATGAACGCCGAGATGTTGAGGATGAAATTGGGGGCAGATCGTGGAAATCCACGCCGTAGTAGAACATGAGCCCCGGACAAATGGGTGAAGTGGAAAACCTAGTCCATGGAGGAAGTGGGTGAGAACACCACCTCTCATGGGGCCTGGAGGTGGGAATGAGCTGCCCCTCGTCGGGAGCCGTGCGCGATGTCCTTTGGACAAGTATCCGGCCTTCCGCAGCTTTTTGACTTGTCCCTCCGTGACGGAGGAGACCATCCACTTGCCTCCCGCTCCGAACATGGCTGTAGAAGGTTGAGGAGGGATGTGCGGACTTGGGCGCTGGAGCTCGAGTGCGCGGAAATGGATGAGCAAAGGAAGAAGAAGGTGTAGGTTAAAAGGTGGATCCTTATCCCCTTATATGGACGGACGAAGCTATGCGTCCCCCACTAGCCTGGTAAAACTCGCTTATCTCCCAAGCGCCGTAATCAATGGCGCGGTTGGGTTACCCACGTCCGTATTGATGGGAATCCCGGAATAAGGGGGCACGATCTCCGCTTTGATAAGACGTGCCAAGGAAACCGCCTCGCTAAACGCGCTGAGGTGGAACAGTAAAAATGATTCGTATAAAGGCCTGGCCGTGGTGTGATGTCATGCCGCGGAATACGTCAGCAGATCTGTGCAAAGGTTATTCTCTCTACGATGGTATGTGGAACTTGTTTTGCAGAGCCGGACACAATCCTTGTGTTCAAAATCTTCTATGAAGTATTCAGAGGAGGAACCCGCCTTGCAATGCCGAAGACAATATGCGCGCCGGACTCGTTGTCATTGAAGCCTGTTTGAGGGCTCTTGAGGAGTCTGGATTAAGGGTGTCCGGATAGCTGAACTATCACCGTTGGCGGACTCTGGACTATGAAGATACAAGATTGAAGACTTCGTCCCGTGTCCGGATGGGACTTTCCTTGGCGTGGAAGGCAAGCTTGGCGTCTGGATATGTAGATCTCCTACCGTTGTAACCGACTCATGTAACCCTAACCCTATCCGGTGCCTATATAAACCGGAGGGTTTTAGTCCGTGGGATCGAACAACAATCATACCATAGGCTAGCTTCTAGGGTTTAGCCTCTCGATCTCGTGGTAGATCCACTCTTGTACTACCCATATCATCAATATTAATCAAGCAGGAGTAGGGTTTTACCTCCATCGAGAGGGCCCGAACCTGGGTAAAAACATCGTGTCCCTTGTCTCATGTTACCATCCGCCTAGACGCACAGTTCGGGACCCCCTACCCGAGATCCGCCGGTTTTGACACCGACAGACCCTAAGGCCCGTATAGAAGGCCGATGGATCCTACGGCCCGTATAGAAGGCCAATGGATCCTACGGACGGACGAATGCCCATGGATCATACGGCCTGCAGGAGGCCCATGGTTACAACAGTCCATGTGTTGCCATGATTATTTTGGCCTAGTTACCAAAAGTAGGCTATTGTGGCCACTAGAAAAACACAGAAAAAGAACTGCAGTGACTACAAGCAAACAACTAAACAAGACAATAAGGAAATAAATAAGCAAGCAATTAAGGCTAGCCTATTACCGCTATTACACATATTACATCCACTGGGCATCAAAGTTCGCCACCAGTGCAAATATAGGGAACAAAGCAGCATATTACATACACTGGCCATCAAAATTGGCCACCAATGCAAATAAACGCGGCAGCACAACAAGAGCATAACTGAAACAACTTCAGAAGAGCTCAAGAAACGTTATCCTGGGTATCCACCATGCTGGCAATAAGCTTAGCAAGCTGATTAGCTTTGTCGTGTTTGGCGCTAAAATCCCCAACGCTTCTTTGTTGCACCGAAAGTATGCATCCCAATGCTCCAGGGACTTCCGCAGTCCTTCCGCTTCTTGTCGCAGCATAGCTGATCGATGTCTTTCAGCTTGTAGTTGAGACTCAAGAAACCGAACTGATTCAGACAGTGAGTTTGAATAGCTTGTGCAAGCGGTAGTGGTCAGTAACTCGAACACTAAACCAAGACAAGACTTTGGGGTTGTCTCGCTGTCTTCAAAATAGTCTTCCTTAGCTGTTTTATCAGCTTTGTTGGAGACCAACGGGGATGTGTCACTATCCTGAACCTTATCTGCATTACTTCCTTTACCATTGCTTAATAAGGCACTCTTCCCCAATATTCTGTTAGCATTCTAAAAGAAGAAACAAGCAGACACGTAACAAGCTTAGCATGTACTAGTATATGAAACTCAATTCGGTGAACCAGTTCATTAGTAAGGTGGACAGGATTAAACTACCAAGTCTTCTATTGCCAAGTACTAGTACATAATAAAAGCATCAAACAAACATATATCTATGTCCTATGGTCACTGCATTGTCTTGCCAAATCAAAATAGAGACACGGTTCAAACCATATCAGTTCAAGACAAAGCAGCAGTGAAATAATACAAAGCATGGGAAACTACACGGCACAACAAGATTTCAGATGGGTACCACGGGTCTACATGTACAACAACACTATTGGCTCTGTTGTGATGCTAGTAATGTGCATGATATGAAAGTCAACTGTATACACAATTGAAATTGAAATCAAAAGAGCTATTGATAAGAGCAAACCTGTTAAAGAAACATGCATGAACATACCTGCTGTGCCATTAGAGTTTTGATTGGATCCTTCAATTTAAAAATAAGCTTGTATCAGTAAATACAGTGATACTGTCGGAGTAATTGGACACGGATACCCCGAAGACGGCAAGACAATTATTCAAGACATCGGGGCTAGCAAAGCCCCTCAGTCCAACTACCCGGCCGGCTGCTAGCTGCTGACTGCACCACCGGGCCGACTGGTGGCTGCCGACTGCACCGCCAGGCCGACTACTGGCTGCCGACTCCCCGGCCGCCCAGGCCGACTGTTGGCTGCCGACTGCTCCACCAAGCCGACTGTTGGTTGCCGACTGCACCACCAGGCCGACTGCTGGCTACCGACTGCGCCAACCAGCCGGCTACCAACTACGCCAACTAGCCGACTGCCGACTGCAGCCCGACGTGACGACCGTACCTGGCGCTGTTCACGTGACACCCCAGCCATCATGTACAGTGTCACTTGTCCCCTGGCACTATTTATGAAGTGACCCAGGGGACAAGGATGACACCCCACCATGCCTACATAGCTTAGGAAGTAAGCTAGCCTTGCCTATATAAAGGCACACATCCATCCATCCATGGGAGGGATCCCCGTGGACTCACTCTCCCACACACTCACGCATGCATGCTCAGGCACATGCGGCCACACACACACCTATGCTCATATGCATATATTTAGGCCGATGCCATATGCCTATGGCATCGACCTCGAATACAGACTCGAGGAGCACTCGGTTACTAGATATATCAGATACACTCAGACATGCAACAGTAGGAGTATTATCTTTCCGGAGAGCTCCGAAGCTGGGTAAACTAGCGCGTGCTACTCGCATACCCGTCCCTGGATATTCCGGCAGCAGTCTTGCCCTCACACGAAGCCACCTTGTGGCATATGTCGTCTTGCACCACCCGTGAGAATACCACGACATTTGGCGCCCACCGTGGCCCGGTACTATGCTACCGCGCTGCTGCTCGTTTCGCAGTCCGGGCGGGACCATTTTCGCCTTCACCGCCGCGGCGTCGCGCCGTCTCTCCAGTAGCGGTCGGGGGCTCGACGTCGACACGCCCCCGAAGCAGCCGTGAGGGGCGGCGCATCCTCGCCGTCGGCCATCTTCGTCACCACCACCGCAACGCCAGCTATCCGTCCGCGCGCGCGCCGCGCGCGGGACCTCGTTTCGGTCGACCGTGGCCATCCATGCGCTGCTTGTGTTTGCTTCCCCGCGTCGCGCCTTGCTTTGGTCGACACACGAGCGCTCGCTCCTCCATATACTCCATCTATGCAAGCTAGCTATCTGCAAGTCAATGGTCAAACCATCCATACACATCCCAGCATTAGTCAGATGCAAGCCAGACACTGCATGTACACGCCCCAGATAATGGCTGTATAATGCTCATGTCCTTCCCAGATCATGCTCACACACTAGCCAGATATGAGTCGAATAGAGTGTGTTCAATGGTGAGATAATAGCCAAACGCGCAAGCTCGCCTGCTTTCTTCTCCGTCGCGTGTGCTCGCTGCTCCAGCTTCGTCTGTAACACCCCGGATGTAACTTTCCATATTTGTAACTCCAACTCTTGCCATTTTCAGCATTGTGATATGATATTCCCTCCGTGGTTGGGTTTTTGTCTTTTGTTTTGCATTTTGTCCACGTCATGCATCTCATATCATGTCATCATGTGCATCTCATTTGCATACGTGTTCGTCTCATGCATCCGAGCATTTTCCCCGTTGTCCGTTTTGCAATCCGGCACTCCTATGTTCCCTGGCGTCCCCTTTTACATTTTTCCGTGAGCGGGTACTTAACTTTCTCGGAATTGACCAAGTTTTGTCAAGTGGCCTTGGTACACCACCGGTAGACCACCTGTCAAGTTTCGGGTCATTTGGAGCTCGTTTGGTACTCCAACGGTTAACCGCACTCTCGCAAAGGCCTCATTTAAGTTGCAGCCCAATAACCCATCTAAGTCACTTCCATGCTCTCCGTTGTCGGATCACGATCGTGTGGGCGAAAACTACACTCCATTTGGAGTCTCCTAGCTCCCTCTACCTATAAATATGTGCACTCCCCCGAATTTTCCGGATCCCCAAACCCTAGCCCGCTCCTCCGCCGCCGCCGACACGTCCGAGCAAGCCGGACACGTCCTCCCGCCGCCGCCTGGCCAACCGCGGAGCGCCACGTGGGCGCGCCCACATCGCCGCCGCCGCCGGCCGCCTGCTCCAGCGGAAACCCTCCCGCCCGACAGCGCCCGCCGCCCACGCTGACCCCCCGTCGCCCTCCGCCGCCTCGGCCGCCGCCGCCCCGCGCGCGACCTCGCCGCCGTCGCCTCCGGCCCGCCCCCACCGACCAACGCCCGCCTCGGCCCCAGCCTGACCCGCCCGCCGCCGCCCCGCCCGCGCCGCCCGGCCTCGTCCCCTCGGCCTCTCCTCCGCCCGCTCCGGCGAGCCACCGCCTCGCCTCGAGTTCGCGCCGGATCTAGATCCAAACGAGGGCTGACTTCTTCTCCCCCGAAACTGCCTCTAAGTCATTATTCTGTGATTATTTTGTTGCATTTTCTTCATGCCATAACTTTGCACTCGTGGCTCCGTTTCGGGCGTGTGGCATACCGAAATGTTCGTCTCGATGAGTACATCATGTCATCTCACTGCATCATTTTCATTTGAGCTCATCTTGTTGCCCGAAATGCTGTTAGAAGAGGGCTATGTGATGTTAGTTTCAGATTCTTATCAGAACATGCACTTTTGTCATTTTTGCCATGATTGATGTGTGCATCCTATGAACTTGAGTCCTACATGTGTTTTGTAATATGCCATGTATTTTTGTGATCTCTGTGGTGACTAGCACAAGCATGCAAACTAGGCTTCATGATGTTGCTGATTTCAGCCCCTGTTTTGCTGATATTTTTATGCCATGTTAACTTGATGCTACCGAGAGATCCATGCATATTTTGAGATACTTCAGTAAGGATGTTTTGAACATATGGTTATTCTCTATCCATCCATGCCCTTTTTTGCAATTATGGAGTGCCATAGCTTGAGTCAATCGAGCTCTACTTTTGCTATAAAATGTTTCCTGGCAGATTTTTTACATGTCATTCAATTTTGCCAAGGTTGTTGTAGTTGATCCGTGTATGCTATGATGTTGTTCTTGCCATGTGTAGCTCCTATGCCATGTCTTCTTGATGGATGTATGCTTAGTTTATCATGTAATGCTCTGTAGTGAGTGCATCGAGCTCTTAAAGATGCCTACATAATTCTGTCAATGTCATGCCCTGTTTGCTGAATCTGTTAACGAAACTTGCTATATTGACATGGGTGCTATTACATTTTATGATCCCTTTTGGCTCATGGTCAGTAAGGGACTTTTGTTCTATGCTTTGAGTAGATTCATGCCATGCCTTGTTTTGCTATTATAAGTTCCTGTAGCATGTTGTTTGCTTGTTCGAACATTGCTTCCTCGATGCTGATTCTCGCCATGTTCGATATTTTCTCTAAGTCTGTGAAGCTGATATATTTTGCACTTTTGCCATGCTTGTTTGGACCTGTTATGGTGTGACTTAGCCGTAGCTCATTGTTCATCTTTTGTCAAGCATCTTGAGTAGATCACTGCCATATGCTTTGTTGGTACGTTTGGGTGCAGTAGCTTAATTTCTTGTTGCTTGCTAAGTGGTATCATCTTTGTTAATGGCAGATTTGTGCCATTCTTGTTTTGCTTGTCATTTGCAAACCGTGCATCCGATTCCGGTGATCTTTATATCGATTTCAACCGAAATCATCTCACCTTTCCAGCGGCATACTTGGTTTGCCAAGTTGATGCCTGGTTCATCATTTTCCTTCCGGAGCACGCATACGCATTGCATATCACATCTCGCATATCATGCCATGTTTTGCATCATGTTGCTTGTGCATTGCACCGTGATTTATTGTGGTTCCTTTGTTTGTGTTCTTGCTTTGGGTAGAGCCGGAGGCGAGTGCGTGAGCGAGGAACCTGTTGAGAACGCTTACAAGGATCAAGCTTTCGACAACTCGAGAACTTTGCAGGCAAGATGACCATACCCTCGAAATCACTTCTATCTTTGCTTGCTAGATGCTCGCTCTTTTGCTATGCCTATGCTGCGATGCCTATCACTTTCTTATCATGCCTCCCATATTGCCATGTGAAGCCCCTAACCATCCTTTCCTAGCAAACCGTTGTTTGGCTATGTTACCGCTTTGCTCAGCCCCTCTTATAGCGTTGCTAGTTGCAGGTGAAGATGAAGTTTGTTCCTTGTTGGAACATGGAGGTGTTGTTCCTTGTTAGAACATGTTTACTTTTTGGGGATATCACAATATCTATTGTTTAATTAATGCATCTATATACTTGGTAAAGGATGGAAGGCTCGGCCTTATGCCTGGTGTTTTGTTCCACTCTTGCCACCCTAGTTTCCGTCATACCGGTGTTATGTTCCTTGATTTCGCGTTCCTTACGGTTGGGTGATTTATGGGACCCCTTGACAGTTCGCTTTGAATAAGACTCCTCCAAAGAAGGCCCAACTTTGGTTTTACCATTTGCCACCTAAGCCTTTTTCCCCGGTTTTCGCGAGCCGAGGGTCATCTTTATTTTAACCCCGGGCCAGTTCTCCTTCGAGTGCTGGTCCAACTTGAGCGATGTCCGGCGCCCTTGGGCAATCAGGGTCTATGCCAACCCGACGTCTGCTCATCCGGTGTGCCACGAGAACGAGATATGTGCAGCTCCTATCGGGATTTGTCGGCACATTCGGGCGGCTTTGCTGGTCTTGTTTTATTGCTGTCGAAATGTCTTGTAGTCCGGGATTCCGAGATCGATCGGTCTTCGGTAGAAGGAATATCCTTCGTTGACCGTGAGAGCTTATAATGGGCTAAGTTGGGACACCCTGCAGGTATTATCTTTCAAAGCCGTGCTCGCGTTATGAGGCAGATGGGAATTTGTTAATGTCCGTTGTAGAAAACCCGAAGTTGACCTTGATTAAAACACATCAACAAGCGTGTGTAACCGTGATGGTCTCTTCTCGGCGGAGTCCGGAAGTGAACACGTGTTGGAGTAATGTTTGACGTAAGTAGTTTAGGATCACTTCTTGATCGCTACTAGCTTCACGACCGTGCCTTGCTTCTCTTCTCACTCTCTTTTGCGAGTGTAGCCACCATATATGCTAGTCGCTTGCTGCAGCTCCGCCTCACAACTCTGTCCTTCCTATAAGCTTAAATAGTCTTGATCTCGCAGGTGTGAGATTGCTGAGTCCCCGTGACTCATAGATTCTACCAAAACAGTTGCAGGTGCCGACGATGCGGTCAGATGGCGACGCAACCGAGCTCAAGTGGGAGTTCGACGAGGAACGTGGTCGTTACTATGTGTCTTTTCCCGATGATCGTAGTGGAGCCAGTTGGGACGATCGGGGATCCGTAGCATTTGGGGTAGTCTTCTTTTATTTTGGTTCCGTAGTCGGACCTTGAGTGTAATTTGAATGATGGATGTTTATTTATGTATTGTGTGAAGTGGCATCGTAAGCCAACTATGTATCTCTTTCCTTATGTATTACATGGGTTGTGTGAAGATTACCTCACTTGCGACATTGCTTTCAATGCGGTTATGCCTCTAAGTCGTGCTTTGACACGTGGGAGATATAGCCGCATCGAGGGCGTTATAAGTTGGTAATCAGAGCCATCCCGACTTAGGAGCCCCCGCTTGATTGTTTGCTGGCGTTGTTGAGTCTAGAACAAAATGTTTTGAGTCTTAGGATTATATATATCGGAGAGTAGGATTCTTTTTACTCCCCAGTCCCTTCGTCGCTCTGGTGAGGTCTCCTGACGTAGAAGTTTTGACTCTCCTCTCCTCAAATTTCACTAAAAAAATTTAGGATCACGCGGGTATCTTGGAATCGTTCCGATGGTTTTGTGACGAGAACATTGTTCTTGGTGCCTCCTGACATTTAGGGGTTGTGGCAGTGTCCCGGGGAGTTGAGCTCCGAGGTGTTGTCGTCACAATTTTATCGTTGCGATTCTGAATACTGAGCTTTGCCAACATCGAAAATCTCTTTTATACAGTTGTTGGTGAGATAACCCGATAACCCGATCTTGGGCGAGCTCGAGTATTGCCATGACTCAGATAACGGATGCTTTTCAAGGTTGAGGTACACGATTTCGAAGGTTTCTTGGTTATGTGTTGACGGATGGATACAACTGGATCTAGGTATTGTTAGTTTGGGTGATATATTTTGTGTCCCCTGTATCCCCAACACCAAATTGCATAACCAGAAAGTTTCGGGAGTTTATAGGTGGGATTCAAGTAGCTCTTAGCATTTCTTCCCGCAGATATTTGGTTTGTGATTGGGTAATCCTTACCACTTATTTGTTCCAGTCATACCTTGTTATTTTCTTCAACCCTTAATCAAGTGGCTTCTCACCTTAATGGACGTGTGATGTTAGCTTTTGGAATTCATTCGTTCATCCTTGTTCGAATGTTTATTGTGAAGACTATATGTTGCAATTTCTATCCGTTGATTCAACTTGTCTATCTCTCATCAAAGTGCTAACGGATGTCACCCTCTTGAGGATGGCTCCGCCAACGTCTGAATCCGGATCGCAATGATGGGAGTCACCAACCCTCCACCTCCACCTCCGCCTCCGGAGGCATGGCAAGCTATCATGGCAGCCACCAACGCAAATGCTCAGATGATTTTGCAACTCTTGCAAGAGCGTACCCAAGGTCAAGGCAATCAAGGAAATCAAGGCCAAGGCAACAACCAGCCGCACTTTGCTACCCTCAATCAGTTCCTCGCTAATCAGCCGAAGTCTTTCAGCTTCTGTGTCGAGGCCACAGACGCCGACGATTGGCTTGTGGACATCTGCAAACATTTTGAATGTAGCAATGTCAGACCTGAGGACTTTGTCAAGTTTGCTTCGTTTCAAATCAAGGACCAAGCTGCTGAGTGGTATCAACAATACAAAGATTCCAGAGGAGGTCGTGTCATTACCTGGGATGAGTTCCGCCGAGACTTCAAAGCTCACCACATTCCGAAAAGTGTTGTAGAGAGCAAGCGTGAGGAGTTCCACAATCTCAAGCAAGGTAACATGTCTGTGTATCAATACAATATCCAGTTCCAGAAACTCGCTCGCTTTGCTAAGCAAGACGTCCACGATGAAAAGAGTATGATCTATCAATTCAGAGGTGGTCTCGGAGAAGATATGCAATTAGCTCTCGTGCTTTTGAGCCGAAAAGTATGATGAATTCTACAACATGGCATTTGAAGCAAGAAGCTGCCCAGCTCAAATGTGAGGCTTCTAAGAAGAGAATCGGGGATGCAGTCCAGTCTTCTTCTTCCTCTCAAGTGGCAGTAAGCAGCAAGTTCTACCTTCCTCCTCCTCCGTTCCGTCGGCCTTACCAGTGAGAAGAACTCAGGTGGTCTTGGATCTTCCCACCCACCCAACCCAAAGCTATCGTAACAAGTCTAATTCTCAAGCTCCAAGGTCAAATGCTCCTTATCACCGTCCGCTCTCGAGGTGACTTGCAACAAATGTCGCAGAAGGTCACTATGCGAACAAGTGCTTCAACCAAAGGCGCCTTCCGCCTCCTCCTCCGTGAGATCTTCCAGCAATGCAGTGGTCAAGCATAATCCCAAGTCTGCAAAGGTGAACATGATGAATGCAGCTCAAGCGGAGGAATCTACTGATGTGATAATGGGTAATCTTCCAGTTAATGATATTCCTGCAAAAGTCTTATTTGATACTGGTGCATCGCATTCTTTCATTTCAAGACCTTTTGCATCTAAGCATGAGTTGGTTTTTCAAGATTTCCTAAACCGTTATCGGTTGTCTCTCCGGGTAAATTCATGCATGCAAGCTCCTTGGTTCCGGATGTTTCTATCAAGATGGGCGATTATAGATTTCTGGCTAAACCAATTGTCCTTGGTGACTCGGATATTGATCTAATTCTCGGGATGGACTGGCTTTCTCAGCACAAAGCTCAGCTTGATTGTGCTTCCAGGGAAATTCAATTGACTCACTCTTCTAATGATGTGATCATCTATGCTGCTCGTGATGAAACCATTCGGTTGTTTTCTCTCAATGAGAAGGGCGAATTGGATGCTATCTCTCAGATTCCAGTCGTTTGTGAGTACCAAGATGTCTTTCCAGAAGAGCTCCCGGGTATGCCTCCTCATCGGCCAGTTGAATTCGTTATCGATCTTGAGCCTGGCACGGAACCCGTTTGAAAGCGTCCATACAAGCTTGGACCTAATGAGCTGAAGGAATTGAAGAAGCAGCTCAATGAACAAGAGCGTCTGGGTTTGATTAGACCGAGTTCATCTCCTTGGGGTTGTGGTGTTCTTTTTGTCCAGAAGAAGGATGGCACGGACCGACTGTGCGTCGATTACCGTCCATTGAATAAGAAGAAAATCAAGAACAATTATCCACTTCCCAACATCAATGAGCTTTTCGAGCAACTCAAAGGTGCTAAAGTGTTCTCCAAGCTTGACCTTCGTATGGGTTATCATCAAATTCGCATTCGTGAACAAGATATTCCCAAGACAACATTCGAACAAGCTTTGGTTCTTATGAATATCTTGTCATGTCTTTCGCCTTGTCAATGCTCCTCCAACATTCTCTCGAATGATGAACTTCATCTTCAACCCCTACACCAATGAATTCGTCTTGGTCTATCTTGATGATATTTTGGTCTTCTCCCGAATAAGAAGGATCATGCCAAACATTTGCGATTGGTGCTCGACAAGCTCGAGAGAGCATCAATTCTATCTGAAGTTTTCCAAATGTGAATTTTGGCTTGATGAAGTGCTTTATCTTGGTCACATCATCTCCGCCAAGGGCATCGCTGTTAATCCCGAGAAGGTGTCTGCAGTTGTGAATTGGGAACCTCCTCAGAATGTCAAGCAGCTTCGCAGTTTTCTTGGACTTGCAAGCTATTGCCGAAGATTCGTTGAGAACTTCTCTAAGATTGCAAAGCCTCTTTCCAACCTCCTCCACATTGATGACAAAGATACTCTTTTCTTCGAGGACCAGATTGTGGTTCCTAAGGGTGATCTACGTAAAGTCATTATGAGCGAGGCACACAATTCCCTTCTATCCATCCATCCTGGAAGTACGAAGATGTACCATGACCTCAAGCAGTCATATTGGTGGACTCGAATGAAGCGAGAAATTGCTCAATTCGTGAATGAGTGTGATGTCTGCAGAAGAGTGAAAGCAGAACACCAACGACCAGCTGGTCTCCTCCAACCTCTTGCTATTCCAGAATGGAAGTTTGATCATATTGAAATGGACTTCGTGACTGGTTTTCCTAAGTCCAAGCGTGGAAATGATGCTATCTTCGTTGTCATTGACAAGCTTACTAAAGTGGCTCATTTTCTTCCAATCAAAGAATCTATCACAGCAGCTCAGTTGGCAGAGCTATACACCTCCAGGATTGTCTCCTTGCACGGCATTCCACAATTGATCTCTTCAGACCGTGGCAGCATCTTTACCTCCAAGTTTTGGGATTCTTTTGAAGGCCATGGGCACCAACATTCGTTTCAGCACAGCTTGCCACCCTCAAACAAGTGGCCAAGTCGGCGAGTCAATCAAATCCTCGAAGACATGCTCGGGCTTGTGTCATTTCCTTCGTATGAAGTGGGAAGATTGTCTTCCATATGCCGAAGTTCTCCTACAACAACAGCTTCCAAGCGAGTTCGGCAAGGCCCCATTCGAAATTCTCTATGGCGAAAAGTCAGTACTCCTCTCAATTGGTCCGAGACAGGTGAGCGCCAACTTCTTGCAACGACTTGATCACGAAGTCAAGAAATGTGCAAAGTCATTCATGAGAATCTCAAAGCCGCGCAATCGCGCGGAAGAGATATTATGATGACAAGCACCGTGATGTGGCTTTTGAAATCGGAGACCATGTCTACCTCCGCGTCTCTCCAATGAAAGGCACTTTCCGCCCGGTATCAAAGGAAGCTTGCCCCTAGATACGTGGGTCCTTTCAAGATCATTGGCAAAAGAGGCGATCTCGCCTATCAACTTGAGCTCCCGTCCAACTTCGCGAACGTGCACGATGTGTTTCACGTGTCACAACTTCGCAAGTGCTTCAAGACTCCTGAGCGCACCATCAACTTCGAAGAAATTGACCTCCAAGAAGATCTCTCTTATCATGAGCACCCCGTTGCTATTCTTGAAGAAACCGAGCGCAAGACTCGCAACAAGTCAATCAAATTCCTGAAAGTGAAGTGGACACACCATTCCGACCGAGAAGCCACCTGGGAGCGTGAGGATCACCTCCGTTCCGAATATCCGGAGTTCTTTCAGTCCTAGATCTCGGGACGAGATCCTCTTGTAGTGGTGGAGTGTTGTAACACCCCGGATGTAACTTTCCATATTTGTAACTCCAACTCTTGCCATTTTCGGCATTGTGATATGATATTGCCTCCGTGGTTGGGTTTTTGTCTTTTGTTTTACATTTTGTCCATGTCATGCATCTCATATCATGTCATCATGTGCATCTCATTTGCATACGTGTTCGTCTCATGCATCCGAGCATTTTCCCCGTTGTCCGTTTTGCAATCCGGCACTCCTATGTTCCCCGGCGTCCCCTTTTACGTTTTTCCGTGAGCGGGTACTTAACTTTCTCGGAATGGACCGAGGTTTGTCAAGTGGCCTTGGTACACCACCGTAGACCACCTGTCAAGTTTCGGGTCATTTGGAGCTCGTTTGGTACTCCAACGGTTAACCGCACTCTCGCAAAGGCCTCTTTTAAGTTGCAGCCCAATAACCCATCTAAGTCACTTCCATGCTCTCCGTCGTCGGATCACGATCGTGTGGGCGAAAACTACACTCCATTTGGAGTCTCCTAGCTCCCTCTACCTATAAATATGTGCACTCCCCCGAATTTTCAGGATCCCCAAACCCTAGCCCGCTCCTCCGCCGCCGCCGGAGACGTCCGGGCGAGCCGGACACGTCCGCCCGCCGCCACCGGCCAACACAAGGCGTGCCACGTGGCGCACCCACATCGCCGCCGCCCGCCCGCCCGCGGGGCCCAGCGGAGGCCCTCCGGCCAGCCCACTCTCCGCCACCCGCGTGGGACCCGCCGTCGCCCTCCGCCGCCTCGGCTGCCGCGCCCCAGCGCCTGCCGGACCTCGCCGCCGTCGCCTCGCCCGGCCGGCCCGCCGACCACGCCCGCCTCGGCCGCCGGCCCCGCCGTCCTCCGCCGCCTCGGCCCCGCCTCCGACCCGCCGCCGTCGCCCGCCGCGCGCCACCCGGCCTCGTCCCCTCCGGCCTCTCCTCCCGCCGCTCCGGCGAGCCGTCGCCGGCCTCGCCTCGGAGTCCGCGCCCGGATCTAGATCCAAACGAGGGTTGACTTCTTCTCCCCCGAAACTGCCTCTAAGTCATTATTCCGTGATTATTTTGTTGCATTTTCTTCATGCCATAACTTTGCACACGTGGCTCCGTTTCGGGCGTGTAGCATACCGAAATGTTCGCCTCGATGAGTACATCATGTCATCTCATTGCATCGTTTTCATTTGAGCTCATCTTGTTGCCCGAAATGCTGTTAGAAGTGGGCTATGTGATGTTAGTTTCAGATTCTTATCAGAACATGCACTTTTGTCATTTTGCCATGATTGATGTGTGCATCCTATGAACTTGAGTCCTACATGTGTTTTGTAATATGCCATGCCATCTTTACAGGGGTGTATGCCATGTATTTTTTTGATCTCTGTGGTGACTAGCACAAGCATGCAAACTAGGCTTCATGATGTTGCTGATTTCAGCCCCTGTTTTGCAGATATTTTTATGCCATGTTAACTTGATGCTACCGAGAGATCCATGCATATTTTGAGATACTTCAGTAAGGATGTTTTGAACATATGGTTATTCTCTATCCATCCATTCCCTTGTTTGCAATTATGGAGTGCCATACCTTGAGTCAATCGAGCTCTACTTTTGCTATAAAATGTTTCCTGGCAGATTGTTTACATGTTATTCAATTTTGCCAAGGTTGTTGTAGTTGATCCGTGTATGCTATGATGTTGCTCTTGCCATGTGTAGCTTCTATGCCATGTCTTCTTGACGGATGTATGCTTAGTTTATCATGTAATGCTCTGTAGTGAGTGCATCGAGCTCTTAAACATGCCTACCTAATTCTGTCAATGTCATGCCCTGTTTGCTGAATCTGTTAACGAAACTTGCTATATTGACATGGGTGCTATTACATTTTCTGATCCCTTTTGGCTCATGGTCAGTAAGGGACTTTTGTTCTATGCTTTGAGTAGATTAATGCCATGCCTTGTTTTGCTATTATAAGTTCCTGTAGCATGTTGTTTGCTTGCTCGGAACATTGCTTCCTGATGCTGATTCTGCCATGTTCAGTATTTTCTCTCAAGTCTGTGAAGCTGATATATTTTGCACTTTTGCCATGCTTGTTTTGACCTGTTATGGTGTGATTTAGCCGTAGCTCAGTGTTCATCTTTTGTCAAGCACCTTGAGTAGATCACTGCCATATGCTTTGTTGGTACGTTTGGGTGCAGTAGCTTAATTTCTTGTTGCTTGCTAAGTGGTATCATGCTGTTAATGGCAGATTTGTGCCATTCTTGTTTTGCTTGTCATTTGCAAACCGTGCATCCGATTCCGGTGATCTTTATATCGATTTCAACCGAAATCATCTCACCTTTCCAGCGGCATACTTGGTTTGCCAAGTTGATGCCTGGTTCATCATTTTCCTTTCGGAGCACGCATACGCATTGCATATCACATCTCGCATATCATGCCATGTTTTGCATCATGTTGCTTGTGCATTGCACCGTGATTTATTGTGGTTCCTTTGTTTGTGTTCTTGCTTTGGTAGATCCGGGAGACGAGTACGTGAACGAGGAACCTGCTGAGAACGCTTACGAGGATCAAGCTTTTGACAACTCTGAGAACTTTGCAGGCAAGATGACCATACCCTCGAAATCACTTCTATCTTTGCTTGCTAGATGCTCGCTCTTTTGCTATGCCTATGCTACGATTCCTATCACTTGCTTATCATGCCTCCCATATTGCCATTTCAAGCCCCTAACCATTCTTTCCTAGCAAACCGTTGTTTGGCTATGTTACCGCTTTGCTCAGCCCCTCTTATAGCGTTGCTAGTTGCAGGTGAAGATGAAGTTTGTTCCTTGTTGGAACATGGAGATGTTGTTCCTTGTTGGAACATGTTTACTTGTTGGGGATATCACAATATCTATTGTTTAATTAATGCATCTATATACTTGGTAAAGGGTGGAAGGATCGGCCTTATGCCTGGTGTTTTGTTCCACTCTTGCCACCCTAGTTTCCATCATACCGGTGTTATGTTCCTTGATTTTCGCATTCCTTACACGGTTGGGTGATTTATGGGACCCCCTTGACAGTTCGCTTTGAATAAGACTCCTCCAGCAAGGCCCAACTTTGGTTTTACCATTTGCCACCTAAGCCTCTTTCCCCCGGGTTTTCGCGAGCCCGAGGGTCATCTTTATTTTAACCCCCGGCCAGTTCTCCTTCGAGTGCTGGTCCAACTTGAGCAATGTCCGCGCCCTTGGGCAATCAGGGTCTATGCCAACCCGACGTCTGCTCATCCGGTGTGCCACGAGAACGAGATATGTGCAGCTCCTATCGGGATTTGTCGGCACATTCGGGCGGCTTTGCTGGTCTTGTTTTATTGCTGTCGAAATGTCTTGTAGTCCGGGATTCGAGACTGGTCGGGTCTTCGGTAGAAGGAATATCCTTCGTTGACCGTGAGAGCTTATAATGGGCTAAGTTGGGACACCCTGCAGGTATTATCTTTCAAAGCCGTGCCTACGGTTATGAGGCAGATGGGAATTTGTTAATGTCGGTTGTAGAAAACCCAAAGTTGACCTTGATTAAAACACATCAACGCGTGTGTAACTGATGGTCTCTTCTCGGAGTCCGGAAGTGAACACGGTGTTGGAGTAATGTTTGGCGTAAGTAGTTCAGATCACTTCTTGATCGCTACTAGCTTCACGACCGTGCCTTGCTTCTCTTCTCGCTCTCTTTTGCAAGTGTAGCCACCATATATGCTAGTCGCTGCTGCAGCTCCACCTCACAACTCTGTCCTTCCTATAAGCTTAAATAGTCTTGATCTCGCGGGTGTGAGATTGCTGAGTCCCGTGACTCACAGATTCTACCAAAACAGTTGCAGGTGCCGATGATGCGGTCAGGTGACGCAACCGAGCTCAAGTGGGAGTTCGACGAGGAACGTGGTCGTTACTATGTGTCTTTTTCCTGATGATCGTGAGTGGAGCCAGTTGGGACGATCGGGGATCTGTGTAGCATTTGGGGTAGTCTTCTTTTATTTTGGTTCCGTAGTCGGACCTTGAGTGTAATTTGAATGATGGATGTTTATTTATGTATTGTGTGAAGTGGCATTGTAAGCCAACTATGTATCTCTTTCCTTATGTATTACATGGGTTGTGTGAAGATTACCTCACTTGCGACATTGCTTTCAATGCGGTTATGCCTCTAAGTCGTGCTTCGACACGTGGGAGATATAGCCGCATCGAGGGCGTACAAGTTGGTAACAAGAGCCATCCCGACTTAGGAGCCCCGCTTGATTGTTTGTCAAGTTGTTGAGTCTAGAACAAAAATGTTTTGAGTCTTAGGATTATATATATCGGAGAGTAGGATTCTTTTACTCCCAGTCCCTTCGCTGTTCGGTGAGGTCTCCCGCGTAGAAGTTTTGACTCTCCTCTCCTCAAATCTCACTAAAAAAAATTTAGGATCACGCGGGTATCTTGGAATCGTTCCGATGGTTTTGTGACGAGAACATTGTCCGCGTGTCCAACCGCGCGTCTGCGCGCCCGCGTGCGTGCTGCCTCCGCTGTCTGTGCTGCACCGGGCCGGCTTCTGCCTCCATCTAGCCGTTGCTCCGGGCCGGCTCCTGCCGCCGGGTCGCCGCGCTGGTCGCCCCGTGGCCGCCTTCGCCCACACACAGCCGCCGGGTCGCCAACGTCCCCGACTCAGGCTCCTCCCCCATGCCGGCTTCGCCCCGGTCCGCCTTCCCCCCAACCCGGACGGCCGGCTCCGCCTCCAACCCGGACGGCCGGCCCCGCCGCCTGCCTTCCCTGCCGACCGGACGGTCGGCTCCGCCAAGCGACACGGCCGTCCTGCCTCTGCGGCTCCGCCCGAGCAGCTCCCAAGATGCTCCGAGCCACATCCCGGCCGCTGCGCCAAGGTCCGCGTCCGGCCGCTGAAGTCGCCCGCGCCCGTCCGCTCCACCCGCGAGACCCGGCCGGCCTCTGCCGCGCCCTCCGCCTCCGTCGGCTCGGGTGGACGGCTCGCCGCTCCGCCTCTGCCAGCACCTGGCGCGCACCAGCCGGCCCCCGCTGCTTGATGCCGTCTTCTGCGAAGAGAAAACGAACGAAAGAAAGAGAGGAGCCCGGCTGTTAGAAAAGTCAAGGGTTGTGTGCCCAGGGCCGGTAATGTACAGAGAGCAAGAAAAGAAAAACAAGAGGCGGATTGCCTAGGGACCGGCTGGAAAGAGCGGGCCGGTTGTTCTCGTAGCCGGCTGCTCAAAAAAGAGGGGGAGAAGGGTCCGGCTGGGGAGCCGGACAGAAAGAGAAGAGAAGAAAGGGCCGAGTGCCCAATCCGGCTGAGAAGTGGCCGAGTACAAAAAAAAGAAGAAGAAGAAGAAGAGAAAGAGATGTGCGTTCGACTGCACGTAGCCGACTGGAATTTGCGTCCGACTGCCAGATGCACGTCCGACTGGCCGCGCCTGCTGAAAATTTCGTCTGACTGCCAGATGTGCGTCCGACCACCTGCTGTGAAGAAGGTGCTGGCTGCCTAGCCGGCTGCAAAGAAGTCCGACTGCTGAGTCGGAGTCTGGCTGCCACAGCCAGACAAAGAGAAGAAGAAAAAAGAATCAACTTCAACAAAGAAGACAAAGAAGTCGCCGGGAGATCCGGCCCGACGCTCGCCAGCGGCCCAGATCTCGGGTTACACACCAGCTGGTACTGACGCCAGCGAAGAAGAAGACAAAGTAGTTGCGGGAGGCGGCCCGACTACTCGAAGAGTCGGCCCGAATCTCGGGCTACACCAGCAGGGGCCTTGACGCTACCCGGAAGAGAGAAGACAAAGTAGTCGCTGAGATCCGGCCCGATCGCTCAGCAAGCCGGCCCGAATCTCGAGGGCTACACCAGCCAGTCTTGTTGCGCGCCCGTGAAGATTGCGCATAAGAGAAGAGTTTTGTCCGCTGCCAGCAGTGGCGGAAGAGAAAAGAAGAAGAAGGGCGCAAAGACGCCTCGCCGCTGGCCGGTCGAGCCTGACCGCCGGGCCCCGCCGAGCACCGGGGCTCAAGGCCACACCCAGCTGGTCTGCGCCAAGGCTCATGAGCGCGCCGAGCCGCGCCGGCTGTCTTAGGCAAACTCCGCCTCGGCTACACGAAAATCAATGTGAGCTCCTCACGTGCATATTTTTGCATCACGCAAGCACGGATAACCCCGAGCGATGCTCGGGGGCTATCTCCGCATTTTATTACAGTTGCACTACTGTTCGCTCCGGTGCCAGCCAGAGTTGGCCCGGAGGCTGGCCGCTTGGCCTGAGTCGTTAGTTCCCACATACGGCTTAGTAGCATGCGTGGTACCAAAGGCCCACTCTTAGTCACAGACCACAGAGCGGCTGTCTGACTGGCAAGAGTGAACGCTGGAGGCCATGCACGCGAAAAACGTCCGGGAAGAAAAATGCTTCGGGCGACCCGACCGTTTCCTTTATGAGTATCTACTCGGTTAAATTCGCTCCCAGAGTCTGAGTATTGTACGCTCCACTCCGCGGCCCACTCTCAGCCACAGACCGCAGAGCGGCTGTCCGGCTAGCAAGAGCACAAGCCAAAGAGAGGAGGGAACATGAAAAAGATTGAAGGGAGCTCGGACGAAACCGAGTCGGCACCCTCCGCATAAAACTTGCAATGCTAAAAGCAAACATTTGATATACCTGCATGGACTAACTTTTTCTTTTTTTTCACGATCATTTCCATGAACAATCGCCAAAAAACCTCCGCCCAACTTTGCCAAGTTGCCCGGGGGCTTGGGGGCTACTGTCGGAGTAATTGGACACGGATACCCCGAAGACGGCAAGACAATTATTCAAGACATCGGGGCTAGCAAAGCCCCTCACTCCAACTACCCGGTCGGCTGCTAGCTGCTGGCTGCAGTCACCGACCGCACCACCGGCCGATCATGGGCTGCCGATCGCACCGCCAGTCGACCATCTTCGGCTGCCGACTCCTCGCCGCCCAGCCGATCGCTGGCTGCCGACCGCTTCCACCAGCCGATCGCTGGCTGCCGATCGCTTCCACCAGCCGATCGCTACGCCGATCGCACCACCAGCCGATCACCGGCTGCCGATCGCGCTAACCAGCCGGGCTGCCGACCACGCCAACCAGCCGATCGCCGATCGCAGTCGACGTGACGACCGCATCTCGCCGCTGTTCACGTGACACCCCAGCCATCATGTATAAGAGTCACTTGTCCCCGGCACTATTTATGAAGTGACCAGGGACAAGGATGACACCCCACCATGCCTACATAGCTTAGGAAGTAAGCTAGCCTTGCCTATATAAAGGCACACATCCATCCATCCATGGAGGGATCCCGTGGACTCACTCTCCCACACACTCACGCATGCATGCTCGTGCACATGCGCCGCACACACACCTATGCTCATATGCATATACGAGGCCGATGCTAGATGCCTATGGCATCGACCTCGACATACAGCTCCAGAGCACTCAGACTAGATATATCGATACACTCAGACATGCAGCGGAGGGAGTATTATGTCTCCGGAGAGCTCAAGCTGGGTAAACTAGCGCGTGCTACTCGTGATACCCGCCCCTCGGATATTCCGCAGCAGTCTTGCCCTCACATGAAGCCACCTTGTGGCATATGTCGCCTTGCACCCCCGTGAGAATACCACGACAGATACAAGAGCAAAGCAATCATAGTTAAAAAGGCACGCCTAAGCGGCGCTTAAGCCGCTTAGTCTCTAGGCGTTGGCAAAAGCGCATTACGCATAACTACGCATAATCAGGCATAATCGCACATAATCAGCATAATCAAGCATAAGCATGCGCTTTGGTCAAGAAGCGCAAGGCGGTGGCAAACGCATAATTAACGCCTAGCGCTTTTTTGAACTATGATAGAATGGAATCTTAAACTAGAACAGTTGTTCTTCGTGGTTTAGGCACTTGTTCTACATGAACAGTCTACAAGAAGACGCAAGAATAAAATACTTAAAATATAAAATGAGCTCAGAGACCTTACCACATTCTTGGTTCGGGACCAAGATGAATAAGGCTGTTCCAGTCATGGTCCAAAGAATGTGTCTCAGAGAACGTAAGGGAATTTGATGAGTTTCTTTGCCGTGAAGTATGTTTTCTTGTGTAATTTCGATATCGCCACCAAGCATTCTTGAAGGTAGCAGAGGTATTAGCACAGGTTACCTCATCCCAAGTTTCCAAATCGGTCCTTCTCTATAGAGAAAAATGGGAAAAATTGTTGTATTATAACCATCATGGAGGTAGGATGTATGGGACGAAGCAAAGTAATTGCCATGAATAACATTACTTACACATAACTCCCGGACAAACACCTGCAATCGACATTTTCCTTCATCTTCATATAATATTTCCAAGATGGGAAGATACGTATATACGATTTAACAACATCAAATGCGATAGATGCTAAACTACGACTGGCTGGTTGTGCTTCCTCCACAGAATAGGCGCATTAACCGTGGAGTTGGGGTTCACTGTGATAGTACTAGCCCTTTGGGCACTGGAGCTGCCTTACTAACTGCTCTTGTTTGGGAGCTCTGTGGTGGAGATGGTGCTGTGTCAACAGGAACTGGGTTACTATCGACTGGGGTTGGGGTTAGATTGGGTGAAGCTGGTTCTCTGTCCATCGTAGTAGGGGTACAATCTGCGAGAGTTTGGGTTATGTGTGGTAGGGCTAGTTCTTGTGCATGTACAACCGGGGTGCTATCTCCACCAAGAGGTAGCACTGTTTTATTTGAAGACCGTGTTTTTATTCCACTAGATACTGGCATCACCCGCTCCAATTCAAATGGCTAATAAACAGGAAACATAGTTGAATGTACAGACATGTATGAGAGACAGATGCAATAGATAGTGTGGAAAAAAGAGGGCGTGAAATAGTTGACATGTATATTGTTTAACTAAAACGGATAGCATGACATAATTTCACATATATGATGTCTATCTAAACTGGATAGCATAGCATAACATAATTCAAAGATATGATGAATAACTAAACAGGATCGCATGACATAATTCACCTACATGGTATCTAAGTAATCAGGATCGCATCATTTAATTCACATATGTGATTTATATGCTAAACAGAGGGAATTCGATATGATGTCCGAACTAAGAACATGGTGTTGAATATTGTGTATATGATGTCTAAACTATGCAATGCAAGACACCGTATGCATGATATGAGAAGTATAACTGCCAAGTTAGAGCATACACCTCGGGGGGAATAGGACTGGTCATCTGTCTCTCAATCCATCTCTCGAGGAGCTATCGGGACCCAACAAGAGATCTGCTTGACTGTAGCACTGCATGCGCTCTGAAGGCCTTGTTTTCACTCCAGATTTTTCCATCTCGCACCCAAATGGCTGATTCATAAGAAGTGTGGTTTAATGTACAAACATTGTCGACAAATGGAAATGTAATGAAGAAAAGGATGGGCAAGATATCATTCAAATATATGATGCCTGGTTAAACAGGATGGCATTACACATTTCACATATATTATGGCTGGCTAAAAGACATGAGACTGCATAATTCCCATATATGATATAGAAACTAAACAGGTTGCATTACAGAACATGTCTAAACTAAGCAGATGACATATATGATGTCAAAGTAGGCACTGCAAGGCAACATATGCATGATATGACTAACATCATCATGCCAAGGTAGAGCAAACACCTTGGGGGGTAAATAGGAGTGGTCAACGGCGTCTGAATCCGCCTCAGAACAGATATCTTCCTCCGGATTACAATCTGAAGAGGGGTGGGGAGGGTTTGCCATTGAACCCACCATGGAGCGATGTCTGCATGACATTGTATTGCCACGCAAAACTCTTCTCTTTTTCTCTACATGTTCAGCATGACTGTGTACAATATCTGACATGCATACGAAAAAAATATGGTGAGATTATGTAAGGAGAGCATGCAGAAATTTAGAGTGATGGTAACGACCAATGGATCGACGTTACCAAAATAGCCCTAATGGATCGACGTGAATGTATAGTAATAAGTGATGCAACAAGTGTACAACCTCTTTGCCGTAGCCATGTCGACCTCAGCATCATTGGGTTGGTCGCTGAAGCAGTTGAGGCAGAGGTGGCTGTTGGAGGTGTGGAGGAAGATCCGAGGAATCAGAGACGGCGCCCGTGGCACTACTGTTGTGATGGATCGCTCGTCGTTGGAGCAGCTCCGTGAGCCGTAAGACGCCAAGGCTGAAGGAGCACAAGATGACATCGCCAATCTCAAGTGGGATTCTAATACCATCTCCAATAGATGATGTAAAATGGATGTAAAATTAACATCACCAATAACCACCTGACTACAACAGATGAGGTAAAAACTGTTGACTCTGAAATTAACTGCCAAAACTAAAATTTACTGTGGAATCTGAATGCTACTGTCGAAACTGAACGCAATGGTAGCAGAGAGGCACTTGACATGTAGTTTAGGGAGGTCCTGCACTTGACATGTAGTTTAGGGAGGACCTGCACCCCCCTGAGCCGCCAGCCACCACCGGCCGAACCGCCGGCCCCAGCGCTGCCTGGCCGCCCCAAAACAACTCGCCACCACCGCCCCGGCCAGCCCTCTAGGCCCCCACCCCCCATCTTGAACCCTAAGATAGATAGTGGGGTACCTCTCCGGCGAGCCCCCGTCCCCGCTGCGGGTGGTTCTTCCTTAACTCCGGCGAGCCCCCAACCTCAAAATCGATCAACCAAAAGTAGATTCACGATCAAGTGTGGCTTAATCGAGCAGAGCAGCAGCATGAGCGAGGGGGAGAGCAGCAGCAGCAGCTGGGCGAGCGAGCGATCGAGCGAGAGCCGGAGCAGCAGCAGCAGATCCGGCTGGTATGGACGCCGCCGCCGAAGGGGCCTCGCACTAGGGGAGAGCCGTCGTGGAGATGTCGCCCGCAGCGCCGGCTTCAAGGTAACCGCTCCATGGGGGTGCGGGATGGAGCACCGTCGGCGCCGGGAGGTCGAGTTAAGGAGAAGGTGCGATGCGATGAGTGTACAACCTCTTTGGTGGCGCCGAGTAGGCCTCGGCTTCGTCCGAGGAGTCGGTGAGGATGCTGCGGTTCCGGTGGAGCAGGTTAAGGCAGCGCTGTGGGGATGGAGCAGCCGCGATAGACGAGGCGATCGCCGGAGCAGCTCCTTGGAGGTGGAGGACGGGGCGGCTGAACCGGCGGGACGACGAGATGGACGACGGATCCTCATCCGGGGAGGTGGACGAGGGACGTCGAGCTGTTGCGGTGGACGACATCGTCGGGGAAGAGGCTCCGGCTGGGCAGCAATGATGTGGCGGACGGAGGAGGGTGGGGTTTCGCGGCTGGAGCGGAGAGGTTATGGCGGCCTGGGATTTTGAATGGCGAAAAGGGGGCGATGGGAGGGGGTGAAGCATGACTTAGGGACGCGCTTGTCCAAAATGTAGGGTGTGTTACAAAAGTACCCCCCACCGATTTGAACTAGCGGCCCTTCCGGCTCAGAGTTAGAAGGGGGATTTCACGTGTCGGGATTTGGCAGCTGGAGGGAGTTTTCGCGCGCGTTGTAATTTCGGGATAGCAAGGCGCGGGTTGTGAAGGCGCTAGTTTGGGAGCACGATATCTGAATTTTCGGGATATAACAAGAAGCGGGTTGAATTTTAGGGACAAGCCTAACGTGTAGTAATATTGTACTTGCATGTACCAAATCAATTCGCACTTCCCTCAACCAAAAAGAAAACAAAAAAAAATAAAACTATTCACACCACACGAAGAGAGAGTCTTGCCCGCTTTACTATACAAATGTTATTCAGTAACTCCTCCTTCCATCTATATAGGGCCTAATGCATTTTTGATGCTAACTTTGACCAAATATTAGAGCAATGATATATGACATGCAACTTACACAAAGCACACCGTTAACTTCGTCTGTGAAAGGTTCTTTCAATGATATAATTTTCACATTGTGCATGTCATGTACTATTTATCTTGCCAATAGTCAAAGGTGGTCTTAAAAATCTCATTACGCCCTATATAGATGGAAGGAGGGAGTATGAATCCATGTTATGTCTGATTAAATTTTTTCGCTTGTTGTATAATGCATGTAACCTACTCATACCAACATTTTAGTGCATTCCAAATGTCTATACTACCACTGCAATTCGAACTAAATTTGAATTCGTTTCTCTATTTCAATAAGAATCTACAATCATGATTGTCGCCAACTTCAACCATCATAGTTTCCTTGGTATCCGCCATATATAAATCGGACGACCTATAATGCAGGATGGCAGGCACACCATCATCAACAACTCCGCTTTTTTATAAGAGTAGAGATAAAATATATTAAATGTAGTATAACATGTTCATAAACACACCAGTGTATCACCGTTATATATATTCACACATGCGTCGGTTTAAAACACTATGATAAATTCTTCAAATATCCGAATTCGCTTTTTATAATGAAGTATATATGATCTATATTCGTCTTTTACACCCACACAACCCTCTTATCTTTGTAGCTAGCGCTAACTTTCTCTTGTGCATGCACACGCCCGCATCCCTCTCACCCTCCCTCAAGATTCTCTAGCTCCATCACAAAAATTGCCTTTTCACTTTAGGTCGTTCACCCATGGTGTGTGTAGGCCCCCAGCTCCTTCTTTACGACACACATCGATCGATATGCCTCTCTAGCCAGGTGTGCCTAGCACAAACACAAGCTTCCCTCTTCTCTTGTCACCGCCCATGCCTCACTCCCACCACTCTTTTCATCGCTCTCGTACTACACTCCTCCCCGCCGATATAGTATGCCTCTCGCACCACCTCCTACATGTATCCCTCTCTCTCTATCCTTCTCCTCGTGCCTCATTTGCTTCTAACACACACATGCATGTATACCGATCGATCTCCCAACATATACCTAGATCGACTTTAACTACCCCCCATCGATCGACGTACCTCACAAGTTATGTCTCTCCTTTCTCTAACAAAGGGCGATTGATCTTCCTATGTAGTTATGTCTGCTTACCACAGCCACATTGTCCCCCTCATCATTCGTGCATGCCTCCCGACCCGCCTCTCACACGCACGCGTACGCACAACAAGCAGCCATCTCCTCTCTTATTGATATTGCAGGCGTGCCCTCCGCTTGTCTAGCAAGCCTATCCCACCATTTGTTAGAAGCAACTCCACTACCACCCCTCCAACACTCTAGCTTTGTCTCTCTCCCAACCTTATTCCTCTCCTGAACATATGCATGGATGCCGATCGATCTCCCTTAATACATGAGGCAGATCGATCTCCTTAATACATGAGGTAGGCCTCTCCTCCTCCACACATATACCAGCCATTGTACCTCTATAGTTAATTGGGCCTCCTCTTCCCCCACCACACACCGATAGTCGAGCTGCAGGTAGGTATCCATGCCACGAGACAAACTGCACATGTCCCTCTCACGCTCCAAGAGGGCCAGCCACTCTATATCTTTGACGTGGGCACACACAAATTGATGGCTCTCTATCGACACACACACACACACACACACACACACACACACACACACACACACACATCATCCCTCTTTTCGATTCTATGGACACCTCAAGCCGATGATACCTCCACTCTCTTCTCATGGATCGCCCCCTCTATATATATGTTAATCCAGGACTCTATTTCACACACATTGCAGATGTTACATTTTTTGATTGACCCCCCAAAAAAAAAACTCTCAAGAACCCACATACTATATCTCTAGGTTTGTATCTCTCACACAACTCCACGTAGGTGGTGTACGATACAAGAGAATAGGTGCACCGCACGTACTCACGCTTCGTGCCCAGCCACACTACAAGGGTACACGGTGGAGCTCATTTCTTTAAGAAATGGCAGCCCACGTGCTAATTTGAACGCTCAGAAGCGGTTGTTTACCTAGGGAGGTCGTGTACCACACCCGCATGAAACAAAGTTCGACTTGACGCTGCTGCGCGTTATTTTTAAATAAAGTTATAGCGCCAATGGCACGTACACATAATATAAAACAATTTTTATGGAGAAAAAGGTAGTCCGCTCACTATATACAATGGAGCCTTGCGTGCCTGGTTTGTCGCTCTTTAGAGTATCTCACACAAGGCTGCGGTGGCCTCTCTCTCTCTCACCATTGGTCACTGATCCGGCCGCATCCCGTCCGCCAGGGGAAAGGGAGTGCGGTGGCCTCTCTCTCTCTCTCTCTCACCGTTGGTCACTGATCCGTACGCATCCCGTCCGCCGGGGGAAAGGGAGGAAGTGCATCGTTTCTCTGTTCGACGGCGCCGAGGCAGCACATCCCGATCTGCGGTACATGCTGTTCTCTCTGACCAAGCTCCGGCGCGGCAGGGCCTACGCCACCTGCTCGCAGATTCCACCGCCGCGCCACCTAGTTACATCCCGACGACCTCCGTGTATCCCTCCGCCTTGCTCCACCGCCCGCCTTCCACGCTGCTGCATGTGGATCTTCCATAGTTCTTTGCCCAAAACGTAGCTCGTCCAACGTACTTTCCATATTGCATTCTCGTCCTCACACCATTTTAGTCAAACACAACCGTGTTGTTATCTTCCCTTAGGGCAAGGAATATGCTTATTTTTTGTCGTCACATGTGTCATCAACTGTTATTGGCCAGTAATAGTTTCCTTTCTACCTCTTTTTTGCAAACAGGGCTATCCATTTCACCTCGTTGCTATTGCGACCTTTTGGTGAACTGCACAAATCACTTTCTTCTTAAGAGTGTTTTGTGCAGTTGTACTAAAATGTCACACGGGCAACGTCTCTACATTTCAGTGCGACTGCACAAAGGGAGATTGGTTTTGCTCTATCCTCCTCATCCAACTCCGAGCCTAATCTTCTCCAACTAGTTAGTCTCAAGAGAGACTGCAAAGGTGACCAGCTCTATTTGTGTCTATTGATTCATCAGCAGTCCTCTATTATCGTAATCACACTTAATATCTTTGGAACTGGGATGCTCAGCTCTATTTTAGTGGAACTGCACAAAATGATCGGAATGTTGCATGCTCCGCATAGCTACTTTTTTTCCCAACATGCCTTGTTGATTTAGACAGAGCTGGGGGACGTTGCTGCCAATGAAAGCATGGATCAATTTTAATTTAACACCTTCTCACAACTCGTCTTCAGCCAGTGATGTAATTATTAGCTCGATCTGCTAATAATTGACATGCATTAGCAAGGAAGTTAGTTTTTATTGTTTCCAAAGAGCATCGATGGCAAGACACGCTAAACAAAAGCGTAAAGCTCACACCATTGTACAATTTCATGTCATTGGAAAATTATTTGTATAGTACGTCAATTATGTAAACAAATGATGGAAGCTTGATAGCATTGCCGTAAGCCTCTTCATCATCCGGGTCCATGTGCCATGCACAAAATTATACTCCTTCGCTCCTAAATATTTGTCTTTTAAAAATTTCAAACGGAATATTTTAGAGTGTAGATTTACTCATTTTGCTTCAGATGTGTACTCCTCCGTTCCTAAATATTTATTCGTTTTCTAGAGATTTCAACAAGTGACTACATACGGAGCAAAATGAGTGAATCTACACTCTAAAATATGTATATATACATCCGTATGTGCCACCATTTGAAATCTCTAAAAGACAAATATTTGAGTAGTCACTGTTGAAATTCTAGAAAGACAAATATACTCCGAGTATATTTAAGAACCGAGAGGGTAGTGCACAACCGCATGGGAGACTCAACCCGGTCGCTATACCGCATTAATTTGAGTAATGAGCAGTCAAATCATAAGCCCCACCTTTCCCACTGTAAGTTGCTCTGAAGAAGCAACCATCAATACGCTCTTCTTCGAATTCGCTCATACTACTCCATCCGTCGCTGTTTATACAACGCTCTAAAGAAAAAAGAAAAAAAATCTATGGGACCAAGGCGACTAGCGACCGGCCTGAAAAATAGCATTGTTAGTTATAGCAAGGCGTACACACATGCATGCAGTGCTTCCACCCCGGGTACACACATGCATGCACTTACTCCACTCCATAGTAGTAGTAGTACAGTACATGGAGAGAAAATTGCGGACTTGATTGCGGTTACCACGCCCTAATTAATTGAGCATTAAACCAAACGCGTCTAAAGTCTCTCTGGTGGTGGAAATGCATTGAGAGAAATGCATCATAATGAAGCGCGCCCTGTAAACTAAGACGGAGGGAGGAGTAGTATGCAGGTGCAAAACCATGTACGTGTATGGCCAGTCAGTCAACGCACCTCCTCTTGGCATATCACTGACATGTGGGACAGGAGTGTGAGCAAACCGATCTCAATTGACGGCAAAGAGCCAACCCGCCGTTCCTTGAGAGAGACGAGGAGCAAGAACACACAGACGGGCTCGCACAGAGGCCAAGATATATTCGAGCATGGTTGGTTGATCGATATCATTCATTACATGTTGGGCTGCCGTTTTCCGCCCTTCTCCGGAATAATCGTGTACTTTATCAGAGATAAAAAAATAAGAGTACAGACGCTCCACCATGCGGTTCTAGTAGTAGTAGTACTCGCACTACTACGCTTGGCTCTTCGCATCTTCGTGAAGTCGAACAAGGTACTCCGCATGTTGGGTACTACAGTGTATGCCTCTGATAACTGACACCGAATGGACTGATGCATGTCCACCGAGGGTAGGTTGCATTAGTCAAAATGCGCGCGAGCTTCACCTTGTCCTGCAAGCTTCTCCTCGCTCATGAGTTGACGGACACACCAAAAAGTAGTGCTAGTCCATACTCCCTCCTTTCCGCTAATATGGCTTAATCTTTTTAAGTAGTAAATGAGAGAGCTTTATTCATATATAAGCATTCTTAGGACGATCAGCCAAGACACTGGTCACTAGGAAGCGAGGTACCCCTCAAAAAAAGTAGGAAGCGAGGTGTTTCATCAAGCCAGCTCTCGGCCACATTTAAAGTGCAGCAAGCACAGTTCGCACGAAGATGCGCCGCAAGGTTTGCTGACCTGTTTACATGCTGAATAAAAAAAAGAGGAAATATTACCGAGCACTACTATTTGTAACAGGATATGAGCCAGAATTAAGCGAGAATTGTGGCGAGTGTTCCATGCAATCAACTTCCATTATCACATGCGAGAACCCTCGAAGAGAACCAAATGTGTTGAAGATTGCTTTATCACATTTTAAAATTATAATAAGAGTGCAGACGCTCCTCCATCCGGTTCCTAGTACTTACTAGTATAGTACGGACCTTTATAGACTATAGTAGTAGTACTAGTACTAATATACTTTGTGCTTGGCTGTTCGCCTATTCGGGAAGTCGAACAATAGTAGCACTAGTAGTATAGTGTATGCTTCTGGCAATCTGACACCGAATTAACTATTGCACGTCCACCGGCTGAGCGAGGGAGAGCTTGCATTAGTCAAAAGTTTCTCCTTGTCCTGCGAGCCACCGCGCACAAGCTTCTCCCGTCCTGCAACCTTCTCCTCGTTCGGCAAGTTGACGGGACACAACAAAGTAATGCTAGTCCATACTCCTCCTCTCCAGTTAATATGGCTTAATTTCAAACGAGATAAATACACTGTCTGTCATCAGATATTTGTAAAAATACGGTCAAGGACTTCATAATACGCTCATTGCGCCAATATATATATATATATATATATATATATATATATATATATATATATATATATATATATTCCGTGTTTATACGGTCACTAGCTCACCCTCGACCGAGTATGTGTGTGCATGCACGTAGGTTGAGCACTTAGCGTGACTGTGTGTGTTCCGTCGTGTGCTCGAACATGCATGCATTAGGCGCCACGCTGCTTTTTGCGCCCATGTGTACGCAGGATCTGTTGCATACACGTAGGGGAGTACGGTAGGGGCCACTAAGGAGCAGTCAAATCACACAAGAAGTTAGTCGGAAGAAGCAACCATCATTTCACTCTTGAATGACACGTCGCAATATAAAATGGTTGATATGGAGAGAAAATTAAACCACTATATATACACTAGCAGGAGCCTGCTACAAGCCTGCTTGCTAAGGTTGCTCTCTTCACAAGCATAGAACGACGGGCCTGATCCCGCAAATGGGGAAGGAACAATGTTCTGCATAGACGCAATGACATTGGCAAGGAGAAAACCCACAGCCGGTGCGTCCCAATCGGGGTCACCATGGTATGGGCCGATGCCGTCCCAACCGCCTCTTCTAGCTACAGCCCGACGTCCTGTAGTCCATCTTCCTTTTGGAGCCGACTTGCTCCACTGCCGTAGCTCCATCTCCATGTCGATCTTTCTCTACTTCTACCGGCTTCTACTTGTGATGAGTTTATGTCTCATGAATTAGTGCCAGTACTATTATTCTAATCACACTTCTTCAATATCTTTGCCATCAGGGATGCTCAGGTCGATTTTAGTGGAACTGCACAAAAGCATTGTATGATCCGAGGGTGCCAACCGTCTTTCCTTCGACAGGTTCTACCTGGACAGGGAATTAAATCATGTTTAGGGTTTAGGGTTTAAGTCATAGTGACCCCATCAGTAGTTTTTCTTTCGTACACGCTCTCACAACTTTTTTCTTTAGTTGAGAAGTAAATATTGGCTATGATCTGTGAATCATTGAGATGCATCAGCATGCGTGTTAGTTTTCCTTTGTATTTGATGGAATGTTGTAACGGGGCAACCTTGGACTAGGAATGAAAATGGAGTGGAAAGTTCCCGTTTTTCCGGAGAAAAAAAGGAAACGGAGAGAAACCAACGTTTCGTTTCGTTGGATCGCGCCATCGAGTAAAACCAACGTTTAAATCACGTCTGTCGTGTTCGTGTCTCACCCTCCTCCACGGCTCGACCCCACACGGTCGCCGGCATGCCACTCACGCAAACCGAGTATACGATAACTTTCCGCCTACTTGTCCGATGGATCGCGCCATGGAGTACTAGCACCATCGAAGAGATTGACAAGTTGGGGAGGACAGCTTAGCTGTAGCACGGACTCCCAAGAACTTTTTACATGCATGTTGTAGCCGCTATTGCGACCTTTGAACACGGAGCAGCCACGCGCACCAAAGTGGCGCGGCGACGCCTTCGCCAGCGCGCGCTTCAATGTTGGGCGCCAAGAAGTCGCGTCCGCTCTGCCGGGCATGAATGCGTAATCGACTGCTTCAGGGAAGCACACGCGGTGATGAAGAAGGTTCGGTTCACAGACCGCCGTGGCAGCGGTCCGGACATGCGCAAACAAGAGATGTTGTACGTTAATATTGCTGTGTATATAATTAACAACGTAAATAATGTGCCAGTTGGACAAATATGATTGGAGATGTCGTTGCTAACACTTTTTTATATTTTTGGAAACAACGATGCATGTCTCCATACCCGGGCATGTCTTCCTCAATTTTAGTGGAACTGAAAGTGCGTTATATCGACTAGAGGGGGGGTGAATAGGCGATTTTTATGAATTCTTCACCGAGGAATTTGCGGTGAGGAAATTCCTTAGCTAAGAACTACTTGCAGCGGAATAAGTACTCGAAGTAAGCATAAGAGAATGCGGCATGGTCATCATGATGAAATGAAGACAATCAAAGAGTACTGTAAAGCGTAAACACAGGATAGCACAAGATGAAGACAAACAGATCAAGAAATTGAACCGAGGAAATTGAGAAAGTCTTCACCAAAGTCTTCAAACACAGATATGAAAAACACTCAACACAAGAATGAGGAAATGAAAGGGTTGAGGAAATAGAACCAGAAGGTTGGTGAAGACAATGATTTGGTAGAACAGTTCCAACTGCTGTCTCGGCTTGTACGTCTGGTTGGAGCGGCTGAGTATTTAAACTCGAGGACACACAGTCCCGAACACCCAATCGCGAGCACGCAGCTCAGACACCAAGTCCTCACCGATTCTCCTTGAACTAAGGTCACATGACTCGCCCAATCACTGTGGAAAGTCTTCAGCGACTTCCAAACCTTCACAGACTTGGTCACTCGGTGATCCACAATTCCTCTTGGATGCTCTAGACCATGACGCCTAACCGTCTGGAAGAAGCACAGTCTTCAAAGGTAACAAGCGCCGGATCCACGCAGGATCAATCTCTTCAGTGATGCTCAATCACTTTGGGTTTGTAGGGTTTGGTTTTGGGTTTTCCTCACTCGATGATTTTCACTCAAAGTCCTCTGAGGATGGGTTGCTCTCAAATGACAAGTGTCAAGTTTCTTCAGAGCAGCCAACCAGCTAGTGGTTGTAGGGGCGGCTATTTATAGCCTAGGAGCAGCCCGACATGATAAGACATAAATGCCCTTCAATGATATGACCGTTAGGTGGATAAGATATTTTGGGACAGGTGGCAAGAAGACAAAGAACGGTCGGAAATTTGAATCTCAAATTCCTCGTGGCTATCATGTTCTCATCGTAGGCAATCCGACTGGCGAATTCCTAACTCCTCGGTCGAACAAATTCCTCATCGACTGTAAGAACTTCGCTCATCCATCAAGAAATTTACTGAATCGTATGAGATTTCCAAAGGCTTCACTCAAGGGTTTGGTAGGTGTAGGATTTTGAGTTGAGCATCACATGGAAATTTTTCCTTAGTATTTCCTCGACCCCTTTAACAAAGACGGTGTTTCCTATGACTCAAGAAAGAGAAGACGAAACAACGAAAACAAAAGTCTTCACGCTTCATGTTCCTCAAATGAATACCAAGTCTTCAAGGTCACACCAATTTCTTCACTTTCAAAGTCTTCAGAAAGTCTTCAAAATATCAAAGTCTTCAGTCGAAGAACTTCATTTTTAGGGGTCGACTTTCACTGTAAATATCAAACTCCTTATAGACTTATAGACCTGTGTACACTCACAAACACATTAGTCCCTTAACCTATAAGTCTTCAATACACCAAAATCACTAAGGGGCACTAGATGCACTTACAATCTCCCCCTTTTTTGTGATTGATGACAATATAGGTTAAGTTTTCAATGGGGATAAACATATGAAGTATAAATACTGATATTAAGGAATTTGATTGCAAGATATAGAAGAACTCCCCCTGAAGATGTGCATAGTGAGGAATTTGCTTTTGAGGCAATGCACATTTGAAGAGTTGAATCATGGAGATCTCCCCCTATATCTTGTAATTCATACACGCATTTGACATATAATATGAAGAATTTGAAATGCATGATGAAATATGGTGCTTGATGCAGCATGCGTGCAATAACATTAATGAGGAACAGGCATGCAAAATAACGCATCAAGAGTATCAGAGCTCAGGAGAATCAGAGCTCAGTGCATCAAAAGTATCAAAGCACCATCGGGTTTAAGATTACAACTCGATCCAATAAAAGTTTCAGAAGAACGAGAGTTGTAACTTAACAAAAAAAATGCGTTGTATATGGGCATTAAAATAGATCCGCTTGAAGACTAACTCAAATTTATCCCCCTTCGTCGTCGAATGACCAAAAGGATCGAAACTGAGGACTAACGCCCCTGAAGAATTTCAAGTTGAAGAAGGAGCGCCAGCGTTGTCGGGGTCAGTTGTAGGGCCTGCCGCAGTGTCGTCCAAGTCTTCATTTTCATCAGTGTCGCGTGATGAAGAATAGGAGCTGGCCACCAAGGAAGGAACTTTGACCTTCTTGTATTTCTTCGGAGGAGGTGCAGACCAGTCAAATTCTTCCTTGAGACCCATTGTCGCCGCTTCTTCCGCGTTGTAGACATTAGAAAGAACAGCCCAAAAGCGCTTGAAGGTTTCATGGAGGTAGTAGTGGTTTTTCTTCACCGTATTGTGTGTAGAGGTCATGTTGTGAAGAATTGAACCAAACCGACGCTTGACCCATTTATGATTGCGATCAACCTTCCGATGAAGACCGAGGAGTAACTCACGATCAGTCATCACCACAGGTGCAATGGCTTGAGGACTTTGCTTGGCTGAGGTATTTGCGCAGAGTCATGTGTGGCGAGTCATCATTGGTGGAGTAGGATGTCGCTTTGTAAACTGTCCATCCAATGGACGAATGCTTTCATCGATCACAGCAGCTTGCCTTGCCCTTGTCATCACCGAGGTAAATGTCCGCTTGAGGACTTCAATCGGGGCAAGTAGCTGCAGTGGTTCGTAGTATCAGCCTTGTAATTGAGTGAAGACCTTGTCCCGATGAATCTCATTATCCAAGGCGATAAGGCTTCAGCTCAAATGGTGACATAGCAATGTTTGCCGAGTCCTCATGAAGAAATCATGGAAGTTGACGGAACGCCATGAATGATATTGAAAAGCATATTCTTCATGATGCCAACGACTTCTTCATCATTTGAGTCGTGGCCTTTGATAGGACTCATTGTCTTCGCTGTAATCCGATAGACAGTCCGAGGCACATACAATAATTCCTTGACGAGGAATTTGGTTCTTGGGCCTGCCACGCTTCAAAGGCTTCATCAAGACATGCATATAGTGATTTGAAAGTTCGTTCGTTGTAGATACAACGAGCACCATCAAGTGGAGGATCGAGTGGTAGGGCACGGCAATTCATTGTTGGTGCCTTGTAGTGAGTATTTTCGACATCCAGCCTAACACCCATGAGTTTACATCTTCAGCGTCTCCGTGATGTGCAGCGTTGCATAGAATTGAAGAATGAGTTCTTCATTCCAATCACGTATGTCGCAGAAATTCGAAGTCCTGCGCCGTGAAGAACACCGAGGACCTGGCTCAAAGCTCGGCAGAGACTCCATGTCCACATGAGGAATATGTGCATGATCAAGACTTTGTCTTTGTTGAAGATCACCGAGGAATAGAAATTGGCTTGACCGCAGTCCGTAAACGCCTCTTCCTTATGTGAGTAGAATCATATGGATTGTAATCATGAAGAATACATGCTCACAAGAAGTCTTCAGCCTTGAACTTTTGCTTTGTTGAGAAGGGATTCTTTGGCTTTGGCAAAGGAGTGTCGATGAGTTGCATCACGACCTCTGAATCGCAATCTCAGGTTCTTCAGTGAGGAATTTCTTGTTCCTCTATAGGTGCAGTCGAGGATCAGCAGAAGAGGTTCATCAAGCTAGTGGCTGGAATTTCTTCATGGATGATGAAGTGGGATGAGTTTCTTGAGCCCATTTGAACAGTTGGAGCAGGGACCGAGGTATCTGCTGGATTGGGGTGAAGAGTGGAGAATTTGGATGTTGACTTTCCCAAAAGTCATCGCTCATCACCGGCGTTGTGCTTCCAATATCCACATCTTCTTCAATTTCTCAACACCAGCCTCTTCACCGTGAACCGAGGCATAGGAGAGGAAATGATTGGGGTTGAAGGGATTGCTTCCACTTCAATTTCTTCATCAATCTGCTCTGACGAAGCAGCAGAATGATTTTCTTCATCAGATCCGCTTGGGATCTCATAATCTTCACCAAAAGGAACAAGGTCCTTTGATGGAATTGAGGAAATTGGAACAACATCAATAGGATTTTCAAAAGAGCTGGTCATTGGCTTCATTTTCTTCGCAGCCGAAGAATTTGACGCAGCTGATGCTTTCCGTTTCTTCACTGCTGCTTGTTCTGCAGCCTTGGTCTTCTTCACATCAGAGGCAGATGGAAGAATTGGAGTTGGTGTTGGCGCAGGAGGAGCTGAGGAATCTGGTTGATTTTCCTCAGCGCAATCGATGCAGCTTGTTCTGTCTTGTTCGGGCTTCTTCAGCGCACCATTAGTGGATGCCCCGCAATTTCTTCAATGGCTGGAATGGGATCATCAGCCTCGAACTAGCATTTTCTTCAGCAGCTGAACTTCATCGGTGGTGCTGGCATGTTCTTCATCGCTGAGTTGAGGCTCCAAATGAGGAATTTATTGTTGCGCTGGGGCAGCAACATTGGTGAATTTCTTCGTCAGTTGATTAATCTGACTTTGGCTCCTTGCCAATCAGCATAATAAGCATCAAAGTTTTTGCCGAGGGCTTGATTTTAGTTCGACCTTGAGAAGTTCCTCGTGTCATTCTCGACAACGCTTTTCTTCGTGAACTTCTCCTTTCGTATTGAGCTTTCTTGATCTCTCTTGCCTTTTCAAACTTCCATTTCTCTTCAAAGGATGAAATGGGTCAGATGTGACTTTGTCCAGGGTCGATGAAAATCAGGCATAGGGTGTTTGGATCCTTGTGCCGAGATCAATGTAATCGAGGATTTTCCTCGATCCAACAAAGAAGGGCACAGATGTGCCTTTGGCTCTAGCGGCCCTTTCTTGGCGGTCTCGATGATTTCCGCAAGTTCATCATCATCAGCCTCATCATCTTCGTGTGGCTCTTGGAAGGCGACCTGTTTGTTCTTGGGACTTGGCCGAGGACCTCGTCCACTGTGGCCTTAGTCTTCAGCAGAGTCGGGCCAGATGAAGACTTTGGTGCAGCCGAGGAACTTGTCAAACACCAGAGGCAATGGAGAAGCCTGCAGTCCTTTGCACGTGGCCCGATGCACAGTGCCGAGGACTTTGTCGGAACTGCTGAGGATTTGGGAGGAGCTGAGGATTTTGGAGGAGCAGGAGCAGCATGAGGAATTGGCCGTGAGGGCATAGCTGAGGAACTTGGCCGTGAGGGCACTGTTGGTGAAGCACTTGGCTTGTGTGCGGGCTTCTTTGCCATAGATTTTCTTGGCTTGACAGAGGCCTCAAGTGGCAGCAGCAGAGCAGAGTCCTCATTGAATTTCCTCACTGCCTCGTTGGCTTGTCTTGCCAATTTGGCTTGGCGCTTGGCCCATTCTTCAGGAAAGTCCTCACCACGCTTGATGCTGGTGGGGTCAGCCTCTTGACCAGGTGCCAATGGAGCTCTTGGGCATGGAGGATTGAGTGCGAATTTCTTCATGTACTTTGGAGTTACATATCTGTACTCCCACCATTCCCTTGCCCATCTCCGTCCAATCCTTTGAATGCGCACCTTGCACTGATTTTTGTTTTCTTTGCCGAACTCGGCTTCATCAGGTGTGCAATAATCAGCATATATTTCCTCAGGGATTTCAAACGCGGTCATGACCTCAGGCCTCTTTCCTTCTTTCTGTGGCTTCTTTCCTTCTGCCATATTCTTCAGGTGAGGAATTTGAACAAACGAATTCTCTGAAGAAGTATGCAACTTTTCTTCGAGGAACGCTGCAAATGAGTTAAGTTGATGAGAACCTAGTGATTCAGCAGCAGACATGAGTACCTGTGAACAGAGTATAGTTGCGAGGAATTTGGAGAGGTCATATGCTTCTCGTAAGGTTTTTCAAAAGAACAAGTTTTGAGGAATTTGACCAGATGAGCCTTGAAGAATTTCACTAAGCGATCTTTGTCTTAGGTTCCAGAGTTGTATAGATCGATGATCCACACAATTGAGGAATGTTGAAGAAAATCATTGCTTAGAGAAATGAATCAAGAGCATATTTTGTTTGAGGTGCTCATATGTGTGAAGATTTGAAGAATAAACACCTTTGAAGATTTTCAGGAAGGTTTGAAAATCAAAGCGAGTAATAAAAGTAACTTTTAATACCCGAAGTGAAGAACACGACGAACTAAGAAGAACAGTTGGGAAGTTCGTCAGTTCAGATCTTCCACGCGCTAACTCAGCGGAGGAAGACAGCTATGGCGGCGGCGGAGTGAAGATTTCCGCGGTCGGCGCGAGTACGTTGGCGACGAGGTCGAGGCAGTGAAGCTCTTCCTCACCGGCGACGATGGAGTAGCAGCGGCGCTAGGGTTTGAGATGCTCGAGCGAGAGAGAGAGAGAGCGGTCGAGCGGAGTAAAAGGAAGTGAGGAAGGGGAGTGGGGGTATATATAGCCACGGTGAAAAACTGTTCGCCCGAAGATTTGGGACGAACGTGCCCCTGACTATTCTCCTTCTCACGACATGTGTCACCCAGGTACTGTGTAGTGGAGATAGTGTACGATCGTGGGTGAATAAAATAATGCATCGTGGGATGCGGAACGGTTTGAGCGGCAAAATCGAAAGTTTGGATAAGATCAGTTTTAAAGTTCCGTTCGCAATTTCTTCAAATGACAAGGACACAAAGAAGATTTTGAACGAGTTTCAAATAGAACGCATATGAAGAATTTGTGAATAGATTGGGTTGAGTATAGCATAGAGGGGAAGGGTCCCATCACATTCACTTAGCAAAAAACGACTTGAAGAAATAGCCATAAGTGAATGTCAGAGAGGACATGAATATATATATATATATATATATATATATATATATATATATATATATATATATATATATATATATATATATATATATAGCCAATGAAGAAAACGACGAAAACAGTGAAGATTTTGAAAAGTTGAAGAATTTGAAAACTCAAGAATTTCAAAACTGAGGAAAAACTCAAATTGAAGATTTTCAACTTTGGTGGTGGCGTGACTCCATCAGATAAGAATGATGATTTCAGACACCGCGTACAATTGTCGAGGGTTCTGAGAATCAAATTCTTCATTAATTTCTTCACACTTAGAGTGTTATTCTTCATGGATTGAAGAAAATGTTTCTTCATGTGTTGCACATCTAAGTCATCAATTTTGCATAAGTGTCGGATGTGTGTCCTTTTCAAAGAACACTCAAGATTCTAAGATATTTAGCTCACACCGCAACTTGCTAAATCTCTTCTCATCCAAGGGCTTAGTGAAGATATCGGCTAGCTGTTCTTCGCCTTCACATGCTCGATGGAGATGTCGCCTTCAACACATGATCACGAAGAAAATGATGACGAATTTGAATGTGCTTTGTCTTCGAAAGTGCTGAACTGGGTTGTGAGCAATCTTGATGGCACACTCATTGTCACAATGAGAGGCACATTCTTCACGTTGATGTCGTAGTCCTTGAGAGTTTGCTTCATCCACAGCAATTGAGCACAACAAGAGCCAGCAGCAATGTATTCAGCTTTCGCAGAGATGGTGATACGCAATTCTGCTTTCTTCGAGGACCAATGCACCAAAGATCGTCCGAGGAAATGACAAGTAACAGATGTTGACTTGCGGTCCACACGATCACCAAAGACAAATCAGTCGAAATATCCAATGAGATCAAAAGTAGAGCCCTTGGGGTACCATAATCCTAGTGTTGGTGTGTGAGCTAGATATCGAAGAATATGCTTCACAACCTTATGGTGTGATTCCTTCGGTGTTGCTTGAAATCGGGCACACATGCAAACATTAAGCATTATATCTGGCCTAGATGCACATAAATACAATAGAGAACCAATCATGGAGCGGTATACCTTGTGATCGAAGTCAATACCATTTTCATCAAGGCATAGATGGCCATTTGTGGGCATAGGAATTTTGACGCCTTTGCAATCTTGCATGCCAATTTCTTCAGACATCTTTTAGGTATTTCTCCGAGATATGAATATGCCATTGTGTTGTTGATTTAATTTGAAGACCTAAGAAGAATTTCAACTCTCCCATCATAGACATTTGATATTCTTCACTCATCATATAGGCAAATTCATCACTATAACGTTGGTCAAGACAGCCAAAGATAATATCATCAACATATATTTGGCACACAAACAGTTCACCATCATATGATTTAGTAAAGAGAGTAGGGTCGAGTGAACTGGTGTGAAGCCATTCTTCACGAAGAATTCCTTCAACGTATCATACCACGCCTGGGGGCTTGTTTGAGACCATAGAGGGCCTTGTTGAGTGTGAAGACTTTGTCGGGATTCTTTGGATCTTCAAAACCTGGGGGTTGAGCAACATATACTTCTTCCTCAAGCTTACCATTGAGGAATGCACTTTTCACATCCATTTGATATAAAGTGATATTGTGATGGTTAGCATAGGCAAGTAATATGCGAATAGACTCAAGTCTAGCAACAGGTGCAAAAGTTTCATCGAAATCAATTCCTTCAACCTGTGTGTAGCCTTGAGCTACAATTCGTGCCTTATTCCTCACCACTAGGCCATTTTCATCTTGCTTGTTGCGGTAGATCCACTTTGTGCCAATGATATTATGCTTGCGAGGATCTGGACGTTTGACCAATTCCCAGACATTGTTGAGCTCGAACTGATGTAATTCTTCTTGCATGGCCTGGATCCACTCAGGCTCTAGAAATGCTTCATCTACCTTAGTGGGATCTTTGATAGAGACAAAAGCATAGTGCCCACAAAAGTTGGATAAATGTGAAGCTTTTGAGCGTGTGAGAGGACCTGGCGCTTCAATGTCATCGATGATCTTGTCAACTTGTACTTCTTTTGCAACGCGAGGATGAGCTGGTTGTCGTCGAGGAATTTGATCATTTTCCTCAAGACCATTGCCTTCAAATTATCTTCAGTGCATCACCGACGTTCTTCGCATACAGGAATGAATTCTTCAAAGAGATTCTTCAAGAGGAATGACATCCTCGGTTGCCTTGAACTTGATAGATTCCTCGGTGCTGGTTCATCTAACACGTAAGGTAGGTGCTCTCTTTGCGAGCCATTAGTTTCATCGAACCGCACATCTACAAGATCAACAATCTTGTGAAGAGCGACGTTGAAGACTCAGAGGTGTGCGAGTCCTTTCCATAACCAAGCATAAAACCTTCATGTGCTTTCGGTGCAAATTTAGAACTGTGATGAGGATCTCTAATCCAGCATTTAGCACCAAGACTTTGAAATAACTCACATTGGGTTTCTTGTCAGTGAGGAGTTCATAGGCAGTCTTCTTGAAGAATTTATGAAGATATACTCTGTTGATGATGTGGCACGCGGTATCAGTTGCATCAATCCAAAAATGACTAGGCGTTTTGTATTCATCAAGCATAGTGTGAGCCATTTCAACAAGAGTTCTGTTCTTGCGCCCACGACGCCATTTTGCCGAGGAGTATAGGGAGCAGATAACTCATGAGTAATACCAAGTTCATCAAGATAGGCATCAAGACCGAATTCTTGAACTCAGTTCCATTGTCACTCCCGATGTGTCCGATCTTCACACCGAAGTTAGTTGAAGCCCTCGAGGAAAATCGTTTGAAGACTTCCTGCACTTCATTTTTGTAAGTAACAATGTGTACCCATGTGTAACGAGAGTAATCATCAACAATAAAAAAGCCATATAGAGATGCATCATTAGTGACTATTGAGTAATGATTAGGACCAAAGAAGTCCATGTGAAGCAATTCGAAGGGACGAGTAGTGGTCATGATAGTCTTCGCTGGATGCTTGGCCTTGGTCATTTTTCCAGCTTCACAAGCTCCACACAAGTGATCCTTGAGGAATTTGACATTCTCAATGCCAATGACATGCTTCTTCTTTGCAAGCGTGTGCAAATTCCTCATGTCTGCGTGACCAAGTCACCGATGCCATAGCCAGCCTTCTGAAGCTTTTGCAAGTAGACACACGGCTGGTTGTGGTCTCAGAGAGAAGTTAACAATATACAAGTCTCCTCTCCTAAAGCCTTCAAGACTTTGGAATTGTTAGCTTCCATAATCACAACACAACGATACTTGCCAAAGATAACAACCATATCAAGATCACAAAGCATTGAGACTGACATGAGGTTGTATCCTAAGGACTGAGCAAGCATGACTTTGTCCATGTGTATGTCCTTAGAGATCGCAACCTTACCAAGACCCAATACTGACTTTTGCCTTTGTCAAGAAAGATGATATGCTTCAGATGTGACGGTGATAAGGAGCATCCATCAATAGATTCTTGTCACCAATCATGTGATTTGTACATCCACTATCGAGAACCCACTCGGTGGCTTTGGGTTGATCATCCTGCAGATGAATTAGTATAACTTACGATCTCATATACTTCATCGGTGAAGAATATGATATCAAGTTCATCGATGAATTTCATCAGCAAGATAACAGATAAGCAAGATGAGGACGTGTGAAATGAAAGTTCATTTCATCATGATTAGCTGCGTCCCTTTCGTGCATTTTGTCGTGCCCCAAAGAAATTCCTCAGACGCTTAAAGCACGCCCGAGACCTGACCCTGCAGAAGAGGTTAGTTCTTTTCTTCACCACCCACATCTGAAGGGGTGGCAAAGAGTTCATCATTCTGCGAGCACCATATGAGAATGGTGGCATAGAGGCCAATCCATTTCGTTTCACATAAGAGGGGTTAGGGTAAGCATATGAATAAGCAGAGAAATTCTTCGAGGACTTATGAACATATTGGTTTGAAGAATAATGCACATATTCATAGCCCTTAGCTCTACCTGCGAAATGTAGTTGTTAGCACGATGATAATCATATGAGGACTTTGATCCTTTTGAGGAATTTGATCCACGTGAGGAATTTGGTCCGTATGAGGACTTGGATCCATATGAAGAATTTGATCTGGGTTCCTATTCTTCACAGGTGGTGTCATGAGGACATTCACCTGAAGACTTTCAAGGCACTTCTTGGGAACCCAGATTTTCTTCATAGGGGAACCGTTCCTGCAGTTAGTGCCAACATATCTAGCAAATACTTCACCATTCTGATTTTTGAACAGTTTGTAGTTGGAGTCAAATGACTCATCAGAAGAATGAGGAGATTCGCATGTAAAACCAGATAAGTTAGATGGATCAACTGGAGGTCCCTTTGCAGCAACCCATGAGGTTTTGGGATACTGCCCAGGCTTCCAATATGTTCCATCAGCATTGAGTTTCCTCTCAAAGGCAATACCCTCTTTCCTAGGGTTCCTGTTGAGGATCTGCTTTTTAAGCACATCACAAAGAGTCTGATGCCCTTTGAGGCTTTTGTAATGCATGTCATGTACAATTCCTTCAGCCCTGCATCGTCGGTGATACTAGCAATGTCCTCAGATGAGGAGTTAGTGATAGCAGAGGCAGGTGAAGAATTTGTAACAGTTTAAGCATTTGAACATTCAGGTGAAGAATTAGCAGATTCACGTTCAATGCACTTTAAGCATGGAGGAACAAATTCTTCCTGAGAAGCGCTGGTTTGTTGAGCAAGTAATGAATCGCGCTCCTTCTGAAGATCTTCATAACTCACTCTTAGCTTCTCAAGATCTTGCTTTCTTTGAAGAAATTCATAATAAAGTTTCTCATGATCAGACAAGAGAGTGTTATGATGACCTTGAAGGCTATCAAACCTAGACTGAAGTCTCTGAAGATTTTCAGTCAGGGCTTTAGTGCGATCCATTTCTTCACCTAACATATCATCACTTTTATCTAGCATGTTTTGAACCTTTTCAAAAGCCCTTTGTTGTTTTATAGCAATCTTAGCAAGTTTTGAGTAACTGGGCTTTAGATCTTCATCAGATTCATTTTCACTAGATTCAGAGGAGGTATAGTTGAGTACCTTGGCACCCTTTGCCATGAAGCAATAGGTGGGAGCGTAGTCATCACTATCTTCATCAGCTTTGTTGGTGAGGTCATTTTCTTCAAAGTTGAAGATGGACTTGCTGACAAAAGCAGTAGCGAGAGCTAGACTCGCCACACCAGACTCAGATTCTTCTGAAGCCTCCTCTTCCTCATGTTCCTCAGATTCAGCTTCAGAGTCCATTTCCTTGCCAATGAATGCCCGAGCCTTCTTGGAGCTGATTTTCTTGTGAGAAGAGGGCTTTGAGGATTTTGATGATGAAGATTTCAACGATTTCTTCTTCTTCTTAGCGTCATCAGAACTGTAATCCTTGTATTTCTTCTTCTTTAATTACTTTTCCCAATGAGGATAATCTTGGATGTAGTGACCAGGTTTCTTGCATTTGTGGCAAAGTCTTCTCTTATAGTCACTGGATGAGGAATCACTGCTTCTTGAGGATTTTCCAAAGCGACCACGTCTTGAGAACTTCTGGAATTTCTTCACGAGCAGTGCTAGCTCCTGGCTCAATTCTTCAGGATCTCCAAGGCTACTACCAGAGTCTTCACACTCAGATTCAAACACAGCCTTGGCCTTCAGGGCACGTGTTTTTCCATAGCTAGAACCATAGAGATCTCTCTTTTCAGCAAGCTGGAACTCATGAGTATTTAGCCTCTCGAGGATATCACCGGATCAAGTGACTTGTAGTCAAGACGCTCTTGTATCATCGCGCGGAGTATCAAATGAGGAATCAGCGATCTCAATAATTTCTTCACCACCTCATGGTCGGTGATGTCGATGGCACCAAGCGCTTGAAGCTCATTTGAGATGTCGATGAGGCGATCAAGGTTTGTTGAACATTTTCGTTGTCGAGTCTTTTGAAATGGTTGAAGAGATTGCGAAGAACATCAACTCGAGAGTCACGCTGAGTTGAGACTCCTTCATTTACTTTGGACAGCCTGTCCCAGATGAGCTTGGCAGTTTCCAAAGCACTCACTCTTCCATATTGTCCTTTGCTCAGATGGCCACATATGATATTCTTCGCTTGAGAATCGAGTTGCTTGAATCTCTTCACATCGGCAGCGTTCAGAGAAGGTGTGACTGAGGGAACACCATTTTCCACAACATACCAGAGATCATTGTCAATTGCCTCAAGATGCATTCACATCTTGTTCTTCCAAAGAGGGTAGTCCGTCCCATCAAAGGTAGGACACCCTGCTGAGACCTTGATCATACCTGCGGTCGACATAACTAAAACTCCGGTGGTTAAACTAAATCAAACAGTAACAAGGAGTACCTTGCTCGATACCAATTGAAAGTGCGTTATATCGACTAGAGGGGGGTGAAAAGGCGATTTTATGAATTCTTCATCGAGGAATTTGCGGTGAGGAAATTCCTTAGCGAAGAACTACTTGCAGCGGAATAAGTACTCGAAGTAAGCATAAGAGAATGCGGGCATGGTCATCATGATGAAATGAAGACAATCAAAGAGTACGAAAGCGTAAACACATGATAGCACAAGATGAAGACAAACAGATCAAGAAATTGAACTGAGGAAATTGAGAAAGTCTTCATCAAAGTCTTCAAACACAGATATGAACAAACACTCAACACAGTAATGAGGAAATGAAAGGGTTGAGGAAATAGAACCAGTAAGGTTGGTGAAGACAATGATTTGGTAGACCAGTTCCAACTGCTGTCTCAGTTGTACGTCTGGTTGGAGCGGTTGAGTATTTAAACTCGAGGACACACAGTCCGGACACCCGATCGGCCGAGCACGCAGCTCAGACACCAAGTCCTCACCGTATTCTCCTTGAACTAAGGTCACACAGATCTCGTCCAATCACTTGTGGAAAGTCTTCAGGCGACTTCCAAACCTTCACAGACTTGGTCACTCGGTGATCCACAATTCCTCTTGGATGCTCTATACCATGACGCCTAACCGTCTGGAAGAAGCACAGTCTTCAAAGGTAACAAGCGTCGGATCCACGCAGGATCAATCTCTTCAGTGATGCTCAATCACTTTGGGTTTGTAGGGGTTTGGTTTTTGGGTTTTTCCTCACTCGATGATTTTCACTCAAAGTCCTCGGAGGATGGGTTGCTCTCAAATGACAAGTGTCAAGTTTCTCTCAGAGCAGCCAACCAGCTAGTGGTTGTAGGGGGCGGCTATTTATAGCCTAGGGAGCAGCCCGACATGATAAGACATAAATGCCCTTCAATTATATGACCGTTAGGTGGATAAGATATTTTGGGACAGCTCACAAGAAGATAAAGAACGGTCGGAAATTTGAATCTCAAATTCCTCGGGGCTATCATGTTCCTCATCGTAGGCAATCCGCCTTGGCGAATTCCTAACTCCTCGGTCGAACAAATTCTCAACGACCGGAAGAACTTCGTCTCTCACATCAAGAAATTTATCGAATCTGTATGAGATTTGCAAAGGCTTCACTCGAAGGGTTTGGTAGGTGTAGGATTTTGAGTTGAGCATCACATGGAATTTTTTCCTTAGTATTTCCTCGACCCCCTTTAACAATACGGTGTTTCCTATGACTCAAGAAAGAGAAAACGAAACAATGAAAACAAAAGTCTTCACGCTTCATGTTCCTCAAACGAATACCAAGTCTTCAAGGTCACACCAATTTCTTCACTTTCAAAGTCTTCAGAAAGTCTTCAAAATATCAAAGTCTTCAGTCGAAGAACTTCATTTTTAGGGGTCGACTTTCACTGTAAATATCAAACTCCTCATAGACTTATAGACCTGTGTACACTCACAAACAAATTAGTCCCTTAACCTATAAGTCTCCAATACACCAAAATCACTAAGGGGCACTAGATGCACTTACAGGAACTGCACAAAATTGGATGGCCATTGTTGTTCCGCCTCACTGTCCTCTACCACGTGGTTCTTCCTTCCTCGAGCTTGATTACTGAGAAGAAACAGACCACAGTGAGGATTTGTCGAACTTCATAGGTGCCTCACCCAAACTTGATGCCAAATGGATGATGCATCACCACGATGACCTATCGATGCTCATGGTTGCCTCTCATGGTTGCGTCGGCTGGTGAAGCTGATCGGTTTTCAATGAAAAACAAGCTGTCTGCTACGTCTTGAGCTTGCGCTGGTTTTCCCCGAAGAGGAGAGGATGATGCAGCATAGTAGTGTAAGTATTTCCCTCAGTTTTTGAGAACCAAGGTATCAATCCAGTAGGAGGCCACGCGCAAGTCCCTCGTACCTGCACAAAACGATAGCTACTTGCAACCAACGCGATTAGGGGTTGTCAATCCCTTCACGGTCACTTACGAGAGTGAGATCTGATAGAGATAATATTTTTTGTATTTTTGGTATAAAGATGCAACGTAAAAAGTAAAAGCAAAGCAAGTAAATAAAGTGACGGAGATTGATATGATGAGAATAGACCCGGGGGCCATAGGTTTCACTAGTGGCTTCTCTCAAGAGCATAAGTATTCTACGGTGGGTGAACAAATTACTGTTGAGCAATTGATAGAATTGAGCATAGTTATGAGGTTATCTAGGTATGATCATGTATATAGGCATCACGTCCGAGACAAGAAGATTGAAACGATTCTGCATCTACTACTATTACTCCACTCATCGACCGCTATCCAGCATGCATCTAGAGTATTAAGTTAAAAATAGAGTAACGCCTTAAGCAAGATGAAATGATGTAGAGGAATAAATTCATGCAATATGATAAATACCCCATCTTGTTTTCCTCGATGGCAACAATACAATACGTGCCTTGCAACCCTTTCTGTCACTGGGTAAGGACACCACAAGATCGAACCCAAAGCTAAACACTTCTCCCATTGCAAGAACTACCAATCTAGTTGGCCAAACCAAACAGATAATTCGAAGAGACTTGCAAAGATAACTCAATCATACATAAAAGAATTCAGAGAAGATTCAAATATTATTCATAGATAAGCTGGATCATAAACCCACAATTCATCGGTCTCAACAAACACACCGCAAATAGAAGATAACATCGAATAGATCTCCATGAGAGAGGGGGAGAACATTGTATTGAGATCCAAAAAGAGAGAAGAAGCCATCTAGCTACTAGCTATGGACCCGAAGGTCTGAAGTAAACTACTCACACTTCATAGGAGGGGCTATGGTGTTGATGTAGAAGCCCTCCGTGGTGGATGCCCCCCGTGGAGCTCCTAACAGGCCCCAAGATGGGATCTCGTGGATACAGGAAGGTACGGCGGTGGAATTAGGTTTTGGCTCCTCCTCTAATCTGTTGGGGGTGCGTGGGTATATATAGGAGGAAGGAGTACGTCGGTGGAGCGTCGGGGGCCCACGAGGTAGGGGCGCCCCGAGGGGGCGCCACCTCGTGACCGCCTCGCACTTCTTGGAGTAGGGTCCAAGTCTCCTGGATCATGTTCGTGAGAAGATCACGTTCAAGGTTTCATTCCGTTGGACTCGTTTGATATTCCGTTTCTTCAAACACTGAAATAGGCAAAAAAAGCAATTCAATTTGGGCCTCCGGTTAATAGGTTTGTCCCAAAAGTAATATAAAAGTGGAAAATAAAGCCCAATATAGTCCAAAACAGTAGATAAAGTAGCATGGAGCAATCAAAATTATAGATACGTTGGAGACGATCGCATCCCCAAGCTTAATTCCTGCTCGTTTCTCGAGTAGGTAAATGATAAAAGAGAATTTTTGATGCGGAGTGATACTTTGGCATAATTTCAATATAAATCTTCTTACTTGTGATATGAATATTCAGATCCGAAGATTTAAAACAAAAATTCATATTGACATAATAATAATAATACTTCAAGCATACTAATCAAAGCAATCATGTCTTCTCAAAATAACATGGAAAAAGAAAGTTCATCCCTATAAAATCATATAGTTAGGCTATGCTTCATTTTCGTCACACAAAGATGTTCCCAACTTCTATACCCCCGATGACAAGCCAAGCAATTGTTTCATACTCAAATAATCTCAAACTCTTTCAACCTTTACGCAATACATGAGCGCGAGCCATGGATATAGCACTATGGGTGGAATAGAATATGATGATGGGATTGTGTGGAGAAGACAAAAAAGGAGAAAGTCTCATATCGATGAGGATAATCAACGGGCTATGGAGATGCCCATCAATTGATGTCAGCATGAGGAGTAGGGATTGCCATGCAACGGATGCACTAGAGCTATAAGTATATGAAAGCTCTACAAAAGAAACTAAGTGGGTGTTCATCCAACTTTCTTGCTCACGAAGACCTAGGGCACTTTGAGGAAGCCAATCATTGGAATATACAAGCCAAGTTCTATAATGAAAAATTCCCACTAGTATATGAAAATGACAAAATGAGAGACTCTCTATCATGAAGATCTAGTGCTACTTTGAAGCACAATATATGAGACTCACTACATGAAGAACAAGGTGCTACTTTGAAGCACAAGTGTGGTAAAAGGATAATAGCATTGTCCCTTCTCTCTTTTTCTCTCATTTTATTTATTTGGGACTTTTCTCTTTTTTTTATGGTCTCTTTTTTTTCGTCCAGAGTCTCATCCCGACTTCTGGGGGAATCATAGTCTCCATCATCCTTTCCTCACTTGGGACAGTGCTCTAATAATGATGATCATGACACTTCTATTTCTCTTACAACTCAACAATTACAACTCGAAACTTAGAACAAAATATGACTCTATATGAATGCCTCCGGCGATGTACCGGGGTGGTGCAATGAATCAAGAGTGACATGTATGGAAAATAATGCATGGTGACTTTGCCACAAATACGATGTCAACTACATGATCATGCAATGGCAATATGACAAAAGTAATGTATGTCATAATAATGATGATGGAAGTTGCATGGCAATATATCTCGGAATGGCTATGGAAAAGCCATGATAGGTAGGTATGGTGGATGTTTTGAGGAAGATATAAGGAGGTTTATGTGTGAAAGAGCGTATCATATCACGGGGTTTGGGTGCACCGGCGAAGTTTGCACCAACTCTCAAGGTGAGAAAGGGCAATGCACGGTGCCGAAGAGGCTAGCAAAATGCGGAAAGGTAAAAGTGCGTATAATCCATGGACTCAACATTAGTCAAAAGAACTCATATACTTATTGCAAAAATTTATAAGCCATCAAAAATCAAGTACTACGCGCAATGCTCATCGGGGATAGATTGGTAGGAAAAGACCATCGCTCGTCCCCGACCGCCACTCATAAGGATGCACAAGCCAGGTACACTTCATGTTTCAAATTTGTTACACAACTTTACCCATACGTGCATGCTACGGGACTTGCAAACTTCAACACAATTATTTCTCAAATTCCCAGTTATCAACTAGCACGACCCTGATATTATTACCTCCATGTATCAAAACAATTATTAAGCATTAAATTTATCTTAGTATTCAATTCACTCCAAAGAAAGTTTCACATATCTTGAACACCAAGTATATTAACATTAAGCAAATTACCATGCTATAACGATTCTCAAAATAATCTAAGTGAAGCATGAGAGATCAAGTTTTTTTAAAACAAATCCACCACCATGCTCTAAAAGATCTAAGTGAAGCACTAGAGCAAAAATTATCACGCTCAAAAAAATATAAGTGAAGCACTATGAGCAAAATTATCAAGCTCAAAAGATATAAGTGAAGCACGTAGAGTATTCTAACAAATTTCAAATCATGTATGGCTCTCTCAAAAGGTGTGTAAAGCAAGGATGATTGTGGTAAACTAACAAGCAAATACTCAAATAATACAAGACGCTCCAAGCAAAACACATATCATGTTGGTGAATAAAAATATAGCTCCAAGTAAATTACCGATGGAAGTGGATGAAAGAGGGGATGCCTTCCGGGGCATCCCCAAGCTTTGACTTTTTGGTGTCCTTGGATTATCTTGGGGTGCCATGGGCATCCCCAAGCTTAGGCTCTTGCCACTCCTTGTTCCATAATCCATCAAAAGAATTCACCCAAAACTTGAAAACTTCACAACACAAAACTCAATAGAAATCTCGTGAGCTCCGTTAGAGAAAGAAAACAAAAGACTACTTTAAGGTACTGTAATGAAATAATTATTTATTTATATTGGTGTTAAACCTACTGTATTACAACTTCTCTATGGATTATAAACTATTTTACTAGCCATAGATTCATCAAAATAAGCAAACAACACACGCAAAACAGAATCTGTAAAAACATAACAGTCTGTAGTAATCTGTAACTAAGGCAAACTTATGGAACCCAAAAAATTCTACCAAAATTAGACGACCTGGAAAATTTGTTTATTGATCATCAGAAATTGGAATCACTATTTTATCACGTTCTGGTGATTTTTAACAATTCGGGCACTGAGCGCAAAGATTCTGGAAATTACAGCAAGATCAAATAACTATCTCCCAAGAAGATCTAATAGGTTTAACTTGGCACACACACTAATTAAAAGATAAAACCACATCTAAACAGAGGCTAGATGGATTATTTATTCCTAAACAGAAGCAAAAACAAAAACTAAAAATAAAATTGGGTTGCCTCCCAACAAGCGCTATCGTTTAACGCCCCTAGCTAGGCATAAAAGCAAGGATAGATCTAGGTATTGCCATCTTTGGTAGGCAATCCATAAGTGGCTATCATGATAGATTCATATGGCAATTTTATTTTCTTTCTAGGAAAGTGTTCCATGCCCTTCTTTAAGGGGAATTGGAATCTAATATTTCCTTCCTTCATATCAATAATTGCACCAATCGTTCTAAGGAAAGATCTACCAAGAATAATAGGACATAAAGGATTGCAATCTATATCAAGAACGATAAAATCTACGGGCACATAATTCCTATTTGCAACAATAAGAACATCATTAATTCTTCCCATAGGCTTTTTAATAGTGGAATCCGCAAGATGCAAGTTTAGAGAGCAATCATCAAAGTCACGGAAATCTAGCAAATCACACAAAGTTTTGGGAATAGTAGAGACACTAGCACCCAAATCACACAAAGCATGAAACACATAATTTTTAATTTTAATTTTGATAGTAGGTTCCCACTCATCATGGAGTTTCCTAGGGATAGAAACTTTCAACTCAAGCTTTTCTTCATAAGATTGCATCAAGGCATCAACAATGTGTTCGGTAAAGGCCTTATTTTGACTATAAGCATGAGGAGAATTTAGCACGGATTGCAACAAGGAAATACAATCAATTAAAGAGCAATTTTCATAATTAAATTCCTTGAGATCCAATATAGTGGGTTTAGTAATATCTCGATTTTTATTTCTTTCAATCCCACTTTTATCAATTTCATCATCAAGATCTAAAAACTCAGAATTCTTAGAACGCCTTCTAGGTAAAGGAAGATCATATTCAGTTTCATCAGGATTCATATTGCAAAACAAAGATTTAATAGGGACAAATCAACAACTTTCAGATCTTCATCTTGATTTTCATAGGAATTAGAAGAACACGCTTTAATAAAGGCATCTTTGGAAGCACGATCCTACGGTTCTTTCTTTGCACTCATCAATGGAAATTCTCATAGCTTTGAGAGACTCATTGATATCATGCTTAGGAGGAATATATCTAAGCTTTAAAGAATCAATCTCGAGAGAAATTCTATCAACGCTCCTAGCCAAATCATCAACTTTAAGCAATTTCTCTTCAAGCAAAGCATTAAAATTCTTTTGTGAATTCATAAACTCTTTAACACTACTCCCAAATTCAGAGGGCATCTTATTAAAATTTCCATAAGAGTTGTTGTAGGAATTTCCATAATTATTAGAAGGATTACTAGGATAAGGCCTAGGATTAAAATTCCCTCTATCTGCGTTGTTACCAAAATTATTCCTACCAACAAAATTCACATCCATAGATTCATTATTATTCTCAATCAAGGTAGACAAAGGCATATCATTAGGATCAAGAAACACTCTTAGTAAATAACTTCATAAGTTCATCCATCTTTCCACTCAAAACATTGATTTCTTCTATAGCATGCACTTTTTATTAGTAGATCTTTCAAGATGCCATTGAGAATAATTAACCATAATATTATCTAGGAGTTTAGTAGCATCTCCTAAAGTGATTTCCATAAAAGTGCCTCCCGCGGCCAAATCTAAAAGATTTCTAGAAGCAAAATTCAATTCAGCATAAATTTTTTGTACAATCATCCACAAGTTCAAACCATGAGTAGGACAATTACGTATCATTAATTTCATTCTCTCCCAAGCTTGTGCAACATGTTCATGATCAAGTTGCTTAAAATTCATAATACCGTTCCTAAGAGAGATAATCTTAGCGGGAAGAAAATACTTAGAGATAAAAGCATCTTTGCACTTGTTCCAAGAATCAATACTATTTTTAGGCAAAGATGAAAACCACGCTTTAGCACGATCTCTAAGAGAAAAAGGAAATAGCTTCAATTTAACGACATCATTATCGACATCTTTTTTCTTTTGCATGTCACATAAATCAACGAAGCTATTCAGATGAGTAGCGGCATCTTCACTAGGAAGGCCAGCGAATTGATCTTTCATAACAAGATTCAACAAAGCAGTATTGATTTCACAAGATTCGGTATTCGTAAGAGGAGCAATCGGAGTGCTAAGGAAATCATTATTATTGGTATTGGTGAAGTCACACAATTTGTTAGCATCTTGAGCCATCACGGCCAACAAGCAAACTAACACACGGGCAAACAAAAGGCAAAGGGAAAAGGAGGAGGAGATAGGGAAAGAGAGGGCAAATAAAACGGAAAGGGTGAAGTGGGGGAGAGGAAAACGAGAGGCAAATGGCAAATAATCTAATGCGAGAGATAGGGATTGTGATGGGTACTTGGTATGTTGACTTTTGCATAGACCTCCCCGGCAACGGCGCCAAAAATCCTTCTTGCTACGTCTTGAGCTTGCGTTGGTTTTCCCCGAAGAGGAGAGGATGATGCAGCACAGTAGCGTAAGTATTTCCCTCAGTTTTTGAGAACCAAGGTATCAATCCAGTAGGAGGCCACGCGCAAGTCCCTCGTACCTGCGCAAAACGATAGCTACTCGCAACCAACACGATTAGGGGTTGTCAATCCCTTCATGGTCACTTACGAGAGTGAGATCTGATAGAGATAATATTTTTGGTATTTTTGGTATAAAGATGCAAAGTAAAAAAGTAAAAGCAAAGCAAGTAAATAAAGTGATGGAGATTGATATGATGAGAATAGACCCGGGGTCCATAGGTTTCACTAGTGGCTTCTCTCAAGAGCATAAGTATTCTACGGTGAGTGAACAAATTACTGTTGAGCAATTGATAGAATTGAGCATAGTTATGAGGTTATCTCGGTATGATCATGTATATAGGCATCACGTCCGAGACAAGTAGATCGAAACGATTCTGCATCTACTACTATTACTCCACTCATCGACCGCTATCCAGCATGCATCTAGAGTATTAAGTTAAAAACAGAGTAACGCCTTAAGCAAGATGACATGATGTAGAGGAATAAATTCATGCAATATGATAAATACCCCATCTTGTTTTCCTCGATGGCAACAATACAATACGTGCCTTGCAACCCTTTACACATTTGGTAAGGACACCGCAAGATTGAACCCAAAGCTAAACACTTCTCCCATTGCAAGAACTTCCAATCTAGTTGGCCAAACCAAACGGATAATTCGAAGAGACTTGCAAAGATAACTCAATCATACATAAAATAATTCAGAGAAGATTCAAATATTATTCATAGATAAGCTGGATCATAAACCCACAATTCATCAGTCTCAACAAACACACCGCAAAAACAAGATAACATCGAATAGATCTCCATGAGAGAGGGGGAGAACATTGTATTGAGATCCAAAAAGAGAGAAGAAGCCATCTAGCTACTAGCTATGGACCCGAAGGTCTGAAGTAAACTACTCACACTTCATTGGAGGGGCTATGGTGTTGATGTAGAAGCCCTCTGTGGTGGATGCCCCCTCCGGCGGAGCTCCGGAACAGACCCCAAGATGGGATCTCGTGGATACAAGAAGGTACGGTGGTGGAATTAGGTTTTTGGCTCCTCCTCTGATCTGTGGGGGTACGTAGGTATATATAGGAGGAAGGAGTACGCCGGTGGAGCGTCAGGGGGCCCACGAGGTACGGGGCGCGCCCTCCACCCTCGTGACCGCCTCTGGCACTTCTTGGAGTAGGGTCCAAGTCTCCTGGATCATGTTCGTGAGAAGATCACGTTCCAAGGTTTCATTCCGCTTGGACTCCGTTTGATATTCCGTTTCTTGAAACACTGAAATAGGCAAAAAACAGCAATTCTGGGCTGGGCCTCCGGTTAATAGGTTAGTCCCAAAAGTAATATAAAAGTGGAAAATAAAGCCCAATATAGTCCAAAACAGTAGATAAAGTAGCATGGAGCAATCAAAAATTATAGATACGTTGGAGACGTATCAGTCATCCCCAAGCTTAATTCCTGCTTGTCCTCGAGTAGGTAAATGATAAAAAGAGAATTTTTGATGCGGAGTGATACTTTGGCATAATTTCAATATAAATCTTCTTACTTGTGATATGAATATTCAGATCTGAAAGATTTAAAACAAAAATTCATATGGACATAATAATAATACTTTAAGCATACTAATCAAAGCAATCATGTCTTCTCAAAATAACATGGAAAAATAAAGTTCATCCCTACAAAATCATATAGTTAGGCTATGCTTCATTTTCGTCACATAAAGATGTTCCCAACTTCTATACCCCCGATGACAAGCGAAGCAATTGTTTCATACTCAAATAATCTCAAACTCTTTCAACCTTTACGCAATACATGAGCGCGAGCCATGGATATAGCACTATGGGTGGAATAGAATATGATGATGGGATTGTGTGGAGAAGACAAAAAAAGGAGAAAGTCTCATATCGATGAGGATAATCAACGGGCTATGGAGATGCCCATCAATTGATGTCAACATGAGGAGTAGGGATTGCCATGCAACGGATGCACTAGAGCTATAAGTATATGAAAGCTCTACAAAAGAAACTAAGTGGGTGTGCATCCAACTTTCTTGCTCATGAAGACCTAGGGCACTTTGAGGAAGCCCATCATTGGAATATACAAGCCAAACTCTATAATGAAAAATTCCCACTAGTATATGAAAATGACAAAATGAGAGACTCTCTATCATGAAGATCTAGTGCTACTTTGAAGCACAATATATGAGACTCACTACATGAATAACAAGGTGCTACTTTGAAGCATAAGTGTGGTAAAAGGATAGTAGCATTGTCCCTTCTCTCTTTTTCTCTCATTTTTTTATTTGGGCCTTTTCTCTTTTTTTATGGCCTCTTTTTTTTCGTCCGGAGTCTCATCCCGACTTATGGTGGAATCATAGTCTCCATCATCCTTTCCTCACTTGGGACAATGCTCTAATAATGATGATCATGACACTTCTATTTCTCTTACAACTCAACAATTACAACTCGAAACTTAGAACAAAATATGACTCTATATGAATGCCTCCGGCGATGTACCGGGGTGGTGCAATGAATCAAGGGTGACATGTATGGAAAATAATGCATGGTGACTTTGCCACAAATACGATGTCAACTACATGATCATGCAATGGCAATATGACAAAAGTAATGTATGTCATAATAATGATGATGGAAGTTGCATGGCAATATATCTCGGAATGGCTATGGAAAAGCCATGATAGGTAGGTATGGTGGCTGTTTTGAGGAAGATATAAGGAGGTTTATGTGTGAAAGAGCGTATCATATCACGGGGTTTGGGTGCACCGGCGAAGTTTGCACCAACTCTCAAGGTGAGAAAGGGCAATGCACGGTACCGAAGAGGCTAGCAAAATGCGGAAAGGTAAAAGTGCGTATAATCCATGGACTCAACATTAGTCAAAAGAACTCATATACTTATTGCAAAAATTTATAAGCCATCAAAAATCAAGTACTACGCGCAATGCTCCTCGGGGGATAGATTGGTAGGAAAAGACCATCGCTCGTCCCCGACCGCCACTCATAAGGATGCACAAGCCACGTACACTTCATGTTTCAAATTTGTTACACTACTTTACCCATACGTGCATGCTACGTGACTTGCAAACTTCAACACAAGTATTTCTCAAATTCCCAATTATCAACTATCACGACTCTGATATTATTACCTCCATGTCTCAAAACAATTATTAAGCATTAAATTTATCTTAGTATTCAATTCACTTCAAAGAAAGTTTCACATATCTTAAACACCAAGTATATTAACAGTAAGCAAATTACCATGCTATTAACGATTCTAGAAATAATCTAAGTGAAGCATGAGAGATCAAGTTTTTTTAAAACATATCCACCACCATGCTCTAAAAGATCTAAGTGAAGCACTAGAGCAAAAATTATCACGCTCAAAAAAATATAAGTGAAGCACTATGAGCAAAACTATCAAGCTCAAAAGATATAAGTGAAGCACATAGAGTATTCTAACAAATTTCAAATCATGTATAGCTCTCTCAAAAGGTGTGTAAAGCAAGGATGATTGTGGTAATTAACAATCAAAGACTCAAATAATACAAGACGCTCCAAGCACATATCATGTTGGTGAATAAAAATATAGCTCCAAGTAAATTACCGATGGAAGTGGACGAAAGAGGGGATGCCTTCCGGGGCATCCCCAAGCTTTGACTTTTTGGTGTCCTTGGATAATCTTGGGGTGCCATGGGCATACCCAATCTTAGGCTCTTGCCACTCCTTGTTTCATAATCCATCAAAAGAATTCACCCAAAACTTGAAAACTTCACAACACAAAACTCAATAGAAATCTCGTGAGCTCCGTTAGAGAAAGAAAACAAAAGACTACTTTAAGGTACTGTAATGAACTCATTATTTATTTATATTGGTGTTAAACCTACTGTATTCTAACTTCTCTATGGATTATAAACTATTTTACTAGCCATAGATTCATCAAAATAAGCAAACAACACACGCAAAACAGAATCTGTAAAAAACAGAACAGTCTGTAGTAATCTGTAACTAACACAAACTTCTGGAACCCAAAAATTTCTACAAAAATTAAAGGCCTGGACAATTTGTTTATTGATCATCAGAAATTTGAATCACTATTTTATCACGTTCTGGTGATTTTTAACAATTCGGGCACTGAGCGCAAAGATTCTGGAAATTACAGCAAGATCAAATAACTATCTCCCAAGAAGATCTAATAGGTTTAACTTGGCACAAACACTAATTAAAAGATAAAACCACATCTAAACAGAGTCTAGATGGATTATTTATTCCTAAACAGAAGCAAAAACAAAAACTAAAAATAAAATTGGGTTGCCTCCCAACAAGCGCTATCGTTTAACGCCCCTAGCTAGGCATAAAAGCAAGGATATATCTAGGTATAGCCATCTTTGGTAGGCAATCCATAAGTGGCTCTCATGATAGATTCATATGGTAATTTTCTTTTATTTCTAGGAAAGTGTTCCATGCCGTTCTTTAAGGGTAATTGGAATCTAATATTTCCTTCCTTCATATCAATAATTGCACCAATCGTTCTAAGGAAAGGTCTACCAAGAATAACAGGACATGAAGGATTGCAATTTATATCAAGAACGATAAAATAGACGGGCACATAATTCCTATTTGCAACAATAAGAACATCATTAATTCTTCCCATAGGCTTTTTAATAGTGGAATCCGCAAGATGCAAGTTTAGAGAGCAATCAAAGTCACGGAAATCTAGCAAATCACACAAAGTTTTGGGAATAGTAGAGACACTAGCACCCAAATCACACAAAGCATGAAACTCATCATGGAGTTTCCTAGGGATAGAAACTTTCAACTCAAGCTTTTCTTCATAAGATTGCATCAAGGCATCAACAATGTGTTCGGTAAAGGCCTTATTTTGACTATAAGCATGAGGAGAATTTAGCACGGATTGCAACAAGGAAATACAATCAATTAAAGAGCAATTTTCATAATTAAGTTCCTTGAGATCCAATATAGTGGGTTTAGTAATATCTCGATTTTTATTTCTTTCAATCCCACTTTTATCAATTTCATCATCAAGATCTAAAAACTCAGAATTCTTAGAACGCCTTCTAGGTAAAGGAAGATCATATTCAGTTTCATCAAGATTCATATTGCAAAACAAAGATTTAATAGGGGACAAATCAACAACTTTCAGATCTTCATCTTGATTTTCATAGGAATTAGAAGAACACGCTTTAATAAAGGCATCTTTGGAAGCACGCATCCTACCGGTTCTTTCTTTGCACTCATCAATGTAAATTCTTATAGCTTTGAGAGACTCATTGATATCATGCTTAGGAGGAATATATCTAAGCTTTAAAGAATCAATCTCGAGAGAAATTCTATCAACGTTCCTAGCCAAATCATCAACTTTAAGCAATTTCTCTTCAAGCAAAGCATTAAAATTCTTTTGTGAATTCATAAACTCTTTAACACTACTCTCAAATTCAGAGGGCATCTTATTAAAATTTCCATAAGAGTTGTTGTAGTAATTTCCATAATTATTAGAAGGATTACTAGGATAAGGCCTAGGATTAAAATTCCCTCTATACGCGTTGTTACCAAAATTATTCCTACCAACAAAATTCACATCCATAGATTCATTATTATTCTAAATCAAGGTAGACAAAGGCATATCATTAGGATCAGAAGAAACACTCTTAGTAAATAACTTCATAAGTTCATCCATCTTTCCACTCAAAACATTGATTTCTTCTATAGCATGCACTTTTTTATTAGTAGATCTTTCAGTATGCCATTGAGAATAATTAACCATAATATTATCTAGGAGTTTAGTAGCATCTCCTAAAGTGATTTCCATAAAAGTGCCTCCCGCGGCCGAATCTAAAAGATTTCTAGAAGCAAAATTCAATCCAGCATAAATTGTTTGTACAATCATCCACAAGTTCAAACCATGAGTAGGACAATTACGTATCATTAATTTCATTCTCTCCCAAGCTTGTGCAACATGTTCATGATCAAGTTGCTTAAAATTCATAATATCGTTCCTAAGAGAGATAATCTTAGCGGGAGGAAAATACTTAGAGATAAAAGCATCTTTGCACTTGTTCCAAGAATCAATACTATTTTTAGGCAAAGATGAAAACCACGCTTTAGCACGATCTCTAAGAGAGAAAAGGAAATAGATTCAATTTAACGACATCATTATCGACATCTTTTTTATTTTGCATATCACATAAATCAACCAAGCTATTCAGATGAGTAGCGGCATCTTCACTAGGAAGGCCAGCGAATTGATCTTTCATAACAAGATTCAACAAAGCAGTATTGATTTCACAAGATTCGGTATTGGTAAGAGGAGCAATCGGAGTGCTAAGGAAATCATTATTATTGGTATTGGTGAAGTCAGACAATTTGGTAGCATCTTGAGCCATCACGACCAACAAGCAAACTAACACACGGGCAAACAAAAGGCAAAGGGAAAAGGAGGAGGAGATAGGGAAAGAGAGGGCAAATAAAACGGCAAGGGTGAAGTGGGGGAGAGGAAAACGAGAGGTAAATGGCAAATAATGTAATGCGAGAGATAGGGATTGTGATGGGTACTTGGTATGTTGACTTTTGCATAGACCTCCCCGGCAACGGCGCCAGAAATCCTTCTTGCTACGTCTTGAGCTTGCGTTGGTTTTCCCCGAAGAGGAGAGGATGATGCAGCAAAGTAGCGTAAGTATTTCCCTCAGTTTTTGAGAACCAAGGTATCAATCTAGTAGGAGGCCACACGCAAGTCCCTCGTACCTGCACAAAACGATAGCTACTCGCAACCAACACGATTAGGGGTTGTCAATCGCTTCACGGTTACTTACGAGAGTGAGATCTGATAGAGATAATATTTTTGGTATTTTTGGTATAAAGATGCAAAGTAAAAAGTTAAAGCAAAGCAAGTAAATAAAGTGATGGAGATTGATATGATGAGAATAGACCCGGGGGCCATAGGTTTCACTAGTGGCTTCTCTCAAGAGCATAAGTATTCTACGGTGGGTGAACAAATTACTGTTGAGCAATTGATAGAATTGAGCATAGTTATGAGGTTATCTAGGTATGATCATGTATATAGGAATCACGTCCGAGACAAGTAGATCGAAACGATTCTGCATCTACTACTATTAATCCACTCATCGACCGCTATCCAAAGATGCATCTAGAGTATTAAGTTAAAAACAGAGTAACGCTTAAGCAAGATGACATGATGTAGAGGAATAAATTCATGCAATATGATAAATACCCCATCTTGTTATCCTCGATGGCAACAATACAATCGTGCCTTGCAACCCTTTCATCACTTTGGTAAGGACACCGCAAGATTGAACCCAAAGCTAAACACTTCTCCCATTGCAAGAATTACCAATCCAGTTGGCCAAACCAAACGGATAATTCGAAGAGACTTGCAAAGATAACTCAGATAACTCAATCATACATAAAAGAATTCAGAGAAGATTCAAATATTATTCATAGATAAGCTGGATCATAAACCCACAATTCATCGGTCTCAACAAACACACCGCAAAAAGAAGATTACATCGAATATATCTCCACGAGAGAGGGGGAGAACATTGTATTGAGATCCAAAAAGAGAGAAGAAGCCATCTAGCTACTAGCTATGGACCCGAAGGTCTGAAGTAAACTACTCACACTTCATCGGAGGGGTTATGGTGTTGATGTAGAAGCCCTCCGTGGTGGATGCCCCCTCCCATGGAGCTCCTAACAGGCCCCAAGATGGGATCTCGTGGATACAGGAAGGTGCGGCGGTGGAATTAGGTTTTGGCTCCTCCTCGATCTGTTGGGGGTAGTGCGTGGGTATATATAGGAGGAAGGAGTGCGCCGTGGAGCGTCGGGGGCCCACGAGGTAGGGGCGCGCCCGGGGGCGCCCACCTCGTGACCGCCTCGCACTTCTTGGAGTAGGGTCCAAGTCTCCGGATCACGTTCGTCAAGATCACGTTCTGAAGGTTTCATTCCGTTTGGACTCCATTTGATATTCCGTTTCTTGAAACACCAAATAGGCAAAAAACAGCAATTCTGGGCTGGGCCTCCGGTTAATAGGTTAGTCCCAAAAGTAATATAAAATTGGAAAATAAAGCCCAATATAGTCCAAAACAGTAGATAAAGTAGCATGGAGCAATCAAAAATAATTGATACATTGGAGACGTATCACTGTCTTCCATCAGTGCTCTTTTCTTGTTACGCACAAAGATGATATCCTTCGTCAGTTCACCTTGGTTGCGTTGGAGACGCAGTCTTCTTTCACGTTGGTGCAATTTTATCACACAATTGGCTATGAACCAAATGTTTCCTCGAAGAAGGATCGACGTTGGTACTAAGAGCATACGTTTTGTATTGATTTCTAAGCCTTCTCACAACTTTGTCTCCAGCTCCCCTGTAATTTTACTTGTCCAGCTATTAACTTTGATTTAAAAAAAGGTGTGGACTAAAAACCCGGATGGACGTAGTAGCCCTCTATTTTTATTTACTCCGCATATTAGATTTGACTGAAGTCAAACTTTGTAATACTCTCAAACCTTTCCGATAATTGAAATTAAAATTCTTTATTTGTACACACTCTCACGCGTTTCCGATAATTTGGCGCATTTGTGGTTGTTCACTTAAGGGAGGGTAGTGTACCACACGTGAAGGACAGGAAGTGCGACCAGGATGCGTGGGCGTGGATCGTTAGTTCATCGGAAGTAGTACTAGTACAAGGAGGTGGGAAAAATGAGAGAACTTAATGTTTATTTGCTAATTAATAGCATTTCATGCAATGAACTAACCACTGCATGTCGTGTTTCGTAGTCTCAAGTCATTAAAAGCATGCACACCCACATCTCTTATTGGGTGATATGTCAAAAAACAAGAAACGAGGTAGAAGTTAATGCACCACGCCTAAGTGTTTAGGGATTATTTGGTTTTCGTAAGATGAATTACACACCTAGACGGAGGGAGTAGTATATATTATTCGTATACACGAGAGTACTATATGGACGCTGGCTTGACTTAGTGCACTGCTTTGGGTTTATGACAGTGGGCCCAAAATGTGGCTGGCTCACCGTCATACAACCAAAAGCAGTGCAGTGAAGGCACCGAGCTCATCCGTACTACAGTAGTATATATATAAGCGGGAGCCTCGGCTTGTTCGCTAGGGTTTGCACTCTCCACACGCCGCCAAGACTACATATATGTTACACGCTGGAGGCTCAGCGTTCATTTGCTAGGGTTTGCTCTATTCACAGTCTCTCACCCTCTCTTCACCATATCTAAACAAGACTGCGTTGGCCTCTTGTCTCTCTCTCCCCCCTCACAGCTGGTGAAGGAGGCGTCCGTATCCCATCGCACCGGGAAGGGGAGGAGGTGCAGCGTTCACTCTATCGCTGTAACACCCCAAAAATTTAACACTTATTTGTTATTTAAAATTTTTCCAGGAGATTACAATTTTTACTTTCTGGTTTTTCTTTTGATTTCAGAACCTCTCTTTGATAATGTGGAGTTTTTACCCGAAGTAAAAACTTTCCAAGATTATCATTGGACTTGTATATCCTCTCAAGAAAAACAATTCTTTTATCAGTAGGTTTATTTGCATAATTGTTTTTCCTGAACTTTATTCTTTTAAAATGATTTTTTCATAAGTTTTAGGGCCTCTTTTGCACTGCAACTATTTGATAAATGCATTTAAAATTTTCACCAAATTTTAGGGGATGACTTATGATGTCCCTAAATCACTTTTGTGAAAAAATATTTTTTTTGTCATTGGAGATTTAGAGCTCTACCCCAAATTTTCAAAACTGGTCCAGTTGGTAATATTGCACTACAACCTATTTAAATATTTATTTAAAATTCCCACCAAAATTAGGAGATGTTAGTAGGAAGATATTATTCAACTTTATGCAAAAACCTATGAGTGTTCTTTGAAAAATTTGAGCAAAACATCCCCTTAAGTCCAGGAGAGTGGCCCCATGGGAGTATTTTTGGTCCATAAAATGATAGCCTTTAGTTTCTGTCCAGATTTGGTTTTTCTCAAAAACTTGCACTAACAAGTTTCTTTTTTTGCCAAACTAACATTGCCACCCCCTCAATCATCCAAAGAGACTATGGTCTGGAGCTTTTGGCCACCCCAAGAGTTGCCTGGATGCCCCTGACATTCTGTCGAGCACTTTGTGTGCATGGCCAGATTTGGCATGATTTTTAGTTGGCATTGTGAGCCAGATCCTCTGACCTAACTAACTTGTCCACTAAGCTCCTAGCTAACCCTAACCCAGGCCTGTTAGCTACCAGCATCATCCGAGCTCTCTAACACGCGCTGGGATTTCGTCGAGCACCTGGCGTGCGTGCACCGGGCGCGCCCAGAGCACGCGTTTTGCACGTGCGTGCGCACGGGTCGCCGCGTCTGGCCCCTGGCCCTTGCTCACCTGCAGAGCCACGCCCGTCCTCATCCACTCACCAGCACCCTCCACGCCGACCCTGGAGCTCCACAGCGCCGCCGTCAGGTCGGCCGTGGCAGCTAGCAGCCGCCACAGCGAGGGCTCCGCCATGACGACGCCGCCGAGCCACCAGCAAGCGCCACCGCCCCTTGAGCAGTGGGGAGCTCGTCGGAATGCTCCGACCAGGCCTAATCACCTCCATGTCGCCCTGCTGCAACATGACGGCGGTTCGCCGGCGTCGTTATCCACAGCCGCGGAACCGACCTAGCTACGCTATAAATGGTGACCCCCGAGCCCTTCCAAACCCCCAGGCAGCCTCAAGCCACCCCCCTAGAGTTCCCCTAGCTCGCAATTGACGGAGGAAGGCTGTCTTCCTCGCCTCCGGCTAGTTCGGCCGCCGCCACGTCCCAGTCCTGCTCGTCGCAACCAGGGCCTTCCCCGTCCATCCAGCACCACCACCCGACTCCCCTCGATCTTGTGGAGCCACCCAATACCTCAAACTCGCTCGAGAACCACCGTAGCGCGAACCCCCAATTCCCCCGAAGCCACCGGCCGCCGCAGAGCTCGTCGCCGGTGACTCCCTTCGTCCCCGCCTGCCTAGCGACCATCGGGAGGACCGCCCTGGACTGGCGGATCCATCCCCACCCTCAGAACCCCGCGGGGAGCCGCTGTTCGCCGGCGTTGATCGCCGGAGCCCCGCCTCCGCTCGGGCAGAGAAGAAAGGAGGGAGGGGCGACTGGTCAAACCTGACCAGTGGGCCCAAGGGACCCATTGTCAGTGACCACGAGCCGGTCCACGCTGGATTAAGTGAAGGCGTAAACCCAGAGTACGTCTTCGACGTGTTTTTATTTCGAAACGTTTTTCTTTTTCTGTTTTATTTAAAAAACAAAAATCTGACTAAACTTTGACTAGCTATAACTCTTTAAATATAACTCCAAATGAGTTGATTCTTTTTCCTACCTCTCTCAAATTTCACCTAGTTTATTTTAGGATTTATTTAAAAATAATTAGGAATTTTTTTTACTGTTTTAAAAGTTCGTGTTAATTTGAATATTTTCAAAAATAGGATTTTTGAAGAGGAAGGCAACTTTCATAAGTTTTGGAATGCACCCTGCCTCTCCACATCCTGAAGGCAAGCATTCTGAACCTTGGCATAATATTGTCGTGTGTTGTTTGATACAGCTACAACACCCCTCATTTCGGAGTTTTCGTTATTTTATGTGATGATATAAAGACACTCATAAGTGCATATTGATGATTCCGTGCTATTGGAATTGGATACGTTGTGATGGTAATCACCATCATATGCCTTTCATGCATACCGGAAGGAATCCGAGAAAGCCTCTGTCTTGGGTAGACACGGGCTGGTCCCTAGTCCTCCGTCGAGACGGTTGTGTCCGGTACGGCATGATGAGGTATGACGGGTGGTGATTCTGTCTGTTGGTTGAAATATATTGTTATACTAATCAAGCATGGAATACTTAAACCTCCTGAGTCGACCATAGATCGAGTCTTGTTCCGGTAACCCCCATACTTGTTTCGTACTACCACTTGTCCCTGCCATAGGTAGGGTACGGTTCAGTAAGTCGTCAACCCCTTTCTTAGCACACACCATACAGAGAGGCCATGGTGGAAGATACCGGAGGCATCCGGTAGGCATGCCACCTGGTCCGGGGGCATGGCTGTTTTCGGTTGGAGCTGAAGGGGTAGCTCCCCTAGTTTGCGTGTGTTATAAATTTTGTGATCCGATGCTAACTCGAGGTTGTAGCCTCCCCACTTTGATTTTCGCTTAATGGGTGTCGTGGGTGATTCCAGACACCGGTAAGTTAGGCTGGTGTGTGTGCGGTTAGGTGTGTTTTCAATTAAAAGACCATAGACGGAATTAGTCCCGATGGACTAAAGGAATCCGTTACTCGTGGGTAAAGAGTACACCCTCTGCAGAGATTAAACATCTATTCGAATAGCCGTGTCCATGGTTAAGGACTACAGTCTGGGATGGGTCAAGTGCCGGTCTTAGTGTCGGTCTTCGGAGGAAAAACTGCTAAGCCAGAACGTTGCTTATGACCTGTGACATATGATGATTATGATTATTATTATTGTGGACTAACCATTTACATTAATTGAATTATTGAGTATCGCTGGGACGGTTCTACCTCCTGGATGTTCACCGTGATTTCTCTCTTATAAGCCCTTTATGTGGTGTCGCACAGACGCCCGACTGTGGCATGCTTGTTATTCCTTTTATTTATAAGCCCTTTATGTGGTGTCGCTGAGACGCCTGACTGTGGCATGCTTGTTATTATTTACTTTATAAGCCCTTTATGTGGTGTCGCTCAGACGCCCGACTGTGGCATGCTTGTCATTTCTTTTATCTATAAGCCCTCTTATGTGGTATCGCTCAGACGCCCGACTGAGGCATGTTTTATATTATTATCCTTTCGAGGCGTCACTCCAGACACCCGATCGGTGCATTCTATTTCTACCCCCGTATTGCATATTCATGTTATATATAAACAACCCCACTTGCGTGCATCATGGATTGTATTTCGTGACTAACATTGTGAACATAGACTATTTCAGAGCATGATTATCATTTGTTATATTATACCTGTGTTTCATAATTTTTGCGAGTACATTCAAAAGTACTCACCGGCTTGTCCCTGGCTATTGTCTTGGCCAAATTCCTTGCATGGAGAGGAGCGTTGCGGTGACAGTCCCGGAACCTACACCATGATGATAGCAGCCTCGCGAAGATAGTAGTTATCCAGGTCAGCTGTTCCTATGGGAAATGGAGTCCCATAGTCGCAGATGAACCACAAACCGTTTCCGCCATCAGGCACTAGAAACCAATGGTTGTACTCATAGGCCAGAATGGTCTTGTACCACATATTATGTAATTTGCTTGGAGTTTCTGTATCAAGTTGGTGTCTCGCCAGCTAACAGTAATCCCGAGGCTGGTGAGCACAAGGGCCATTTTCTGGGAAATTATTATCCCGAAAATCCGGTCCTGACAACCTTGGTATCAGAGCCAAGCTGACCATTGGCTAATCCTATCTTAGCCAGGTCAATAAACCTAGGTTAACCAATCTACCAGACCTTAACCTAAACCCGGCCAAGCTTCTCGTGTAAGATAGCCACACAGTGACCCCGACACCTTTTGGCAGTCGGTGCCCAACCTATCAGCCTAGCCTGTCGATCACGCGCCAGTGATCGACACCTATATTGTCTCATTCGCAAGCGTGCGAAGGAAGGCTCTGTCCTCTTTTTCTATAAAAGGGCATGCTAGCCTCAACACAGCACAACACAACCTCTTCCCCAAACCGAGCTATAATGCCCGGCCCTATTGTGCACAATGAGACCACAGCAACCAACCTTGGAGGTTTTGTGACCATGATCACAAACCTCACCTGCCGTGCCTATGCATTAGAAGAACCCCCAGAATATGTTGTGTACCAAGGACCCATGAGCGGTGAGAGCCGTCAATTACAGGCCATCAGCACATCTATGGTAGGGTCTATCGCTGAACGCCTTACAGGTTCACCGGAAGGACAACTTCCTTTGAGCCACAAGCCATCCAACTAGCTGCTCGAGAGGTTATAGTTCAACTCCGGCACTTGTCGCCCGAGTTAACTGTCGCTCGTTCTACTACTACCCCAGCCGTGACGGGTATGGTAGGCCACCCCAGGTTGTCAACGGAGATCACGAGACGGATCCTGCTTTGTTGCATCTAGTGCGCTATGTAGGTGCACTAGAGGAACTGTTCGATCAAATCACCCTTGATCTGATCGCAGCTCGTGGAGAACTGGTTCACCGAGCCCCGGCGAGCGGAGAAGATGAGCCCGACGCCGACAACCTAGTCGTGCTGTTCGGACACCCGATCGAGTCCTTGAGGACCGCCCCAGCCATCGACCAAAATACTTTGGTGTCCCCAGAAGTGCTTCATCGCCTTTTGGGAACACGCTCCAACGGGGTTGTGGCCAACAATCCCCGGGATGGTCATCACCGCTACCCCGACCCTGCAGCCCCTCAACCTCCTCCAGCTAACCCCGACAGTGAGACCCGAGGAGAAGCCTCGACATCCACAAGGCACGCCCGCTTAGATATAAACAAGGTAGACTAAGTCACCCGAGTAGTACCAAGCCTTGGTATTTCTACGCCCTGTAATTATGTGATCCTGTATCGCCATAATTAATGCGGCCTGCTGGTGTGCCTCTGTTTTAAATAGTAACCTTGCATAAATATGTTAGCATGCAGTTGCATTTTTATCCCTGGCACAGCTACCAAAAAACCACCCCGACGACCCCCCACAGTGATATGTCACTTTAGGGAGATATGTGTATCTGTGGCATTGACCCCATCCCTTAGAGCAGAACTGACAAATTTATTACCTTTCACCATGGTAAATAACCCAGCTCCAGTGCTATAAAAAGGCCACCTCATGACCTTGCCAAGTATCCCTCACCTTGAGCACAACTCTCACAGCCATTTCTTTGCCATGCCGAGCCCTAGTATTTATCTGAGAACTCCAGAAGCAACCCCAGGTAGTTTTGTTAAAATATTGTGGGACTTTACCTACAATACCATGAGTTCTATCCTTCCATCCCAGTATGAGTTGCTCAAGTCGAGGATCACCCCATCCACCTCGAAATATTGGGCAGTGGTGCACATCCCTCCCGCAAACCCAAACCAAGACCCAACAGAAGTCTCCTTCGTGGGGAAATCTATGCCGACTCTGCATATGGCCATGGAGGCTGCTGCATACGAAGCACTTGCCCGCCTTCGATTCGCGGTACCCTATGCCAGCGAACGAGGGTATTATTACTTTCCAGGTCGCGCCGCACCCGGAGAAGTAACATCTTTTCCCGGTGGACGAATTGAGAGAGACCTAGTACTGGCCAACCTTGCCCAATATGTCATCGCTCAAGAGCGTTTGACCCAGCGAGTAATGGGTTATCTCCAGAGCCTCGCTGATTTAAATCCTCAGATCACCATCGGCAAACCACTGAGGCCCGACCAGGAGAGACACATTCATCGACTAGTCAATCCGCTTCCCCCGATAGAAGAGGAATGTGCCCCAGTACCGGAGACATTTTCTCAGGACCCTATCCGTTTACCGTTTTCATTGTAGACGTCACGACTATGTTTGTTGTCCCAGCATTTAATTATGTGTTGCAGCTTGTGCGTAGTATCATAAATTTGTGCAATGAATTAAAATTTTAGTTCCAATTAATGTGAGTGGTTTTGACTGCTGTTAATTTTTATTAGCCGTTTTCACTCTCGGTAATTCTGAAGTGAGATTTTTTCTCCTGAGTAGTTCCGACATATATCTCTTCACGACATAGAGATTTTTTTTATTCACGCAGCACCATAATAGCAGACCCACAACCACAACCACTCGACCGCGTGCACTAAGTGCAAATCCACGTGTACATTTTTGCACCTAACTGATCACACCCAAGCACACCACAGTCTTTGAAGGAGAGATTAGTGGGTAATCACTCAGGTACAATTTGCCTCCAGCCCACCGACAGTAGTTAGCACCCGACACCACACCTAATCCTCGTGATCACCACCATCACGGAGAGCCAACACTCGGGCGGCAGCATCATGACGATCATCGAGGATCATCGCGCACAGGAGCACGGAAAACCCCAGCAATGCCGCCAGCCCTCCGCACATCAGGATCACGCACCAGTCCGGCATCACCTCCACCATTAGAGCCTCGTTTTGAGCTCCTGCAAACAGAAATGAAGGAGAAGGAAGGAGAAGGAGGAGCGAGGCCAGGTGTGAGGAAGAAGAAAGGAGCACCGCGGTCATTTTATAGCTCGAGATCGGTGTACGGTGGGCGAAGTCCACCAGCGCCGTTCGTCGCTCGATCGCCGGTGTTCGAAGCGAATCCATGAAAGCAAAGGCCGACAACAAGACTGGCCGCTGAGGTGAGTGCACGCCAGCGCCGGCAGCTAGCACGCCACAACTACTGCAGATCTTGGCCTAGATGCCCTACGCGTGAGACGTCACCGGTGGAGAAGGCGCGGGAAAGCGCGCGGGAGAGAGGAAGAAGAGAGAGCCAGAGGTAGAGGAAGAGACCGACAGTGGACACCGGGTCCACCTGTCAGCCAGAGAGAGCACTATGCTCCCGGGTACGACCAGCGTATTTTAGAAATTTAGAATTTATATTCTAAATTTACTGTAACCAAAGTAGAAATTTCTCCCGTAAAATCACGCAACACTAGTATGCCACACTGTAGTTTTACACCACTTATTGCCCGTTCACTGTAGCCACATTTTAATTGCATGAATAGGATGGTTAATTTTGTGATATTACTTTGATGGTAGGAGTAAAATAGCCCTTAGCAAATCTCGAGGACGAGATTTTTCTTAAGGGGGGTAGTGTTGTAACACCCCAAAAATTTAACCATGATTTGTTATTTAAAATTTTTCCAGGAGATTAAAATTTTTACTTTCTGGTTTTTCTTTTGATTTCAGAACCTCTCTTTGATAATGTGGAGTTTTTACCCCAAGTAAAAACTTTCCAAGATTATCATTGGACTTGTATGTCCTCTCAAGAAAAACAATTCTTTTATCAGTAGGTTTATTTGCATAATTGTTTTTCCTGAGCTTTATTCTTTTAAAATGATTTTTTCATAAGTTTTAGGGCCTCTTTCGCACTGCAACTATTTGATAAATGCATTTAAAATTTTCACCAAATTTTTGGGGATGACATATGATATCCCTAAATCACTTTTGTGCAAAAATATATTTTTGTCATTGGAGATTTAGAGCTCTACCCCAAATTTTCAAAACTGGTCCAGTTGGTAATATTGCACTACAACCTGTTTAAATATTTCTTTAAAATTCCCACAAAAATTAGGAGATGTTAGTAGGAAGATATTATTCAACTTTATGCAAAAACCTATGAGTGTTCTTTGGAAAATTTGAGCAAAACATCCTCTTTTGCTCTCTGGTCCAGTTTGGCATTTTCTACTGCAACCCTATTTTATTTTGCTCTAATGCCCATGAGCTTTCTCCTGCTTATAAACCACCCTACAAAACCCTTAAGTCCAGGAGAGTGGCCCCATGGGAGTATTTTTGGTCCATAAAATGATAGCCTTTAGTTTCTGTCCAGATTTGGTTTTCTCAAAAACTTGCACTAACAAGTTTCTGTTTTTGCCAAACTAACATTGCCACCCCCTCAATCATCCAAAGAGACTATGATCTAGAGCTTTTGGCCACCCGAAGAGTTGCCTGGATGCCCCTGACATTCTGTCGAGCACTTTGTGTGCATGGCCAGATTTGGCATGATTTTTAGTTGGCATTGTGAGCTTGATCCTCTGACCTAACTAACTTGTCCACTAAGCTCCTAGCTAACCCTAACCCAGGCCTGTTAGCTACCAGCATCATCCGAGCTCTCTAACACGCGCTGGGATGTCGTCGAGCACCTGGCGTGCATGCGGTGGGCGCGCCCAGAGCGCGCGTTTTGCACGTGCGTGCGCACGGGTCGCCGCGTCTGGCCCCTGGCCCTTGCTCACCTGCAGAGCCACGCCCGTCCTTGTCCACTCACCAGCACCCTCCAGGCCGCCCCTGGAGCTCCACAGCGCCGCCGTCAGGTCGGCCGTGGCAGCTAGCGGCCGGCCACAACAGGGCTTTGCCGCGGACGGTGCTAGCCAAGCCACCCGCGCGCGCCAGCTCGCCCCCTTAAGTAGTGGGGAGCTCGTCGGAATGCGCCGACCAGCCCTAATCACCTCCACGTCGCCCTGCTGCAACAGGACGGCGGTTCGCCGGCGTCCTTATCCATGGTCGCGGAACCGACCTAGCTATGCTATAAATGGTGACCCCCGAGCCCTTCCAAACCCCCAGGCAGCCTCAAGCCATCCCCCTAGAGTTCCCCTAGCCCACAATCGACGGAGGGAGACCATCTTCCTCGCCTCCGGCCAGTTCGGCCGAGGCACGTCCCAGTCCCGCTCATCACAACCAGGGCCTTCCCCGTCCATCCAGCACCACCACCCGACTCCCCTCGATCTTGCGGAGCCACCCAACACCTCAAACTCGCTCGAGAACCACCGTCGCGCGAACCCCCAATTCTCCCGAAGCCACCTGTCGGTGCACTAAGGTAGGGGTACCTTAGTACCTCGAACCAAGGCACGGGCAGTCGCAGCGTCCCCGCGGCAAGCCTTGCCGGGCGTCCGCCAAGACCCTCTGCGGCCCTTCGGAAAACAAGACTCCGGCAAGAGGAGCTTGCCGGTGAGCCATTCAAGAACAAAGTAGTCAAGACCCCGGCAAGAGGAGCCTGCCGGGAAGACCACTCATGGCGCGAAGGAAACAAGGCCCCGGCAAGAGAAGCTTGCCGGGAAGGCTTGGCGGGCGCTGAACCCCCAAGCGCGACAAGGTTCCTGCCGCGGCAAGGCGCTTGCCGGGGCGGGCGCCCTCTCTTCATCTCCGCTCCAGCTCACCCGCCAACGTGTCACCACGAGGCTATCCCATGTACGCGTGTCGACGGGCTGTGCAACCAGCGGGGAGTAGCGACAAGCGGCGCTGACAAGCTACCATCGTGGCAAACGGAGGCGCACTTGACGGTCCTGTTACCTCGTTTCGGGCGATCGAGACGGGCATTGATGACTCTTGTCCCTTGCCGTCGAGTTAGGTATAGGTTATCTTGTACAATCGCATAAAGCGTGTACCAACCCATGTTTTTACTATCATACCCTTGTCTACTTGCCACATGTGGTGACCCCTTGTGCCTATAAAAGGAGGCCCAAGGGCAACGTAGAAAGGGTTCGGCTCGATACGAAACCACACTCAGGCTAGGTCTTGTAGCTCGCATTGCTCCCTAGCAAGAACACAAGATAATCCACAAAGCAGCAGTAGGAGTATTATCTCCCCGGAGAGCTCCGAAGCTGGGTAAAATCCGCTCGTGTGCATCGCCTCGATCCGCTCTTTGCGCAATCTCCGCCCCCCTCCGAACCACAAGGGACCCAGGTCCCGTAGGTGCTCGTGGGGCACGATCAGTCACCCCCGACATCTTTGGCGCGCCAGGTAGGGGGCGTCGAGGCTGTGTGAACCAGATCTGGTGGTCACACGAGCAACTTCATCGACATCTTCGTCAACATGGCACCGAAGAAGAAGTCTTCGGCAGCAGCTGAGCCGTCCGCGTCGAACCCACCACCACCGGAGCCATCAGGCGGTGGGGGAAACGCTGGCGGAGGAACCGGCATCGTCGAGAGAGCCCACGATGCCGCCAGGTCCAAGGACAAGGCAGCGCAGCGTCGGCGTCGAATCCGCACCACGCCCTTCACAGAGGCGCGGGACCGACAATCATGATACTCGCGGCACCATACGCCGTTGGATCAAGGCCAAGCTGGAGGATCCCGAGGCCCTCGAGACCGCATGCACCTCAAAGATGCGATGCGAGTGGGGTACGGTCGCTTAGGGGGATGCTGAAACCCCTAACTTGGTTAGAGTCCGAAACGCCCCGTTCTTCGCTCCGTACACCGTTGCCGCCAACCACACCAGCGGAAGCCTTGGCGAGCTCGATTACTACATTACCTCCAACGGCCGATAAGGTCGACGAATGGAGGGCCACAATTCAGAGTCTCATCGGCCGCTTAACGGTGACGTCCCGCGGCAACCGAGTGCCTCGCAGCCGCGGCAAGGCGACAAGGCGCGAGCTGATGGCGACGAGACCTGCGGGGGTGCAGCCACCGTGCACTCCCCTTCCGAAGGCCAAGATCGGCGACTCGCCGGGATCCACCTCGACGCGACTCCACAGCGTCGTCCGGATCCGCGAGCTCGTCGCGACCAGCGCCAAGTTCTCCGAGAACGGCAAGAAGAAGACGCCAACCCGTACGAAGCGCCAAGAGAAGCGCGTCGTCAATCGACCAACGCGCGGGCCCACTGTCGATATGCATGCGCCGAGGGAACCAGCGACTTGCCAGACGCGTAGGTTGCCCTGCGTTCACTCGTGAGCTGCGGCAAGTCCGTGGGCTCGACAAGAAAAACCAAGAATTACTAGTTGTCGAGCAGTCCGGCAAGGATGGTGCCGCCAACAAAGCCAAGGCCGGTGGCAGTGGTCAAGAGCAAAGACAGAGCGACTCTGGTTCAGGATTTGGATGAGACGTTTGCAAACCTGCGCAAGATCAACCTCAAGCTCAACCCCGAGAAGTGCGTGTTTGGAGTCCCTTCCGCAAGCTTCTCGGTTCTTTGTATCTCAGCGGGAATTGAAGCCAATCCCAACAAGATCAAGGCCATTGAGCAGATCGAAGCACCGAAGCGCGTCAAGGATGTCGAGGCTTGCGGTTGCGTGGCTGCTCTCAAGAGTTCATCTCTAAGTCTGCTGAACAGCTACCGCCGCTTTTCAAGATTTTGAAAAGGCAGGTCCAATGAAATGGACTCGAAGCGGAGGCTGCGCTGCAGACTTGAAGAGATACCGTCCTCCGCTCCAATACTTGTCGCACCTAAGCCACAAGAGAAGTTGCTGCTGTATATAGCGGCGACCAATCAAGTGGTTAGTGCTGCGCTAGTAGCGGAGAGGAGGCGATGATGAGCCGCAACCGAGGCAAGCGCATCCAGCGACAAGCAAGGTGCTTCGCCGTCAAGCTCGGTCCCGACAAGGACAGATCAGCGAGGTTGCGACAAGATACTGAAGAAGATGGTGCAGCGCCCGGATACTTTGTCGGTTCCCTTCCGCAGGGGCTAGATCAAGGTACTCGGTGTGCGAAGCTGCTTTCGGCCTCCTCATGGCCTCGAGAAAGCTGCGCCATTACTTCCAAGCACATGAGATAACAGTTGTCACTCGCTTTCATCAAGAGGATTTTGCAAAATCCGAAGCAACAGGCAGGATTGTTGAGTGGTATTGAACTGTCAAGCTTTGGTCTCAAGTTTGAAAGCACTTCAACTATCCGAGCAGGGCATTGGCAGAATTCATAGTAGAGTGGACGCCAACGCAAGATGAGGAAATTCCGAGACAAGCATCCCGTCAAGGAGGCAAATAAAGAGTGGCTGATGTACTTGATGGTGCCTTCTCGCTGCAAAGGCGCCGGTGCCGAAGATGCTGCTTATCGCACCCACCGGGAGCACCTCAAGTACATAGTCCAGATGCACTTTCCAAAGGAACAAGCAACAAATAATACTGCAGAGTATGAAGGCTTGCTTGCCGGTCTCAGGATTGCGGTGGACCTTGGGATCAAGAAGCTCATTGTCAGAGGGGAGTCGCAACTTGTCGTCCGCCAAGTAAATAAAGATTATCAGAGTCCGTTGATGGAAGCGTACGTCGATGAAGTGAGGAAGCTGGAAGAGCACTTTGAAGGCCTCGCAAATGGAACACGCTCCAAGAGCAGTAATGATATAGCTGATGGCCTCTCCAAATGTGCCGCACTTAAGTTACCTATGGAACCAGGGATTTTTGTGCTCAAGCTAACTCAGCCAACCGTAACACCATCAACAGGACAGAGAAAGAAGAGAAAATTGGTTTCCGGCGACTACTTTCCGGCAGAGCTCTCTGAAGCCGCGGCCAAGAAGGTCCCTAAAACCAACGCAAATATCACTGAGGAGCAGTCTGCTCCGACAAACCATGCAGTTTGTATCGTTGAAGCAAACGCTCCCGACAAGTTTAGCTCCGACAAGCTTGCCGGGGATCATCGAGCTCCGACGGACCCACAGGTCCTTGCCGTAGAAGCTGATGTTCCCGCAGTGATAGATGAGCCTTTAGCCCTTGTTGTCGAGCCACGTGCTCCAACATGGGCACAAAGAATCGTCCATTTCCTTCGAGACAGAGAACTTCCCAAGAGCAAGAAGAAGTGGAAAAAGTAGCCCGGCAATCAAGTATGTACCAGTTTGTTGACAACATCCATGCGTAAGAAGACTCAACAGAGTGAAATTGAAGTGTATTTGCGGGAAGATGGATGAAGCTGTTGGCGAGATACATGGAGGCATATGTGGTCACCACATTGGCGCAAAGAGCACTTGCCGCAAAGCTTTCCGGCAAGGTTTCTTCGCCGAAGCCCTCCAGATGCAATCGCACAAGTAACCAAGTGTGAAGCGTGCAGTTCCATTCAAAACAGATACACCAACCAGCTCAAGCTCTCCAGCGATCCCTTTATCCTGGCCCTTTTCGATCCGGGGCTCGACATCCTCGGCCCCTTCCCCGAAGTTGTCGGGGCTTTGAGTACTTGTACGTCGCAATCGACAAGTTCACAAAGTGGCGGAAGTGGAACCAGTGAGGAAGGTGACAAGACGATCGGCCGTCAAGTTCTTCAGTCAATTGTTTGCCGTTTTGGGATTCCTAACAGAATCATCACCGACAACGGCACACAGTTCACGAGCCGCACCTTCATGCAGTATGCCCAAGATCTTGGCGCCAAGATCTGCTTTGCTTCCGTTGCTCATCCGAGAAGCAACGGTCAAGCAGAGAGAGCAAACGCTGAAGTGCTGCGAGGACTCAAGACCAGAACTTTTGACAGGTTGCGCAAGTGCGGAAGGAACTGGATCGAGGAGCTGCCGGTGGTTCTTTGGTCGATCAGGACGACGCCAAATCGAGCCACTGGCCAGACACCCTTTGCTCTAGTCTACGGAGCAGAGGCAGTTCTCCCCACGGAACTCAGATACGGGTCACCTCGAGTGCTCGCCATGATGAGTTTGAGCAAGAGCAGCTGCGACAAGATGACGCTGCTCCTCGAGGAAGATCGTCTTCAGCTGCTGTACGAGCTGCTCGTTATCAGCAAGCTTTGCGTCGCTACGCCGCAGTTAAAGCCGAAGCTTCGAGGAAGGCGACCTTGTTCTTCGCCGCGTTCAATCCGCCAAGAATTCCAACAAGTTGACGCCTTGAAGGGGAAGGCCTTATCGGGTGAAACGAGTCACTAGGCCCGCGCTGTCCGCTTTGAGACCGAAGATGGCATTCCGTGAGCAATTCCTGGAACATAGAGCATCTTCGTAAGTTTTACCCATGAGGCGCGGTTGCCGGAACCCGTTCCGGCAACCACCCTTTTGTACAAGTCTTACCGCTGTTGCATGTAATCCTTTGTACAAAGCCGCGCAGACCCGATGCATCAAGAAAGCCTATGGTCGCGCACATTTTGTCAATACATGCTTTCATAATCATATATGCATGTGTTTACTAACATCTTGTGCAGCACCCGCACCCGGTAAGCGATAATGAGCCACTAGGCTCCATAACTTTATTTTTCTCTTCTTTCTTCTCAAACAAGAAGAAGGTTCATCCACCCACAAGTTAACCGGGGGGGGGGGGAAGAGGAGATAATGGTGTGCGCCGACAAGCGTCGCTCAAGGAACTGTCGCCTTGCCGGAAAATAGGCAACAGAAAAGCTAAGTTGCTAAGTTTAAACGACCAGTTTTAAATTTTTAAGTTATCTTCCTCGAACGATAGTACTTTGTATGGAAAACCTGTGCGCGGAGGAACCGACTCGTGACTAGCTTGCGCCCTTACTTTGTTTCGAGTCCGCTCAACAACTTAAGTGAGCTGCAACTAGTCCGCGACGAGGTTGCTTGTCGGTAGCGACCCCGCCAGCAGGCTGCTGAAGTTCCGCACTCGGCGCTCGCGGCAAGGGTGTCTGCACCGACAAGTTCCCCTGAAAGCGTAGGGCAGTAACATACAAGGGAAGAAATCGAGTAAAGGAAATAACAGTGCATTCGATTGCCTAAGTTAGTGTATATTACAAAAATAACTTATCGTGGCACTAGCTAAATCGTTCTCAGAACTGAAATAACAGCGAAGAAAAGAAAGGGGCGCCGGCATCCAAGCCCCGGCAAGCCAGAGTTGCCGGGGGCTGTGGCAAGCCAGAGTTGCCGGGGGCTGCGACAAACCAGAGTTGCCGGGGGCTGCGGTATCAGATAAGCCTTTCGTCCACGACCTCGCCCCCGGAGGGGAACAGCCGGCGGAGGCGGAGACGACGCGCCGCCTCGTCCGCCTCTTCCCCGGGCTCCTCGACCTCGTCCACGACCTCGCCACCTCCCTCTTCCCGTTGTGGCTGGCTCAGCCACCCCGGGCGTGGGATTGGGAGGAGTGCGCTGTCCAGCTGGGACCCTCGCCGCCACCGATGAAGAACCAAGGTTCCCTTTCTCCATGACGAATGGGAGAAAGGGGAGCAGAAGCTGAGGAAAAGAAAAGATGGGAGAATGCGGGCTTCTGCGCTCCCCTTCCGCCCTTCTTAGAAGAAGCATGGTGGGGGCTCGGCCGCCCCGCTCAGCGAATCAAGGCATAGGAAGAGCAGGGAATCGGGGCAGACCTGCTGCCTCTGCTCGCAATGGCCCAGTTTCCCACTTCCACCGTCCGTGACCCCGAGTGCATGGGAACCACGTGGCGGAGATGCGGAACTGAGGCGACAGATGAAGCGACCTCGCACGCCGCCCACTTCCCCCACGACACCGCAATTGACGCGTGCCGTTACAGGGGAACGCGGCGGATACGGAGCGGATTTGGTTTGGACCCAGGGCGCGCGTGCCCGTGCCCTGTTTTGGGCCTGGCCCGACAACGCTCGGCACCGTGTATGGCCCAGGCCCCGGCGCTCCTGTCGGTGCACTAAGGTAGGGGTACCTTAGTACCCCGAACCTGGGCACGGGCAGTCGCAGCGTCCCCGCGGCAAGCCTTGCCGGGCGTCCGCCAAGACCCTCTGCGGCCCTTCGGAAAACAAGACTCCGGCAAGAGGAGCTTGCCGGTGAGCCATTCAAGAACAAAGTAGTCAAGACCCCGGCAAGAGGAGCATGCCGGAAGGCCACTCAGTAGCGCCGGCGAAACAAGGCCCCGCAAGAGAAGCTTGCCGGGAAGGCTTGGCGGCGCTGAACCCCAAGCGCGACAAGGTTCCTGCCGCGGCAAGGCGCTTGCCGGGCGGGCGCCTCTCTTCATCTCGCTCCAGCTCACCCGCCAACGTGTCACCACGAGGCTATCCCATGTCTGCGTGTCGATAGGGCTGTGCAGCCAGCGGGAGTAGCGACAAGCGGCGCCGACAAGCTACCATCGTGGCAAACGGAGGCGCACTTGACGGTCCTCTGTTACCTTTGTTCGGGCGACTGAGACGGGCATTGATGACTCTTGTCCCTTGCCGTCAGAGTTAGGTATAGGTTACTGTACACTGTACAAAGCGGTGTACCAACCCATGTTTTTACTATCATACCCTTGTCTACTTGCCACATGTGGTGACCCCTTGTGCCTATAAAAGGAGGCCCAAGGGCAACGTAGAAAGGGTTCGGCTCGATACGAAACCACACTCATGCTAGGTCTTGTAGCTCGCATTGCTCCCTAGCAAGAACACAAGATAATCCACAAAGCAGCAGTAGGAGTATTATCTCCCCGGAGAGCTCTGAAGCTGGGTAAAATCCGCTCGTGTGCATCGCCTCGATCCGCTCTTTGCGCAATCTCCGCCCCCCCTCCGAACCACAAGGGGCCCAGGTCCCGTAGGTGCTCATGGGGCACGATCAGTCACCCCTGACACCACCGGCCGTCGCAGAGCTCGGCGCCGGTGACTCCCTTCGTCCCCGCCTGCCTAGCGACCATCGGGAGGACCGCCCTGGACTGGCGGATCCATCCCGCCCTCGAGAACCCGCAGGAGTTGCTGTTCACGGCGTTGATCGCCGGAGCCCCGCCTCCGCTCGGGCAGAGAAGTAAGGAGGGAGGGGCGACTGGTCAAACCTGACCAGTGGGCCTGAGGGACCCACTGTCAGTGACCACGAGCCGGTCCACGCTGGATTAAGTGAAGGCGTAAACCGAGAGTACGTCTTCGACGTGTTTTTATTTCGAAACATTTTTCTTTTTCTGTTTTATTTAAAAAACAAAAAATTGACTAAACTTTGACTAGCTATAACTTTTTAAATATAACTCCAAATGAGTTGATTCTTTTTCCTACCTCTCTCAAATTTCACCTAGTTTATTTAAAGATTTATTTCAAAAATAATTAGGAAAACTTTTTTTACTGTTTTAAAACTTTGTGTTAATTTGAATATTTTCAAAAATAGGATTTTTGAAGAGGAAGGCAACTTTCAAAAGTTTTGGAATGCACCCTGCCTCTCCACATCCTGTAGGCAAGCATTCTGAAACCTGGCATAATATTGTCGTGTGTTGTTTGATATGGCTACAACACCCCTCGTTTCGGAGTTTTCGTTATTTTATGTGATGATATAAAAACACTCATAAGTGCATATTGATGATTCTGTGCTATTGGAATTGGATACATTGTGATGGTAATCACCATCGTATGCCTTTCATGCATACCGGAAGGAATCCGGGAAAGCCTCTGTCTTGGAGCCGGTCCCTAGTCCTCCGTCGAGACGGTTGTGTCCGGTACGGCATGATGAGGTATGACGGGTGGTGATTCTGTCTGTTGGTTGAAATATATTGCTATACTAATCAAGCAGGGAATACTTAAACCTCCTGAGTCGACCATAGATCGAGTCTTGTTCCCGTAGCCCCCATACTTGTTTCGTACTACCACTTGTCCCTGCCATAGTTAGGGTACGGTTCAGTAAGTCGTCAACCCCTTTCCTAGCACACACCGTACAGAGAGGCCATGGTGGAAGATACCGGAGGCATCCGGTAGGCATGCCACCTGGTCCGGGGGCATGGGTGTTTTCGGTTGGAGCCGAAGGGGTAGCTCCCCTAGTTTGCGCGCGTTATAAATTTTTTGATCCGATGCTAACTCGAGGTTGTAGCCTCCCCACTTAGAGTTTCGCTTAACGGGTGTCCTGGGTGATTCCAGACACCGGTAAGTTAGGCTGGTGTGTGCGGTTAGGTGTGTTTTCAATTAAAAGAACGTAGACGGAATTAGTCCCAATGGACTAAAGGAATCCGTTACTCGTGGGTAAAGAGTACATCCTCCGCAGAGATTAAACATCTATTCAAATAGCCGTGTCCATGGTGAAGGACTACAGTCTGGGATGGGTCAAGTGTCGGTCTTAGTGTCGGTCTTCGGAGGAAGAACTGCTAAGCCAGAACGTTGCTTATGACCTGTGACATATGATGATTATGATTATTATTATTATGGACTAACCATTTACATTAATTGAATTATTGAGTATCGCTGGGACGGTTCTACCTCCTGGATGTTCACTGTGATTTCTCTCTTATAAGCCCTTTATGTGGTGTCGCACAGACGCCCGACTGTGGCATGCTTGTTATTCCTTTTATTTATAAGCCCTTTATGTGGTGTCGCTGAGACGCCTGACTGTGGCATGCTTGTTATTATTTACTTTACAAGCCCTTTATGTGGTGTCGCTCGGACGCTCGATTGTGGCATGCTTGTCATTTCTTTTATCTATAAGCCCTCTTATGTGGTGTCGCTCAGACGCTCGACTGAGGCATGTTTTATATTATTATCCTTTCGAGGCGTCGCTTCAGACACCCGATCGGTGCATTCTATTTCTACTCCCGTATTGCATATTCATGTTATATATAAATAACCCCGCTTGCGTGCATCATGGATTGTATTTCGTGACTGATGTTGTGAACATAGACTATTTCAGAGCATGATTATCATTTGTTATATTGTACCTGTGTTTCATAATGTTTGCGAGTACATTCAAAAGTACTCACCGGCTTGTCCCTGGCTATTGTCTTGGCCAGATTCCTTGCATGGAGAGGAGCGTTGCGGTGACAGTCCCGGAACCTACACCATGATGATAGCAGCCTCGCGAAGATAGGAGTTATCCAGGTCAGCTGTTCCTGTGGGAAATGGAGTCCCATAGTCGCAGATATACCACAAACCGTTTTCGCCATCAGCCACTAGAAACCAATGGTTGTACTCATAGGCCAGAATGGTCTTGTACCACATATTATGTAATTTCCTTGGAGTTTCTGTATCAAGTTGGTGTCTCGCCAGCTAGCAGTAATCCTGGGGCCGGTGAGCACAAGGGCCATTTTTTGGGAAATTATAATCGCGAAAATCCGGTCCTGAAAATCGCCTTCGGCGAGGGAGGCAATCCACTGCCGGCTGCGCTGTTCTCTTTCACCCAACGCCTGTGCGGGAGGGCCACCGACCCCTTCTTCCTCACTGCCGTACGTAGTGTGGGCAGATCCGGCCTCCCGCCGCACGCCTTGCCACATCCCGACGGCCCTATAGTATAAGTTTCTTTGAAACCGTCGTTGCTCTAGCTGCATGTGGATCTTTTTTGATCTGTAGTCGAATCTAGGTCTTGGTTCAAAGACGAAAGAAGGGTGCGGTGGGCTGGAGCAAGAATCTAGGACGTGGTTCAATGAGGAAAGGAGGGGCGGGAAGTAGTATAGACTGGCCATCCAGCCGCTTTGTAGGTCGAAAAGGGAAAAAGGGGGTAACCCAGTACACACATCTGTAAGGAACTGATCTCTTTGTTGAAAAGGGAAAGAAACTGGGGGGTCGGGTAGTTTGTGCAGGACTAGATTTGCTGCCCTCACTTAGGAAAAAGGTTCAAAGAGAACAAATATGGGACCAACGCATATATGCTGCTTGGCTACATACTCTGCATCACCCATTTATACGTGTGGATGCACATGGTGCTGGCATGTCCCATACAGCTATTTTGCTGTTGTTAATCTAAGAATGCCGCCGGAAAATTGAAGCAATGCCACTGTTAAAAGTAAATTACATTTTTTAGTGAATGTTGTTTCAAGAGAATGTCTCTGTTAATATGAATCATTGCAACCGTTTTAGAAATGCTACTATCCTACTTTGTTTTCCATTCAAGATAAGTTAGATGCTTCTTTCTGTCACCGTTTGTTTCATCCTCCTTTATTGGCAAGTAATTGTTTCCTTTTTTGCCTCTGTTAAAACAGGGTATCGATTCAACTTGTTGCTATTGCGACATTTTGCTTCGCTACTCGAAGCACTTGTGTTTTAAGAGTGTTTTGTGCAGTTCAACTTGAATGTCACACCGGTGACTTTGCTTAATTTTTGTGGAACTGCACAAAAGGAGATCGAGATTTGTTTCCACTCTTCGTGGCGAGTTGTTTCAAATCTTGGTCTCATCCACATGATGTGCAGTGTGCTTTGAGATGTTGTGCTACTTGTTTTGGTACTGTTTTAAATAAATGTTGAATTGAAGCTATTGTATTGCTGTCTTTTCCCATTAAGTTGTGAACAAAAACGGGACCAACCCAGACATGATGCTTGTTGCTTTGTTACAACAAATTCAGCATCACCCCCTTTATAAGCCATTAACTGATGCCACTCTAAGAATTAACTACTGAATCTTATTTCAAAACTGCAACACTTGTTAGGGATTGGCGGGATAACCATTTTTGTGGCTGCATGTTTCATCCTCCTTTATTAGCCAGTAATTGATTCCTTTTTTGCCTCTGTTTAAACAGGGATATCTATTCAACTTGTTGCTATTGCGACATTTTGCATCGCTACGCGAAACACTTTGCTTGATTTCAGTGCAACTGCACAAAACGAGATTGGATTTCCTATTCGTGTTGGCACATTCGTATTTTATCTTGTCCGTCTCATGAAAGGTCAGTACAGGCCTTCATCCACATGATTGTGCAGTGTGCTTTGAGATGTTGTGCTACTTGTATTGGTACTGTTTTAAATAAATGTTGAATTAAAGCTATTGTATTGCTGTCTTTTCCCATTAAGTAGTAAGCAAAAATGTGACCAACCCAGACATGATGCTTGTTGCTTTGTTACAACAAATTCAGCATCACCCCCTTTATAAGCCAGTAATTGATGCCACTCTTAGAATTAACTACCGAATCTTATTTCAAAACTGCAACACTTGTTAGGGATTGGCGGGATTACCATTTTTGTGGCCGCATGTTTCATCCTCCTTTATTAGCCAGTAATTGATTCCTTTTTTGCCTCTGTTTAAACAAGGATATCTATTCAACTTGTTGCTATTGCGACATTTTGCTTCACTACGCGAAACACTTTGCTTGATTTCAGTGCAACTGCACAAAATGTGATTCGATTTCCTATTCGTGTTGGCAGATTCGTATTTTATCCTGGTCTTCTCATGAAAGGTCAGTACAGGCCTTCATCCACATGATTGTGTAGTGTGCTTTGAGATGTTGTGCTACTTGTATTGGTACTGTTTTAAATAAATTTTGAATTGAAGCTATTGTATTGCTGTCTTTTCCCATTAAGTAGTGAACAAAAATGGGACCAACCCAGACATGATGCTTGTTGCTTTGTTACAACAAACTCTGCATCACCCCTTTATAAGTAGATGGAAGCACATACTTGTTGTTAGCCCACTATCCCTGGAACTGTTTATGCTTTTCGTTAATCTAATGCATTGGTAAAATTAAGCAATGCCACTCTCGAATTAATTAACTACTGAATCTTAGTTCAAAACTGCAACACTTGTTAGGAATGGTACCATCCTGCTTTGTAGTTCTTTCTACATGTTTAACCAAGGTATTGTTAAGATAATGTCTCATTAAAATGAATCGATCGCATTGTTTTAGGAATGATACTTTTACTGCTTTTTCGTTCTTTATACATGTTGAAACAAGGCATTGTTAAGATAATGTCTCGATTAATATGAATGAATCACACTGATTGAGAATTGCTACTCTCTGCTTTGTTTCCCATTAAGATAAGGTAGATCAAGAGATGTTTTTCTTACGGGAGTACAAGTCATCAACCGTTATTTCTCGAGAATTGTTTCCTTATACCTTTTATTGCTTACAGGGGATATCACAATTAAAGCTCGGTTTTATTCCGACTTGATTTTAGTTCAACTGCACAAAAGGAGCCAACGTGTCCAAGGCAAACTGCTGCATTCTTTGGGTCCAGCTTGGTCGCTCCACTTTGCGAAAGAAGCGATCCTTTGCTTGTGCTACATTACAGAAGGAATGACCGAGAAGCTTTACAGAGTATTAGGCCTTCCACTATGTGTTGGAAATATGAGCAATTTATGGAATGAGTTTATTAAAGAAATACTAGATAAAACATGACTAGTATAGCAGTGATAAAACAAGTCATGCGATTTGACAAACAGAAGGTAAACAACATCTTCATATATGAACCATAACTAAACATATCTTGAGCAGACAGTATAGCAAGTTGCATATATGAAATAGAGTCTAACATATGTAGGGCAAATAGTAGAGCAAGGAACTGTAGCAGAACCTCCAATAGAAAGAGGAGAAACACGTACGTGACAGCAGTAGAAGCAGAGGCACTGGACTTGGGGTCGGTGTCCTCCATGTCGTCGAGGAGGTTGTCGACGTCGGGAAGTAGTCGTCGTCGGGAAGTAGTCGTCGAGTCTGTATGTCCGTGACAAAGAAGTCAGTAGTCGCGCAGAGCGCTCCCCAAAAACCTTATCACCCTTCTCCCGTACATGACTCTCAAAGGATGCGGTTTCGGAGGCCTACTATCCCGACTCGCGGTGCACGCCGCAAGCCGGGATGAGGAAGACAGCAGCAGCTCAGAGATTGGAACCGGTGTCGAGCGGAAGGAGAAGTTCTGGTGCGTCTCTCTGGGAGGAGCGACCTCCGTTTTATAGGCGCAAGAGAAGGAGGCGAGAGGGCAGCGACGGGAGGCGAAACAAAGAGACGGAGATGAAGCGAACAGCCAGCAGCCGAAGAGCTGCACCGTTCGCATTCGAACTCCACTTTCGCAAAAAATCTTTTCAGCTTTCGTGTGACCTTTCATATACCCGTAGTGCGTGGCAAAAATTTAGACATCAGCTAGGCTCATTCCCGCAACCCGCGGCGCGGCGCGTCGTGACGAGGCGTGGCGTGGCGAGGCGGGCGGCGGAGGAGGAGCGCGCGTGGATGTCCCTCTTGTTCTCATGCTCATACAAGTGGGGAAAGAACCTCCCTTATAAGGAGGTCCAATTCCCACTCAACTAGCAATGTGGGACTAAACTTTAGTAGTATCCCTTGCCTTGCACAAATGGGCTAAGTGGGCCTCTAGGATTTATTAGGAATTTCTGAAATAGTTATTGGGCTGCCCCAATATAGACTAAATTCCAGCAATCCCCCACCAGATCCCAGAGGCACACAGAAATTTGCCTTTAGTTCCAAAACACTGTTTTATATACCGGTACTGCAGTTGAGACTGTTAAGTTGAACTTCCACCTAGAACTCTATGCTACACTAGTAAGAAACTTGAACAGTGGACTGGGCCTTGAACTGCAAGTTTTCTGCGAATCTAGCTTCACATAAAGCCTTGACCGATACGTGGCTACCGTGGGTCTTCCCCGCGGGTGGAGATTATGCGTCATACTCCGTGACCTTTCATGAGTTTACTAGAGAGAACCCTACTCTCATAGATTGCGACGTTTGACAATCAGACTCATATAGGTGTGTTCTTCAAAAGATGTTCTGCAGGATAACATCTCTGCTTAAATAAGCCACTTAGAACACATTAAGATATACATCAACCTGCCATGCAGATTAGGAGAGTATTGCATCTTCATGGAGTGGTATTGTGAATAGTAGGGATACTCTCTTCTTAGTTGACCAACAGCTTGTCTTCCACATCTAATTCACGGGATCTCCGATCACAAAGAATAGGTTACCACTGTGAACAACTCATATTGTGGGTCTCATACCCATCTCCCTCGATGCATTATCTATCACATTATGCGATAGACTCTTAGTAAAAGGATATGCCAGATTTTTAGACGTTTGGATATAATCCAACACAATAACTCCGGAGTTTTTCATTTTCCTGGCAGACTTTAACCTTCTCTGAACGTGTCTTGATGACTTCATGTTATCCTTTGGGATGCTCACTTTCGTGATCACAGTTTGATTGTCACAGTTCATAAGGAAACCCGGTACAGGTTTCTCAACCACCGGAAAGTCATTCAAGAGTTGGCGAAGCCAATCTGCTTCAACCGTAGCTGTATCTAGTGCTGTGAGTTCTGCTTCCATTGTTGACCTCGTTAAGATGGTCTGCTTACAAGACTTCCAAGAAACAGCGCCACCTCCATGAGTGAATACATATCCGCTCGTGGCCTTTATCTCATCAGCATCTGAGATCCAGTTTGAGTCACTATACCCTTCAAGCACCTTTGGGTGCCCGGTGTAGTGAATTCCATAATTTGCAGTGCCTTTTAGATAACGCAAAACTTTCTCTAGAGATTTCCAATGCACATCTCCTGGTTTTGAGACAAACCGACTCAGTTTGCTAACAGAAAAAAAGATGTGAGGTCTTTTAGCACTGGCTAAGTACATAAGCGAGCCAATAATCTGAGAATACTTCAATTGATCTCTAGCAATTCTTCGATTCTTTCGAAGCAACACGCTAGCATCATATGGTGTTGGAGAGGGCTTGCAGTCACTATAGCCAAAGCGACTCAAGATCTTTTCCACATAGTGAGATTGAAGCAATGTAATCCCACCATCATCATCTCTCAACAACTTGATGTTCGTAATGACATCAGCCACTCCTAAATCCTTCATCTCAAAACAGCGAGATAGAAAATCCTTGACCTCCTTAATAACATTCAGATTTGTTCCAAAAATCAGTATGTCATCAACATACAAGCAAAGCATAACTCCCTCGCCCCCACATGGCGATAGTACACACATTTGTCAACCGTTCACAACAAAGCCTGCAGCTGTTAAAGTTCTTTCGAACTTCTCATGCCACTGTTTGGGTGCTTGCTTGAGTCCATACAAAGACTTCAGAACTTGCACACTTTCCTTCCCGACCATCTATTACAAACCCATCTGGTTGTTCCATATAAATTTCCTCATCCAACTCTCCATTTAGGAAAGCAGTCTTAACATCCATCCGAGCGAGAAGACCATGTGAGGCAGCTAGTGAAAGTAGAACTTCGAATAGTGGTCAATCGAGCCACGGTGAGTAAGTATCAAAGAAGTCTTCACCTTCCTTTTGGGTATAACCCTTAGCCACGAGCCGAGCCTTGTACTTTTCGATAGTACCATCAGGCATAAGCTTCTTCTTGAATACCCATATGCATCCTATAGGTTTGCACCCATAAAGGACGATCAGTTATCTCCCAAGTTTCATTCGCCAAGATGGAATCCATCTCGCTTCTGAACTGCTTCCTTCCAAGAGTCGGCATCTTCGGATGCATAGGCCTCTGAAATAGAACTGGAGTGTCATCTATGAGATACACAAGAAAATCATCACCAAAGGACTTTGCAGTCCTCTGCTCTTGCTCCTAGTAGGAACTTCATTGTTCTCCTCCACAGGACTTTAAAGTGTTCCATCGAAATGCCAGGTTCGTAATTGTAAATGGTTCCCGATTCGATGAACTAGGCATCTCTGATTAGATGAGGTAGCCATATCCTTCATGGGAAAGATATCTTCAAAGAAAGTTGCATCATTCGACTCCATGATCGTGCCGACATGCATGTCGGTACCTCATATTTACAACCAAGAATCTATAGCCAATGCTATGAAAAGCATATCCCAGGAAAACAAAATCCACGCCTTTGGTCCAAGCTTCCGCTTCTTTGGAATTGGAACATTGACTTTCGCCAAACAACCCCATGTTCGCAGATAAGAGAGTTTTAACCTTTTCTTCTCCCATTCCTCGAATGGAGTTATCTCTTTGTTCTTTGTGGGGACTCGATTTAGGACATGACATGTTGTCAATATCGCCTCCCCTACCATGCCTTGAGAGACCGATGTGTCTAACATGGCGTTAACCAAATCGAGTTAGAGTACGGTTCTTTCTTTCGCCACCCCATTTGACTGAGGTGAGTAGGGAGGCGTCCTCTCATGGATTATACCATGTTCCGCACAAAAAGCATCAAACTCATTGGAAAAATACTCTCCACCATGGTTGGACCTAAGCCTCTTGATTTTTTGATCAAGTTGGTTTTCCACTTCAGCTTTATAGATCTTGGAAAAGTTCAAAGCCTCATCCTTAGATTTCAGAAGATACACACGACAGTATCTAGTGGAGTCGTCAATTAACGTCATGAAATATTTCTTTCCACCTTTTGTCAAAACACCATTCATTTCACATAGATCTGAATGTATAAGTTCTAGTGGTGCAAGATTTCTCGTCTCCGCAGTCACGTGAGACTTACGAGGTTGCTTAGCTCACACGCACACTTGACACTTAGATCCCTTGACAGTGGTGAAACTAGGGATTAAGTTCAACTTCGCTAGTCGCGACATGCAACCAAAGTTAACATGACAAAGACGTGAATGCCACACATTTGATTCACTATTTTTGCAAATATGATTAACAACTTTATTGCAAACGTCTGACAAGGATAAACGAAACAAGCCTCCTGAATCATAGCCTTTACCGACAAAGGTTCCATACTTGGATATTAAAAATTTATTCGACTCAAAGACAAGCTTGTAGCCATCTCTACACAGAAGAGATCCACTAACAAGATTTTTATTGACGGAGGGACATAATGCACGTTCTTCACCGCACGATCTTCCCCAAGTAAACTTCAGATCGACCGTGCCAACACCACGAATGAAGCACTTGAACCGTTGCCCATCAACGGGTTGAAGTCCCTATGATCCGATAAGATGAAAACATGGAAATATCACCGCATACATGCACATTAGCACCGTGTCAATCAACCAATCAGGAGAATGACATCTTGAAAGAATAGAGGGAAATATACTATACCCAAAGATCCTTCATGTCGTTGTCTACAATGACAACATTAGCGGTCTTGCCGCCTTTCCTGTGATGACGCTTGTCATAGCGATTAGGGCAACTAGGAGCCCAATGATCAGGATCTCCACACACATGACAAGCATCTTTCTTCTTGCCATTCTTCTTCTTGAAGTACGTGTGTTGCACAGCCTTGTTCTTTCCATCAAACTTTGCTTTACCATCAAACTTGCCCTTGTTCTTGAACTTGTGGGGCTGGAAGTTCTCGCTCGCACCACATTGGCACTAGATCCTCCTCAATACCTCGAGCATGTGTGTCCTTTGCTCTCTCCTTTTCTTCCACATCAAGAGTACCAATGAGATCCGGACGGAAAACTCCGTCTCTTATGCTTCACTAAGGTAGCAAAGTTCCTCCATGAAGGAGGAAGCTTAGTAATGATACCCCGGCAACAAACTTGTCCGTAGTATGCAATTGAAGTGCTCAAGTTCTCTAGCAAATGATCTGTATCTCATGAGCCTGCTCAACCACGGAGCGCTCTTGGTCATCCTGTAATCATAGAATTGCTCCATGATGTACAGCTCGGTCCGCATCCGAGACCCCAAACTTGTCCTCGAAAAGTCCCACATATCTTTTCCATTATCAATTGGCGCATGAGCATCAACTATGTTCTCACCAAGAACACTCAAGAGAGCAGCCTTAAACAGAGTATCATTTTTCGAAAAGCTTGTGCACATTGGGCATCTTGCTCTCCTTCAGTTTGCCAAGAGTGGCGTCATAACAGCTCATGGTCTGAAACCATAAGACTGCTCTCACGCGCCACCTCTTATACTGGATACCCTCAAACATAGGAGGTCTCATGGAAGCAGGAAAACCACTCGGGGTAAATTGCCTATAATAAGGTTTTTGGATTGTTGGAAATATGAGCAATTTATGGAATGAGTTTATTAACAGAAATACTAGATAAAGCATGACTAGTATAGCAGTGATAAAACAAGTCATGCGATTTGACAAAGAGAAGGTAAACAACATCTTCATATATGAACCGTAACTAAACATATCTTGAGCAGATAGTATAACAAGTTGCATATATGAAATAGAGTCTAACATATGTAGGGCAAATAGTAGAGCAAGGAACTATAGCAGAACCTCCAATAGAAAGAGGAGAAACACGTACGTGACAAAAGTAGGAGCAGAGGCACTGGACTTGGGGTTGGTGTCCTCCATGTCGTCGAGGAGGTTGTCGACGTCGGGGAAGTAGTCGTCGTCGGGGAAGTAGTCGTCGGAGTCCGGGGCGTCTGTGACGAAGAAGTCAGTAGTCGTGCAGAGCGCTCCCCAAAAACCTTATCACCCTTCTCCCGTACAGGATTCTCAAAGGATGCGGTTTCGGAGGCCTACTGTCCCGACTCGCGGTGCACGCCGCAAGCCGGGATGAGGAAGCCAACAGCAGCTCAGAGATTGGAACCGGTGGTGAGAGCAAGGAGAAGTTCTGGTGCATCTCTCTGGGAGGAGCGACCTCCGTTTTATACGTGCAAGAGAAGGAGGCGAGAGGGCAGCGACGGGAGGCGAAACGAAGAGACGGAGATGAAGCGAACAGCCAGCAGTCGAAGAGCTGCACCGTTCGCATTCGAACTCCACTTTCGCAAAAAATCTTTTCAGCTTCCGTGTGACCTTTCGTATACCCGTAGTGCGTGGCAAAAATTTAGACATCGGCTCGGCTCATTCCCGCAACCCGCAGTGCGTCGTGACGAGGCGTGGTGAGGCGGGCGGCGGAGGAGGAGCGCGCGTGGATGTCCCTCTTGTTCTCATGCTCATACAAGTGGGGAAAGAACCTCCCTTATATGGAGGTCCAATTCCCACTCAACTAGCAATGTGGGACTAAACTTCAGTAGTATCCCTTGCCTTGCACAAATGGGCTAAGTGGGCCTCTAGGATTTATTAGGAATTTCTGAAATAGTTATTGGGCTGCCCCAATATAGACTAAATTCCAGCACTATGTAGGCCAAAAGAGGTGCCAATTTCACATTTTCTTAGTTTGGCACCGAATCCCTCCATTGCTTCAGCCGGTGCCATAAATATTAGACACCGGTGACATGACTAGTCCGCAGAGACCATTGGCAATTTAACAACACGTGGAGTGCCCTGGGCAAAAAGTGCCCTAACAAGTACAAGAAGCGACAGGACTCCACGATCATAGGCATTACATATTTTGAATGGGAAAAGCTTGTCAAAGTTTAATCATTGATGTTAGCAAGAAGCGACAGGACTCCACGATCATAGGCATTACATATTTTGAATGCGAAAAGCTTGTCAAAGTTTAATCATTGATGTTAACAAGAAGTCGTTAGTTTAATATATTGGAATTGGAAAACCTTGTCAAAATTTGCTCATTAATGTTAGCCAGAAGACATGCATTTGATATTTTTGAGTGGGACGCCCTTGCTGTGAGCAGCGTCGAGTGTTCTTTCCTATTCCTGTGTTCAGTTTAGAAGTAAATAATTACTCTGCTGAGATATTCCTGTGTTAAGAGTTTGTTCTAAATATTTTCTATGTAATGCCAGGCCTTGTGTTTGATTGCAAAGTTGAGCTTGGAATGTTGTGGCATGCAGCATCACGAGCTGTTCACCGTGCCTCCTGAGAATAATGCTTCGTATTGTTTTGCATGTCGATCTAATGCCAGTGATTTGCTTGTTAAGAAGATCATCCTCTTCGGTTGTTTCCATGCTTAAGAAGTTCATCGTCTGATGTTTCATTCATAGCCTATACGACAAGTCGGGTAGGTTAGACGTGAAACCATATGATCTTCCGACCAACTCATGATATTAGGCCGTGATTGGATCGTCATTTTCCAACCAAAACCACTTGTAAAACTGACGCTTGTAAATTAAAGCAGATGGTCTCGGGCGAAGGCGCTTGGTTGGTCGATTTCGACTAGTAAAATATCGGAAGTACTTCACACACGATAAAAACGCTGAATGACACTTGGACGGTTGCTAATCTAGCCGTTAGCTGCTATTTCAACCTTGCCCATGGATGGCATGATACGCACGTCGTGCATGTATCGTCTGGTAATGTCGTCCATATAGCAGTGCTCGTAAAATATACACTGGTCTCTCAAATTACACGTGTAACCGGCCGGTTTTACTTACGGACCTCGGGCCCTCGGTTTCATTACGCTTTGTATTTTACGCGTTGTTTCGGTGACGAGTAAATTACACTTGTATGTTAATACAGGTTTGAAATAAACCAGAGCTCCCAACCGCGGCCTTACCGTTTCATGTCGTCTCAGTTTCTCAAAGGTGCTCATAGGTGTCCGATGATCCTGGCTTCCTGAATGAGCAGCGGGCGCTATATCGACCTCCGTAGGGCCCGCGAGGCCCTCTCCGTTGTCCTTCGAGTTGTTGCGCTCGCCGTGGCGCCGAGCATTGTTAACATGGTCAATGAACATGAGGATCCGTGAGATGACTTTATTTTGACCGGATGACACTAGGGACCCACTAGGGCCATAGCCATACGTCACGCAAGTGCCTCCTTATTATGTACAACTATATTTTTTGCTTTCTCCTGGTTTCCACGACATCACGGTCCCACACCATTGTCAACCTATGTAGTCAATATAAATGAGGGAATTGCACAAGGTGCGGCCGACACCGGGACCAAGCAGCTCGAGCGATATTTGTATTTTTGAGGCGTGAGCACCTGAGAGTTTTTCTTGGCGATGATTTTGTTGTTGTTCGTGGAAGAGCAGGGTATTAATCTGGGCGGGTTATGGCCCGTCTAGCCCGAGCCGATATCCAGCCCAGATACTAATTTTTTCAAGATGAAAATGGCTAGCCCAGCTATACGTCTTTTGAGGAATACCGAGGCAAGGTCAACTTGTTATTCTCCGCTCACTGGCTGCAAATCTTTCCTAGGAGGGATGCATTAGGCTTAACAGGAAAATGGGATTTAAAAATAATAAATGGGATGTAATTATAAAACTGGGCAGTAACTATAAAAGAATGCACCAAACACGAAATTAGTTTATAAAATATTATTTATGGATTTTGAAAATCTTAAATTTTCATTGTTCTTGTATAATGTTTAGTTGGATTTTTACGTAATACAAATTTATATTTAATCTGACTAGAAATTTCGGGATAAAAATATTTCGGATCCCATCAAAATGTGGGAAATTTTATTGAATTCTGTCTTCAACGGTTGGTTGAAATTATTAATTGTTGTCCTAGCTAGAAAATGGGTTGTACTTTTAAAAAACTGTAAATGGGTTGTTGTAAATTCCATTAGAATTCAAAAATGGGTTGTACATTCTTACAAAACGCAAATGGGCTATAAGTTCTCTGCCATACACTTGTGGGTCTACTAAGTGACGCATCCCCTAAAAAAATAAGTTGACGCGTATGCAAGGCTTTGTCAACTTATTATAGTCAACACACGGTTCTAGCAGTAGTGGCCGTTGGATGTCTATCCAACGAATGTCGTCTTCTTCTTCAATCTCGGATATTCTTAGCTTCGCCGCCCAAAAATGATTCCTCCCCGACATCCGGGCGCACCGTTTTGGAGGCTGACACAGGGGCCTACTAAGTTGGAGCGTACCAAGGGCTTTGTCAACTTAGTCAATATAAACGATTCTAGCTTCAAAGACCGTCGATGTCCATCCAACGGCCGTAGTGCTTCTTCAACCTCTGGTCTTCTTGGTCCAGCCGCCCAAAGCAGCACCGGTCGTGCCTTTCCTCCGCCTCCGTGGCGGTTGTCTTTGCCAGCGAGGCCTCACCACCCCATAGTACTCCCACCGCTGGCGGGACATCCCTCCACTCACCCACACCCCTGTTATTCTGCGGGCGACGGCAGCCTCACACCGCAGCCGAACCAGTGAACCCTCGTACTCCTCTCCGCGCGGGCTTCCACTGCTGCGTCTTCCCCGGCTCCGCGTCGTCCCCTTCCTAGGCGTCGCCGTCATCCACCGCCCTGGTGCTCTCGGCGCGGCGTGGTCAACGTGGTCAATGAGCGACTTCCATCGGAAGAGTACTGTACGTGGAGAGGCTGACAGCCGGGTCCACGGCGGCCTCAAGGAAGTGCCTCCTTATTACGCGCAAAATAATTATTCCTCCACCTAACAGCGAGGGACCCACGGACGGGCCACCTTATTTCGCTAAAAACGTTTCCCCACCGCTGGGACCCACCGGACAGGCCACCGATTTCACGAAAAAAATGTTCCCCATTGTCACTCGGACCCACCGGAAGTGCCTCTTTATTACGCACAAAAAATGAATACTCCCCACCTAGCTGGGACCCACCTTGGTGGGTGGCTGACTTAATGGGCCTACTAAGTTGACGGGGGCGGTGGGCTTTGTCAACTTAGTCAATATGAACGATTCTAACTCCAGTGACCGTACGATGTCCATCCAACGGCCGTAGTGCTTCTTCAACCTCTGGTCTTCTTTCTCCAGCCGCCCAAAGCAGCGCCGGTCGTGCCGCCTGCTCCTACCTCCCGTGGCCGGCTGTGCTGCCGTGGAGGCCTCACCGCCCCCTACTATTCCCACCGCTGGCCAGGCCCTGCGGCAACGGCAGCCTCAAACCGCAGCCGAACGAGTGAACCCTCATACTGCGGTGTCTTCACCGGCTCCGCGTCGTCCACTTCCTAGGCCTCGCCATCGTCCACCGCCCTGGTGCTCTCGGCGCGGCGTGGTCAACGTGGTCAAGGAACGACTTCCATCGGACGTGGACTGTACGTGGAGAGGCTGATAGCTGGGTCCACGGCCACAGCAAGGAAGTGCCTCCTTATTACGCAGAAAATAATGATTCCTCCACCTGACAGCAGGGACCCACCGGACGGGCCACCGTATTTCACGAAAAAAATGTTTCCCTCCTGACTGCTGGGACCCACCAGCTACACCTTCGCACGCAAGGAAGTGCGTCCGGCCAAAAAAAAACGATTCGCCCCCCTGACTACTGGGACCCACTAGCTACATCTTCTCACGCAAGAAAAGTGCGTCCGGGCAAAAAAAAAGATTCGCCCCCTGACAGCTGGGAGCCACCAGCTACATCTTCGCACGCAAGGAAGTGCCTGACAGTTGGGATCCACCTGGTCGAAGCGTACGTAGCGTTGTCATTCTGGTCGCGAACGTGTACGTACATACTGGTCGATGTAGAGGCGTGCACGTGTCGTAGTAGAGGCGCGCACGTGTCGTAGTAGAGGCGCGCACGTAGCATGTACGCGTACGTACAGCGGCCAGGCTGCAAGAAAGAAAATACGGCCACGTATGTGTACGTACGGCCAGGGCTCGTGTACATGGTTGGGTCGGAACGGAGAAACAACATCGTTGTCGTGTTCATGGGGAGGCAACGGAATGGGTCGTGTTCATCGGGAGGCAACGTTACACGTGGGAGCCAACCGGCTGGGTCGGAACGGAATGCATGGTCGTGTTCATCGGGGGGGCTTGGACGGAACAGGCGATGGAAACGAGGCCTGGCGTACCGCACAATGAAGGAAACGGACCTCCTACGTTCGAAACGGGGTCTTGTTGATCGGGAGGGGTGTGGCGTACCGCAAAACGGAGGAAATGAACCTCCTACGGTCGAAACGGGGGTCCTGTTGATCGGGATGGGTGTAGCGTACCACAAAACGGACGAAACGGACCTCCTACGGTCGAAACGGGGGTCCTGTTGATCGGGAGGGGTGTGGCGTACCGCAAAACGGACGAAACAGACTTGTGTTGGGCGCCACGGTCAAACGGGGTCTTGTTCATCGGGAGGGTGTGGCGTCGCAAAACAGGACTCCACGGATATCTGTTCATCTCCACCGTCGACCTCCTCTAGCCTCCACGGGCTACCGTCGACCTCCTCCAGCCTCCACGGGCTCCTGTTCATCCAGCCTCCATCGCGCGCTACTCCACCGGCTCCTGTTCAACCACCCCTCCATGCGCAACAGCCATCGATCGATCGCTTCGGGTTCGAATGTCGTAGCCTGCAAAGTGCAATCGCTTGGTTCGATTAGAGCCCAATGCCTCGCTTCGTTCGATTAGAGCCAACACCTCGCACACACGTGCGTACGTGTACAAGAGAAACGCGCATCGCTCGGCCCCCGACCTCCCACCGTAACCGGCAACTCCCCGAAATTTTCCTCCCCCTCGCCTCTACCATGGTTTTTTCTGTCATGGATGGCCCAAAGAATGTCATGCAGCTGCGTCTCCGGCCCGCCCAGGATGAAAAGCCCATTTTCTGTCATGATTTTTTGTCATAGAAGTAGGAGCCCACCACATCTATGATGATACCGGGTTTTGTCACAATTATCGTCATAGAAGTGTCATATGTATGACAGGAAAAAATTTCGTTCGGCCCAAAATGTCACGGATGTGTCTTTTTTTTGTAGTGACTGCTTGTGCATCCAATCCCTTAAACCCCAAAGTTATTCCAGATGAGTCCACCATACCTTCCTATATGCGGTATCTACCTTCCGTTCCAAGTAAATTTGTATGTGCCAAACTCTAAACCTTCAAATAAACATTCTGTTTTGTATGCTCGAATAGCTCATGTATCAACTAGGGCTGCCCTTATCTTCCATGTTAGGCGGGTTATTCTCAAGAGGAGTGGACTCCGCTCCTCATTCACGAGAAAATGTGTAACGCCCTCGATGCGGCTATATCTCCCACGTGTCGAGGCACGACTTAGAGGCATAACCGCATTGAAAGCAATGTCGCAAGTGAGGTAATCTTCACACAACCCATGTAATAAATAAGGAAAGAGATACATAGTTGGCTTACGATCGCCACTTCACACAATACATAAATAAACATCCATCATTGAGTACACTCAAGGTCCGACTACGGAACCAAAATAAAAGAAGATACCCCAAATGCTACACAGATCCCGATCGTCCCAACTGAGCACCACTATCGATCATCGGGAAAAGACACATAATAACGACCACGTTCCTCGTCGAACTCCCACTTGAGCTCGGTTCGTCCCTGCCTGGCATCGTCGGAACCTGCAACTGTTTTGGTAGAATCTGTGAGTCACGGGGACTCAGCAATCTCACACCAGAGATCAAGACTATTTAAGCTTATAGGAAGGACAGGAAGTAAAGTGGAGCTGCAGCAAGCGACTAGCATATATGGTGGCTATATTACGCAAAAGAGAGCGAGAAGAGGAGCAAAGCACGGTCGTGAAACTAGTAGCGATCAAGAAGTGATCCTGAACTACTTCGTCGACATAACTCCAACACCGTGTTCACTTCCGGACTCCGCCGAAGAGACCATCACGTTACACACGCGTTGATGTGTATTTTATTTGAGGTCAACTTCGGTTTTCTACAACCGACATTAACAAATTCCCATCTGCCTCATAACCGCGGGCACGGCTTTGAAAGATATTACCTGCAGGGTGTCCCAACAGCCCATTATAAGCTCTCACGGTCAACGAAGGATATTCCTTCTACCGGGAAGACCCGATCAATCTCGGAATCCCGGACTACAAGACATTTCGACAGCTATAAAACAAGACCAGCAAAGCCGCCCGATTGTGCCGACAAATCCCGATAGGAGCTGCACATATCTCGTTCTCAGGGCACATCCGGATAAGTCAAGCTATGAGTAAAACCAAGCCTCGAGTTTCCCCGTGGTGGCCCCGCAGGCTGCTCGGTTCGGGCCAGCACTCGAAGGACCACTGGTCCGGGGGGGGGTTAAAATAAAGATGACCCTCGGGCTCGCGAAACCCCGGGGGAAAAAGGCTTAGGTGGCAAATGGTAAAACCAAAGTTGGGCCTTCTTTGGAGGAGTCTTATTCAAAGCGAACTGTCAAGGGGGTCCCATAAATCACCCAACCGTGTAAGGAACGCGAAATCAAGGAACATAACACCGGTATGACGGAAACGAGGGTGGCAAGAGTGGAACAAAACACCAGGCATAAGGCCGAGCCTTCCACCCTTTACCAAGTATATAGATGCATTGATTATAGCAGATATATATATTGTGATATCCCCAACAAGTAAACATGTTCCAATAGGAACAACATCTCCATGTTCCAACAAGGAACAAACTTCAGCTTCACCTGCAACTAGCAACGCTATAAGAGGGGCTGAGCAAAGCGGTAACATAGCCAATCAACGGTTTGCTAGGAAAAGGATGGTTAGGGGCTGACATGGCAATAAGGGTGGAATGATATAGCAAGTGGTAGGCTTCGTAGCATAGGCATAGCAAAAGAGCGAGCAACTAGCAATAGCAAAGATAGAAGTGATTTCGAGGGTATGGTCATCTTGCCTGCAATGTTCTCAGAGTTGTCGAAAGCTTGATCCTCGTAAGCGTTCTCAACAGGTTCCTCGTTCACGTACTCGTCTCCCGGCTCTACCCAAAGCAAGATCACAAACAAAGGAACCACAATAAATCACGGTGCAATGCACAATCAACATGATGCAAAACATGACATGATATGCGGGATGTGATATGCAATGCGTATATGCGCCCGGAAGGTAAATGATGAACCAGGCATCAAATTGGCAAACCAAGTATGCCACTGGAAAGATGAGATGATTTCGGTTGAAATCGATATAAAGATCACGGAATCGGATGCACGGTTTGCAAATGACAAGCAAAACAAGAATGGCACAAATCTGCCATTAACAGCATGATGCCACTTAGCAAGCAACAAGAAATTAAGCTACTGCACCCAAACGTACCAACAAAGTATATGGCAGTGATCTACACAAGATGCTTGACAAAAGATGAGCACTGAGCTACGGCTAGTTCACATCATAACAGGTTCAAACAAGCATGGCAAAAGTGCACAAAATATCAGGCTGGACATGGCAAAAACAGCATCAGGTTGCAATGTTCAGAGCAACAAAACTACATGCTACAGGAACTTAAAATAGCAAAACATGGCATGGCATGAATCTACTCAAAGCATAGAACAAAAGTCCCTTACTGACCATAAGCCAAAAGGATCAGAAAATATAGTAACACCCATGTCAATATTGAAAGTTTAGTTAACAGATTCAGCAACATGGCATGTCAAAACTGATAACAAGTAGGCATGTTTACAAGCTCAATGCACTCACTACAGAGCCTTATATGATAAACTAAGCATACATACATCAAGAAGACATGACATAGAAGACATACATGGCAAGAACAATAACATAGCATACATGGATCAACCACAACAACCTAGGCAAAATTGAATAACATGTAAACAATCTGCCAGAAACATTTGATAGCAAAAGTAGAGCTCGATTGACTCAAGCTATGGCACTCCATAATTGCAAACAAAGGCATGGATGGATAGAGCAAGACATGTTTAACAAAACATCCTTACTGAAGTATCTCAAAATATGCATGGATCTCTTGGTAGCATCAAGTTAACATGGCATCAAAATATCAGCTAAACAGGGCTGAAAACAGCAACATCAGGACACCTACTTTGCATGCTTGTTCTAGTCACCACATAGATCACAAAAATACATGGCATACACCCCTGGAAAGATGGCATGGCATATTACAAAACACATGTAGGACTCAAATTCATAGGATGCACACATCAATCATGGCAAAAATAACAAAAGTGCAAGTTCTGTTAAGAAACAGAAACTAACATCACATAGCCCTCTTCCAACAGCATTTCGGGCATCAAGATGAGCTCAAATGAAAATGATGCAATGAGATGAAATTATCTACTCTTTGAGAAGTACATTTTGATATATTATACGCGCAAAATGGATCTACAGATGCAAAGTTATACTACAATGAAAATGACACAAAATATCAATGAGATGAAAAACTTAGAAGAAAAACGAGGGGGGGAAGAAGTCAACGGGCTCGGTCAAGGGATCCGGATCGGGATCCGGCCCGATCGGCGACGGTGGCGGCGGCGCGGGCTCGCCGGAGCCCGGGCGAGGAGGAGGAGGGAGAGGCCGGAGGGTCGGGGCCAACCGGCGGAGGAAGGTCGCCGGCGGAGGCGGCGGAGGTCCCGCCGGGCGCGTGGTGGCGGCGACCAGCGGAGGCGGCGGGCGGCGGCGACCCGTCGGCGGAGGCAGGCGAGATGGCGCGCGGCGGCCGAGGCGGAGGCGTTCGGACCGGCGGCGGGGAGGCGGCGAGGCGGCGGGCGGAGGCGCTTCGAGCGCGGGCGTCTCGGGCGGAGGGCCCTGCTGCTGCTCATGGCAGGGCGGGCGGCTGGAGACGGCGGCGCCACGTGGCAGCGAGGGATTAGCGCGGCGGCCGGGCGGACGTGTCCGGCGCGGGCGGACGCGTCCGCGCGGGCGCGAGGAAAAATTAGGGTTTCGGGGTGGAATGATCCGGATTTGGGGAGGCACATATTTATAGGTAGAGGGAGCTAGGAGAGTCCAAATGAGGTGTAGTTTTCGCCCACACGATCGTGATCGAACGACGGAGAGCATGGAAGTGACTTAGATGGGTTATTGGGCTGTTTTGAAGGGGTGTTGGGCTGCAACTTAAAAGAGGCCTTTGCGAGAGTGCGGTTAACCGTTGGAGTACCAAACGAGCTCCAAATGACCCGAAACTTGACCGGTGGTCTACGGGTGGTATACCAAGGCCACTAGACAAACCTCGGTCCATTCCGAGAAGGTTTAGTACCTGCACACGGAAAAACGTAAAAGGGACCGCCGGGAAAGATAGGAGTGCCGGATTGCAAAACGGACAACGGGAAAAATGCTCGGAATCATGAGACAAACACGTATGCAAATGCGATGCACATGATGACATGATATAAAATGCATGACATGGACAAAATGCAAAAAGAGGAAAAACCCAACCACGGAGGGAATATCATATCACAATGCCGAAAATGGCAAGAGTTGGAGTTACAAATATGGAAAGTTACTTCCGGGGTGTTACAACACTCCACCACTACAAGAGGATCTCGTCCCGAGATCTAGGACTGAAAGAACTCCGGATATTCGGAACGGAGGTGATCCTCACGCTCCCAGGTAGCTTCTCGGTCGGAATGGTGTGACCACTTCACTTTCAGGAATTTGATTGACTTGTTGCGAGTCTTGCGCTCGGTTTCTTCAAGAATAGCAACGGGGTGCTCATGATAAGAGAGATCTTCTTGAAGGTCAATCTCTTCGAAGTTGATAGTGTGTTCAGGAGTCTTGAAGCACTTGTGAAGCTGTGACACGTGAAACACATCGTGCACATTTGCGAAGTTGGATGGAAGCTCAAGTTGATAGGCGAGATCGCCTCTTTGCCAATGATCTTGAAAGGACCCACGTATCTAGGGGCAAGCTTCCTTTGATACCGGGCGGCAGTGCCTTTCATTGGAGAGACGCGAGGTAGACATGGTCTCCGATTTCAAAAGCCACATCACGGTGCTTATCATCATAATAGCTCTTACGGCGCGATTATGCGGCTTTGAGATTCTCACGAATGACTTTGCACATTTCTTACGCTTCGTGATCAAGTCATTGCCAAGAAGTTGGCGTTCACCTGTCTCGCACCAATTGAGAGGAGTACGGCACTTTCGCCATAGAGAATTTCGAATGGGGCCTTGCCGAACTCGCTTGAAGCTGTTGTTGTAACTTCGGCATATGGAAGACAATCTTCCCACTTCATACCGAAAGAAATGACACAAGCCCCGAGCATATCTTCAAGAATTTGATTTACTTGCTCAACTTGGCCACTTGTTTGAGGATGGAAAGTTGTCTTGAAACGAATGTTGGTGCCCATGGCCTTCGAAAAGAATCCCAAAACTTGGAGGTAAAGATGCTGCCACGGTCTGAAGAGATCACTTGTGGAATGCCGTGCAAGGAGACAATCTCGAGGTGTATAGCTCGCCAACCGAGCTGCTGTGATAGATTCTTTGATAGGAAGAAAATGAGCCACTTTAGTAAGCTTGTCAATGACAACGAAGATAGCATCATTTCCACGTTTGGACTTAGGAAATCCAGTCACGAAGTCCATCTCGATATGATCAAACTTCCATTCTGGAATAGCAAGAGGTTGGAGGAGACCAGCTGGTCGTTGGTGTTCTGCTTTCACTCTTCTGCAGACATCACACTCATTCACGAATTGAGCAATTTCTCGCTTCATTCGAGTCCACCAATATGACTGCTTGAGGTCATGGTACATCTTCGTACTTCCAGGATGAATGGATAGAAGCGAATTATGAGCCTCGTTCATAATGACTTTTCTCAGATCACCCTTAGGAACCACAATCCGGTCCTCAAAGAAAAGAGTATCTTTGTCATCAATGTGGAAGCACTTGTACTTGGAAATGCCCTTGTCGATACCACGTTTCACCTTTTTCACCATGGCATCCAGGAGTTGAGCCTCACGAATCTGATCTTCCAAAGTAGGAGAGACTATGAGGTTGGCAAGAAAGCCTTGAGGAACAACTTGAAGATTCAGCTTGCGGAAAGATTCACAGAGATCCGCCGAAAGGGCTTGAGGATTAAACTGTTGCGATAAGCCTTCTGCTCAAAGCATCTGCAATGACATTGGCCTTGCCGGAGTATATTCAATACTTGGGTTGTACTCTTGAATCATTTCGACCCATCGAGTCTGCTTCGAGGTTGAGGTTGGGTTGAGTGAAGATGTACTTGAGACTCTTGTGATCGGTGAAAATGTCCACTTTCCTTCCCAACAAGAGATGTCTCCACGTTATCAATGCATGGACAACTGCCGCCAACTCAAGATCGTGAGTGGGGTAGTTCTTTTCGTTGAGGCTTCAATGGCGAGAGGTATAAGCCACAACTCTCTTCTCTTGCATTAACACAGCACCGAGACCTTGAAGAGAAGCATCACGAAAACTTGAATGGCTTGGATTCATCGGAGGAGTCAAGGCAGAGCTGTGACGAGTTTCTCTTTGAGGGTATTGAAAGCAACGTCACACTCGGGAGACCGGACATACTTCACATGCTTCGGAGAAGGTTGGAAAGAGGCTTTGCAATCTTGGAGAAGTTCTCAACGAATCTTGACAATAGCTTGCAAGACCAAGAAAACTGCGGAGCTGCTTGACATTCGAGGAGGTTCCCAATTCACAATTGCGGACACCTTCTCGGGATTAACTGCGATGCCCTTGGCGGAGATGATATGACCAAGATAAAGCACTTCATCAAGCCAAAATTCACATTTGGAGAACTTAGCATAGAATTGATGCTCTCTGAGCTTGTCTAGCACCAATCGCAAATGTTTGGCATGATCCTTCTTATTCTTGGAAAGACCAAAATATCATCAAGATAGACCAAGGCGAATTCATTGGTGTAGGGGTTGAAGATGAAGTTCATCATCCGAGAGAATGTTGGAGGAGCATTGACAAGGCGAAAGACATGACAAGTATATTCATAAGAACCAAAGCTTGTTCGAATCTGTCTTGGGAATATCTTGTTCACGAATCTGAATCTGATGATAACCCATCGAAGGTCAAGCTTGGAGAACACTTTAGCACCTTTGAGTTGCTCGAAAAGCTCATTGATGTTGGGAAGTGGATACTTGTTCTTGATAGTCTTCTTATTCAATGGACGGTAATCGGCGCAAAGTCGGTCCGTGCCATCCTTCTTCGGACAAAAGAACACCACAACCCCAAGGAGATGAACTCGATGCGATCAAACCAGACGCTCTTGTTCATCGAGCTGCTTCTTCAATTCCTTCAGCTCATCAGGTCCAAGCTTGTATGGGCGCTTGCAAGCGGGTTCGATGCGGGCTCAAGATCGATAACGAACTCAAGCGGCGATGAGGAGGCATACCCGAAGCTCTTACGGAAAGACATCTTGGTACTCACAAACGATTTGGAATCTGAGAGATAGCATCCAATTCGCCCTTCTCATTGAGAGAAAACAACCAATGGTTTCATCACGAAGCGAGATGATCACATCATTAGAAGAGTGAGTCAATTGAATTTCCACTGGCAGCACAATCAAGCTGAGCTTTGTCTTTGAAAGCCGATCCATTCCGAGAATAAGATCAATATCCGAGTCACCAAGGACAATTGGTTTAGCCAGAAATCTATAATCGCCCATCTTGATAGAAACATCCGGAACCACCAAACTGGAGCTCAACCATTTACCCGGAGAAATGACATCCATGGGTTTCCCAAATGAGAAGAAGTGAATTCATGCTTGGCAAAAACGGTCTTGACATGAAACAATGCGATGCACGAGTATCAAATAATACTTTTGCAGGAATATCATTAACTGAGAGATTACCCATTATCACATCGGAAGATTCCTCCGCTTGAGCTGCATTCATCATATTGACCTTGGCATGCTTTGGATTATGCTTGACCACCGCATTGCTGGAAGATTTCACAGGGGAGGAGGCGGAAGGCGCCTCTGGTTGAAGCACTTGTTAGCATAGTGACCTTCTGCGACATTTGTTGCAAGTCACCTCGAGAGCGGACGGTGGTAAGGAGCACTTGACCTTGGAGCTTGAGAATTAGACTTGTTACGATAGCTTGGGTTGGGTGGGTGGGAAGATCCACGGCCACCTGAGTTCTTCTGGCGATAAGGCCGACGGAACGGAGGAGGAGGAAGGTAGAACTTCTGCTGCTTAGCTGCCACTTGAGAGGAAGAAGAAGACTGAACTGCATCCTGATTCTCTTCTTAGAAGCCTCACATTTGAGCTGGGCAGCTTCTTGCTTCATGCCATGTTGTAGAATTCATCATACTTTTACGGCTCAAAAGCACAAGAGCTAATTGCAGATCTTCTCTCGGACCACCTCTGAATTGATAGATCATACTCTTTTCATCGTGTCGTCTTGCTTAGCAAAGCGAGCGAGTTTACGGAACTGGATATTGTATTGATAGACAGACATGTTGCCTTGCTTGAGATTGCGGAACTCCTCACGCTTGCTCTCAACAACACTTTTCGAATGTGGTGAGCTCTGAAATCTCGGCGGAACTCATCCTGTAATGACCGACCTCCTCTGGAATCTTTGTATTGCTGGTACCACTCAGCAGCTTGGTCCTTGAGTTGAAGCGATGCAAACTTGACAAAGTCCTCGGTCGACATTGCTACAATCAAAATGCTTGCAGATGTCCACTAACCAATCGTCGGCGTCTGTGGCCTCAACACGTAAACCGAAAGACTTGACTGATTAGCGAGGAACCGATCGAGTAGCAAAGTGCGGCTGATTGTTGCCTTGACCTTGATTTCCTTGATTGCCTTGCCCTGAGTGCGTTCTTGCAAGAGCTGCAAAATCATCGAGCATTGGCATTGGTGGCTGCCATGATAGCTTGCCGTGCCTCTGGAGGCGGAGGTGGAGGTGGAGGTTGATCGATCCCCATCATTGCGATCCGGATTCAGACGCGTTGGCGGAGCCATCTGAAGAGGGTGACATCCGTTAGTCCTTTGATAGAAAAAAGATAAGTAGAATCAGCGGATAGAAATAGCAACATATAGTCTTCACAATAAACATTGAACAAGAATGAGCGAATGAATTCAAAGTTAATCATCACCGACCATTAAGGTGAGAAGCCACTTAGATAAAGATATGGAAACAACATCATCTTAGAAACAAATCGAATATCACAACTGAAAACAAATGATTGGCTTCTAGAATGAGCGGAACAAACACATGATAGAGATTTACGCCCAAAGTGTTCATGGTGGGGCCCACACGGACCTGACGTATAGCGGACGTCACGAATGACAAACAAGGCGTCCCGAATCAGCATAGCCAAGGATTCTTTAAGGCGTCTCGCGACCACAGAATCGACCGTGAATGGGCGGACCACTAGACGTTGAACCCCAATCTCAAATCATACATCATCGGAAAGAATATCACGTAAGCTACTAGAATTCCCACCTATAAACTCCGAAACTTTCTGGTTATGCAATCTGGTGTTGGGGATACAGGGACACAAAATATATCACCCAAACTAACAATACCTAGATCCATTTGTATCCATCCGTCAACACATAACCAAGAAATCCTCGAAATCGTGTACCTCGACCTTGAAAAACATCCGTTATACAAGTCATGGCAATACTCCACTTTTCGCCACAAAGATTGGGTTATCGGGTTATCTCACCAACAACTGCACAAAAAGATTTCGATGTCGGCAAAACTCAGGTATTCCAGAACTGCAACGATAAAATTGTGACGACAACACCTCGGAGCTCAACTCCCCGGGACACTGCCACAACCCCTAAATGTCAGGAGGCACCAAGAACAATGTTCTCGTCACAAAACCATCGGAACGATTCCAAGATACCCACGTGATCCTAAAAATTTTTTAGTGAAATTTGAGAAGAGGAGAGTCAAAACTCTACGTCAGGATACCTCACCAGAGCGACGAAGGGACTGGGGAGTAAAAGAATCCTACTCTCCGATATATATAATCCTAAGACTCAAAACATTTTCCATTCTAGACTCAACAACGCCAAACAAACAATCAAGTAGGGGCTCCTAAGTCGGGAAGGCTCGATTACCAACATAGCGCCCTCGATGCGGCTATATCTCCCACGTGTCGAGGCACGACTTAGAGGCATAACCGCATTGAAAGCAATGTCGCAAGTGAGGTAATCTTCACACAACCCATGTAATAAATAAGGAAAGAGATACATAGTTGGCTTACAATGCCACTTCACACAATACATAAATAAACATCCATCATTGAGTACACTCAAGGTCCGACTATGGAACCAAAATAAAAGAAGATACCCCAAATGCTACACAGATCCCGATCGTCCCAACTGGGCACCACTACTGATCATCGGGAAAAGACACATAGTAACGACCACGTTCCTCGTCGAACTCCCACTTGAGCTCGGTTCGTCCCTGACCGCATCGTCGGAACCTGCAACTGTTTTGGTAGAATCTATGAGTCACGGGGACTCAGCAATCTCACACCCGCGAGATCAAGACTATTTAAGCTTATAGGAAGGACAGGGAAGTAAAGTGGAGCTGCAGCAAGCGACTAGCATATATGGCGGCTATATTCGCAAAAGAGAGTGAGAAGAGGAGCAAAGCACGGTCGTGAAACTAGTAGCGATCAAGAAGTGATCTGAACTACTTACGTCGACATAACTCCAACACCGTGTTCACTTCCGGACTCCACCGAGAAGAGACCATCACGTTACACACGCGTTGATGTGTATTTTATTTGAGGTCAACTTCGGTTTTCTACAACGGACATTAACAAATTCCCATCTGCCTCATAACCGCGGCACGGCTTTGAAAGATATTACCTGCGGGGTGTCCCAACAGCCCATTATAAGCTCTCACGGTCAGCGAAGGATATTCCTTCTACCGGAAGACCCGATCAATCTCGGAATCCCGGACTACAAGACATTTCGACAGCAATAAAACAAGACCAGCAAAGCCGCCCGATTGTGCCGACAAATCCCGATAGGAGCTGCACATATCTCGTTCTCGAGGCACATCCGGATAAGTCAAGTTCTGAGTAAAACCAAGCCTCGAGTTTCCCGTGGTGGCCCCATGAGTCTGCTCGGTTGGGCCTGCACTCGAAGGAGCACTGGTCCGGGGTTAAAATAAAGATGACCCTCGGGCTCGCGAAAACCGGGGAAAAAGGCTTAGGTGGCAAATGGTAAAACCAAAGTTGGGCCTTCTTTGGAGGAGTCTTATTCAAAGCGAACTGTCAAGGGGTCCCATAAATCACCCAACCGTGTAAGGAACGCGAAATCAAGGAACATAACACGGTATGACGGAAACTAGGGTGGCAAGAGTGGAACAAAACACCGGGCATAAGGCCGAGCCTTCCACCCTTTACCAAGTATATAGATGCATTAATTATAGCAGATATATATTGTGATATCCCCAACAAGTAAACATGTTCCAATAGGAACAACATCTCCATGTTCAACAAGGAACAAACTTCAGCTTCACCGCAACTAGCAACGCTATAAGAGGGCTGAGCAAAGCGGTAACATAGCCAATCAACGGTTTGCTAGGAAAAGGATGGTTAGGGGCTGACATGGCAATATGGGTGGCATGATATAGCAAGTGGTAGGCATCGTAGCATAGGCATAGCAAAAGAGCGAGCAACTAGCATAGCAAAGATAGAAGTGATTTCGAGGGTATGGTCATCTTGCCTGCAATGTTCTCAGAGTTGTCGAAAGCTTGATCCTCGTAAGCGTTCTCAACAGGTTCCTCGTTCACGTACTCGTCTCCCGGCTCTACCCAAAGCAAGAACACAAACAAAGGAACCACAATAAATCACGGTGCAATGCACAATCAACATGATGCAAAACATGACATGATATGCGGGATGTGATATGCAATGCGTATGTGCGCTCCGGAAGGTAAATGATGAACCAGGCATCAACTTGGCAAACCAAGTATGCCACTGGAAAGATGAGATGATTTCGGTTGAAATCGATATAAAGATCACCGGAATCGGATGCACGGTTTGCAAATGACAAGCAAAACAAGAATGGCACAAATCTGCCATTAACAGCATGATGCCACTTAGCAAGCAACAAGAAATTAAGCTACTGCACCCAAACGTACCAACAAAGTATATGGCAGTGATCTACACAAGATGCTTGACAAAAGATGAGCACTGAGCTACGGCTAGTTCACATCATAACAGGTTCAAACAAGCATGGCAAAAGTGCACAAAATATCAGGCTGGACATGGCAAAAACAGCATCAGGTTGCAATGTTCAGAGCAACAAAACTACATGCTACAGGAACTTAAAATAGCAAAACATGGCATGGCATGAATCTACTCAAAGCATAGAACAAAAGTCCCTTACTGACCATAAGCCAAAAGGATCAGAAAATATAGTAACACCCATGTCAATATTGAAAGTTTAGTTAACAGATTCAGCAACATGGCATGTCAAAACTGATAACAAGTAGGCATGTTTACAAGCTCAATGCACTCACTACAGAGCCTTATATGATAAACTAAGCATACATACATCAAGAAGACATGACATAGAAGACATACATGGCAAGAACAATAACATAGCATACATGGATCAACCACAACAACCTAGGCAAAATTGAATAACATGTAAACAATCTGCCAGGAAACATTTGATAGCAAAAGTAGAGCTCGATTGACTCAAGCTATGGCACTCCATAATTGCAAACAAAGGCATGGATGGATAGAGCAAGACATGTTTAACAAAACATCCTTACTGAAGTATCTCAAAATATGCATGGATCTCTTGGTAGCATCAAGTTAACATGGCATCAAAATATCAGCTAAACAGGGCTGAAAACAGCAACATCAGGACACCTACTTTGCATGCTTGTGCTAGTCACCACATAGATCACAAAAATACATGGCATACACCCCTGGAAAGATGGCATGGCATATTACAAAACACATGTAGGACTCAAATTCATAGGATGCACACATCAATCATGGCAAAAATAACAAAAGTGCAAGTTCTGTTAAGAAACAGAAACTAACATCACATAGCCCTCTTCCAACAGCATTTCGGGCATCAAGATGAGCTCAAATGAAAATGATGCAATGAGATGAAATGATCAACTCTTCGAGACGAACATTTTGATATATTATACACGCAAAATGGATCTACATATGCAAATTTATACTACAATGAAAATGACACAAAATATCAATGAGATGAAAAACTTAAAAGAAAAACGAGGGGGGGAAGAAGTCAACGGGCTCGGTCAAGGGATCCGGATCGGGATCCGGCCCGATCGGCGATGGTGGCGGCGGCGCGGGCTCGCCGGAGCCCGGGCGAGGAGGAGGAGGGAGAGGCCGGAGGGTCGGGGCCAACCGGCGGAGGAAGGTCGCCGGCGGCGGCGGCGAGGTCCCGGCCGGGCGCGTGGTGGCGGCGACCAGCGGAGGCGGCGGGGCGGCGGCGACCAGCCAGCGGCGGCCGGGCGAGATGGCGGGCCGGGCCGAGGCGGGCCGCCGGGGCAGCGGGGGAGGCCTTGGCGGCGTCCGGGCCCGGAGGGCCAGCTGGCTCATGAGCCGCCAGGCCGAGACGGCGGCGCCACGTGGCAGCGAGGGATTAGCGCGGCGGCAGGCGGACGTGTCCGGGCGCGGCGACGTCAGCCTTGTGCGGAGGGAAAAATTAGGGTTTCGGGGGTGGAATGATCCACGAATTTCGGGGGAGGCACATATTTATAGGTAGAGGGAGCTAGGAGAGTCCAAATGAGGTGTAGTTTTCGCCCACACGATCGTGATCGAACGAGGGAGAGCATGGAAGTGACTTAGATGGGTTATTGGGCTGTTTTGAAGGGGTGTTGGGATGCAACTTAAAAGAGGCCTTTGCGAGAGTGCGGTTAACCGTTGGAGTACCAAACGAGCTCCAAATGACCCGAAACTTGACCGGTGGTCTACGGGTGGTATACCAAGGCCACTAGACAAACCTCGGTCCATTCCGAGAAGGTTTAGTACCCGCACACGGAAAAACGTAAAAGGGACCGCCGGGGAAGATAGGAGTGCGGATTGCAAAAGCGGACAACGGAAAAATGCTCGGAATCATGAGACAAACACGTATGCAAATGCGATGCACATGATGACATGATATAAAATGCATGACATGGACAAAATGCAAAAAGAGGAAAAACCCAACCACGGAGGGAATATCATATCACAATGCCGAAAATGGAAAGAGTTGGAGTTACAAATATGGAAAGTTACTTCCGGGGTGTTACAAAATGGTTGGTCACCGGGATGCCGAGTCCCATGCTTTATGCAAACTAAATCAAAATAATTGCAAACAAAACTCCCCCTGGGACTGTTGCTAGTTGGAGACACTCGTTGTTTCGAGCAAGTCATGGATTGATGCTTGTTGGTGGAGGGGGGGGGGGGTATAAACTTTACCATTCTGTTTGGGAACCGCCTACAATGTGTGTAGCATGGAAGATATTGCCATCTCTTAGTTGCTATGTTGACAATGAAAGTATGCCGCTCAAAATATTATTTATCTCTATTTCAAAACTGAGCTCTGGCACCTCTACAAATCCCTGCTTCCCTCTGCGAAGGGCCTATCTATTTACTTTTATGCTGAGTCATCACCCTCTTATTAAAAGCACTAGCTGGAGAGCGCAGCTGTCATTTGCAATCATTACTATTAATTTATATTGGGTATGACTATGATTGGTTCTTTTTTACCATGAATTACAATGTCTAGTCAGTCCTTGATCTTTAAAGGTGCTCTGCATTTATGTTTTGCGGTCTCAGAAAGGGATAGCGAGATACCATCTTTTTATATTATATCATGATTGTTTTGAGAAAGTGTTGTCATCCGAGATTTATTATTATAGCTCGCTAGTTGATTATGCTATTGATATGAATAAACATGAGACCTGAGAGTTATTGCAAATGTGGTTAGTCATGATATTTGCTGAAAACTTGAATGCTGGCTTTACATATTTACAGCAACAAGAGCGAACAGAGTTTGTAAAAGTTTTTATTTATCACTTTCAGCTTATCAACTGAATTGCTTGAGGACAAGCAAAGGTTAAGCTTGAGGGAGTTGATACGTCTCCGTCGTATCTACTTTTCCAAACACTTTTGCCCTTGTTTTGGACTCTAATTTGCATGATTTGAATGGAACTAACCCCGGACTGACGCTGTTTTCAGCAGACTTTCCATGGTGTTATTTATGTGCAGAAACAAAAGTTCTCGGAATGACCTGAAACTCCACGGATCGTCTAGTTAAAAATAATAAAAAATCCTCGCCAAAGATGAAGACCAGGGGGCCCACACCCTGTCCACAAGGGTGGGGGCGCCCCCCCTAGGGCGCACCCCCTACCTCGTGGGCCCCCTGGAGCTCCTCCGACGCCAACTCCAACTCTATATATTTGCTTTCAAAGAGAAAAAAAAATCAAGGAGAAGAAATCATCGCGTTTTACGATACGGAGCCGCTGCCAAGCCCTAAAACCTCTCGGGAGGGCTGATCTGGAGTCCGTTCGGGGCTCCGGAGAGGGGGATTCGTCGCCGTCGTCATCATCAACCATCCTCCATCACCAATTTCATGATGCTCACCGCTGTGCGTGAGTAATTCCATCGTAGGCTTGCTGGACGGTGATGGGTTGGATGAGATCTATCATGTAATCGAGTTAGTTTTGTTAGGGTTCGATCCCTAGTATCCACTATGTTCTGAGATTGATGTTGCTATGACTTTGCTATGCTTAATGCTTGTCACTAGGGCCTGAGTGCCATGATTTCAGATCCGAACCTATTATGTTTTCATCAATATATGTGTGTTCTTGATCCTATCTTGCAAGTCTATAGTCATCTACTATGTGTTATGATCCGGCAACCCCGAAGTGACAATAATCGGGACCACTCCCGGTGATGACCATAGTTTGAGGAGTTCATGTATTCACTATATGATAATGCTTTGTTCCGGTTCTCTATTAAAAGGAGGCCTTAATATCCCTTAGTTTCCATTAGGACCCCACTGCCACGGGAGGGTAGGACAAAATATGTCATGCAAGTTCTTTTCCATAAGCACGTATGACTATATTCGGAATACATGCCTACATTACATTGATGAATTGGAGCTAGTTCTATGTCACCCTAGGTTATGACTGTTACATGATGAACTGCATCCGGCATAATTATCCATCACCGATCTAATGCCTACGAGCTTTCCATATACTGGTTCTCGCTTATTTAATTTTCCGTTGCTGTTGTTACAATCACTACAAAACACCAAAAATATTACTTTTGCTTCCGTTACCTTTTATTACCGTTACCACTGCTATCATATTACTTTGCTACTAAATACTTTTTTGCAGATACTAAGTTATCCAGGTGTGGCTGAATTGACAACTCAGTTCCTAATACTTGAGAATATTCTTTGGCTCCCCTTGTGTCGAATCAATAAATTTGGGTTGAATACTCTACCCTCAAAAGCTGTTGTGATCCCCTACACTTGTGGGTTATCACTTGCCATTCTTCTTGAAGTTCCCCTTCTTCCCTTTGCCCTTTTTCTTGAAACTAGTTGTCTTGTCAACCATCAACACTTGATGCTTTTCTTGATTTCTACCTTCGCCGATTTTAGCATCGCGAAGAGCTTGGGAATTGTTTTTGTCATCCCTTGCATATTATAGTTCATCACGAAGTTCTAGTAACTTGGTGATAGTGACTAGAGAACTTTTGTCAATTACTATCTTATCTGGAAGATTAACTCCCACTTGATTCAAGTAATTGTAGTACCCAAACAATCTGAGCACATGCTCACTGGTTGAGCTATTCTCCTCCATCTTGTAGGCAAAGTACTGTCAGAGGTCTCATACCTCTTGACACGGGCGTGAGTATGAAATACCAATTTCAACTCTTGGAACATCTTATATGCTCCGTGGCATTCAAAACATTTTTGAAGTCCCGGTTCTAAGCCGTAAAGCATGGTGCACTTAACTATTAAGTAGTCATCATACCGAGCTTTTCAAAACATTCATAACGTCTGCATCTGCTCCTGCAATAGTTCTGTCACTGAGCGGTGCATCAAGGACATAATTTTTCTGTGCAACAATGAGGATAATCCTCAGATCACGGATCCAATTCGCATCATTGCTACTAACATCTTTCAACTTTATTTTTCTCTAGGAACATATCAAAAATTAAACGAGGAGCTACATCACGAGCTATTGATCTACAACATAATTTGCAAATACTATCAGGACTAAGTTCATGATAAATTAAAGTTCAATTAATCATATTACTTAAGAACGCCCACTTAGATAGACATCCCTCTAGTCATCTAAATGATCACGTGATCCATATCAACTAAACCATGTCTGATCATCATGTGAGATGGAGAAGTTTTCAATGGTGAACATCCCTATGTTGATCATATCTACTATATGATTCACGCTCGACCTTTCGGTCTCTAGTTTTCCGAGGCCATATTTGCATATGCTAGGCTCGTAAAGTTTAACCCGAGTATTCTGCGTGTGCAAAACTGGCTTGCACCCGTTGTATGTGAACGTAGAGCTTATCACACCCGATCATCACGTGGTGTCTCAGCACGAAGAACTATCGCAACGGTGCATACTCAGGGAGAACACGTATACCTTGAAATTTACTGAGGGATCATCTTATAATGTTACCGCCGTACTAAGCAAAATAAGATGCATAAAGGATAAACATCACATGCAATCAAAATATGTGACATGATATGGACATCATCATCTTGTGCCTTTGATCTCCATCTCCAAAGTACCGTCATGATCTCCATCGTCACCGGCATGACACCATGATCTCCATCATCTTGATCTTTATCAACGTGTCGTCACATGGTCGTCTCGCCAACTATTTCTTTTGCAACTATTACTATCGCATAGCGATAAAGTAAAGCAATTATTTGGCGCTTGCATCTTATGCAATAAAGAGACAACCATAAGGCTCCAGCCAGTTGCCGATAACTTTAACAAAACATGATCATCTCATACAACAATTTATTTCTCACCACGTCTTGACCATATCACATCACAACATGCCCTGCAAAAATAAGTTAGACATCCTCTACTTTGTTGTTGCAAGTTTTACGTGGCTGCTACGGGCTTAGCAAGAACCGTTCTTACTACGCATCAAAAACCACAACGATTTTTCGTCAAGTGTGGTGTTTTAACCTTCAACAAGGACCGGGCGTAGCCACACTTGATTCAACTAAAGTTGGAGAAACAGACACCCACTAGCCACCTGTGTGCGAAGCACGTCGGCAGAACCAGTCTCACGTAAGCGTACGCGTAACGTCGGTCTGGGCCGCTTCATCCAACAATACCGCCGAGTAAAAGTATGACATGCTGGTAAGCAGTATGACTATTATCGCCCACAACTCTTTGCGTTGTACTCGTGCATATATCATCTATGCATAGACCTGGCTCGGATGCCACTGTTGGGAACACAGTAATTTCAAAAAAAAATCCTACAATCACGCAAGATCTAGCTATCTAGGAGAAGTATAGCAACGAGCGGGGAGAGTGTGTCCACGTACCCTCGTAGACCGAAAGTGGAAGCATTTTATCCACGCAGTTGATGTAGTCATATGTCTTGATGATCCGACCGATCCTAGCACCGAACATACGGCACCTCCGTGTTCAGCACACGTTCAGCTCGATGACGTCCCTCGTACTCTTAATCCAGTTGAGGCCGAGGGAGAGTTTCGTCAGCACGACAGCTTGGCGACGGTGATGATGTAGTTACCGGCGCAGGGCTTCACCTAAACACTATGACGATATGACCGAGGTGTTAACTATGGAGGGGGGCGCCGCACACGGCTAGGAACAATTGATGTCTGTGTCTATGGGGTGCACCCCTCCCCCGTATATAAAGGAGGGAGGGAGGAGGAGACCGGCCTAGAAGGAGGCGCGCGCCAAGGGGGGCAATCCTACTCCAAATAGGTTTGCCCCCCCCCCCCTTTCCTATTCCTACTAGGAGAAGGAGGAAAGAGGAGGAGGGAAGAAGGAAAGGGGGGGCGGCCCCCCAAACCCTAAACCAATTCGGTTTGGGCCTAGGGGGGAGCCCCACACCTTGCTTGCTGCGCTCTTTCTCCACTAGGGCCCAATAAGGCCCATAGACTCCTCCCGGCGAATTCCCGTAACTCTCCGGTACTCTGAAAAATACCCGAATCACTCGAAAACTTTCTGATGTCCGGATATAGGCTTCCAATATATCGATCTTTACGTCTCAACCATTTCGGGACTCCTCGTCATGTCCGTGATCTGATCCGGGACTCCGAACAACCTTAGGTACATCAAATCACATAACTCATAATACAAATTGTCATCGAACGTTAAGCATGCGGACCCTACGAGTTCGAGAACTATGTAGACATGACCGAGACACATCTCCGGTCAATAACCAATAGCGGAACCTAGATGCTCATATCGGCTCCTACATATTCTACGAAGATCTTTGATGACCCACAAGTATAGGGGATCTATCGTAGTCCTCTCGATAAGTAAGAGTGTCAAACCCAACGAGGAGCAGAAGGAAATGATAAGCGGTTTTCAGCAAGGTATTCTCTGCAAGCACTGAAATAAGTGGTAACAGATAGTTTTGTGATAAGATAAATTGTAACGAGCAACAAGTAACAAGAGTAAATAAAGTGCAACAAGGTGGCCCTATCCTTTTTGTAGAAAAGGACAAGCCTGGACAAACTCTTATAATAGGAAAAGCGCTCCCGAGGACACATGGGAATATCGTCAAGCTAGTTTTCATCATGTTCATATGATTCGCGTTCGGTGCTATGATAATTTGATATGTGGGTGGACCGGTGCTTGGGTGCTGTTCTTACTTGAACAAGCATCCCACTTATGATTATCCTCTATTGCAAGCATCCGCAACTACAACAAAAGTATTAAGGTAAACCTAACTGTCGGTGTCAAAACCGGCGGATCTCGGGTAGGGGGTCACGAACTGTGCGTCTAGGCGGATGGTAACAGGAGACAAGGGACACGATGTTTTTACCCAGGTTCGGGCCCTCTCGATGGAGGTAATACCCTACTCCTGCTTGATTAATATTGATGATATGGGTAGTACAAGAGTAGATCTACCACGAGATCAGAGAGGCTAAACCCTAGAAGCTAGCCTATGGTATGATTGTTGTTAGATCCTCGGACTAAAACCCTCCGGTTTATATAGACACGGGATAGGGTTAGGGTTACAGAGTCGGTTACAATGGTAGGAGATCTACATATCCGTGTCGCCAAGCTTGCCTTCCACGCCAAGGAAAGTCCCATCCGAGACACGGGACGAAGTCTTCAATCTTGTATCTTCATAGTCTAGGAGTCCGCCAGCGGTGATAGTTGACTATCCGGACACCCCCAAATCAGACTCCTCGGTAGCCCTGAACCAGGCTTCAATGACGGCGTGTCCGGCGCATATTGTCTTGACATTGCAAGTCGGGTTCCTCATCCGAATACTTCATAGAAGGTTTTGAACACAAGGATAGTGTCCGGCTCTGCAAAACAAGTTCCACATACTACTGTAGAGAGAATAACTTTTGCACAGATCTGTTGACGTATTCCGCGGCGTGACATCACACCACGGCCAAGCCTTTATTCGAATCGTTTTTTATTGTCCCACCTTAGCGCGTTTAGCGAGGCGGTTTCCTTGGCATGTCTTATCAAAGCGTAGATCGTTCCCCCTTATTCCGGGATTCTCATCAAATACGGACGTGGGTAACCCAACCGTGCCCGTTGGCACGCCCCCTCTATCGAAGGCGAGCCTCAATCGACCACGGGGAGGGCTCTTGGTATTCAACCTCTTTATAATGAGACCAAGGCCCTCTTCTTTTTTCCACCCTCCATCGAGTTCACCTCGCGCTTCGAGTTCTACCACCCAAAGCTTCAGATTTAGGCGCTTCGGACCTTCGATGATGTCCGGCTCCGACCAGCTCGGCCGATGGATGTCTTCTTCCATCACGGAAGAAGATGTGCTAAAGCTGCGAGACGCCAGGTATCTAACCGGCGAGATCTCTCATAGGCTGCCTGCTCCAGGGTAGGTCATTCCCACTCCCGAGCCCGTCGAGAGTGTGGTGTTCGTGTCTCACTTCCTTCGGGGTTTAGGCTTCCCGACCGATCCCTTTGTGCGGGGGCTCATGTTTTATTATGGGCTGGATTTCCATGACTTGAATCCGGAGTCCATCCTCCATATCTCGTCATTCATTGTCGTAAGTGAAGCCTTCCTCCATATTACCCCTCACTTTGGATTGTGGCTCAAGACCTTCAAGGTGGAGCGAAGATGATCGAGGGCAACAAGCGAGTCTGAGGGGGCTGTCATAAGCAAGTGTGCTGATGCTCCATGGCCCGAGGGCTCTTTTCAAGAGGAGCTTGGTTTGTGGCAACGGGAGTGGTTTTATATTACCGCTCCCAAGGGCACCAAATGGGTGGCGCTTCCCGCCTTCCGCTCAGGTCCACCACAGCGGCTGGCGTCATGGGTCAACAAGGGCTCGTGGGGGGCCGTCCAGGGCGTTCCTCATTGCAGGGCCGTATTCGAGACCTCCAAGAAAGAGAGATCAATCTGGTCGCGATGGGCGCGAGTTATGTTGATTCGGCGCCTTCTGCCCTGCAAACGTCGCCCCCTCCGTTTGTGGGAATTCAATCCGGAGGGACCACGAGCTCTCCAACATTTTATGGGCGTGACGCCCAAGGAGATGTATAAACTGTTCTTGGGATCACAAGAGAAGTGTCCGGACTTGACCGAGGACGCATGTCTAAGCTGCCATCACCCAGATACTCAAGTAAGTAACCCTGTAACCGGACAGGCTGTTCATTCATTTATCATATATATGCCCTTTAAGGGAGCCGTTTCTTGAACAGGAGTGGATAGCCACGGCAAAGTTGATAAGGTGTCCGGCTCCCCTCCCAGATACCGCGCCGGATCCCATGCCGACCAAGATGTTGAAGCCGCACCTTTTAAAGAAGGCGAAGGGGGGAGCAGGGAAGCAACTACCTCCACGAAGGAGGCTTTCGAGGAAGGAGGGATCAAAAGTCCCACCCTCCAAGGAGAGGAGAGGACTGCTTCGGAAGATCCGGAGGTCAAGGCCTCAAAGAGGGGAAAGAAATCTTCGTCAGAGAGTCCGGCGCTGGGAAGTACCCCAGCCGCACTATTTCCCCAAGGGGATCAGCCCTCCAGCGAGCCGTAAGTAAAAAAGAAAGGGTCCTGTGAATAAAGAACATCCCTGTATTTATTTCTGAAGATAACCGAAATTGTACCTTGTAGTTCGGATCTCAGCCCTTCTCGTGAGCTCGTCTTCGGGGGATCTTCTTCCGGAGATGACGGAGAGCGAAACGCCTCCACCTGTCGCACCTTCATGTGGGGCAGACGACCCTGAGGTGTCGTCGCGGAGAGTTTCCCCGAGTCCGGCGGGGCCGGAAGGTCCGGCGCCAACTGGCGTGCGGTTGGAGGAGCCGAAGGATCTGCTCGGGCGAGCGGCTATCTCAGAAGATCACCGTGTGCTAATGGGTACAGTGATTGAAAGAATTGCATCCGCTGAGAGCGGATTGCATGAAGCCGTCAGAAGCTTACTGACGGGGTTCGAGGTACGCAAAAATGATGTACCTTCTGACATTTATGCATATAGAATGCACCCTTTATAGATAGTAGCCCCTGAGACTCGGTATGTTGTCAAAATTGACAGCGTGCCGAGGATCATAATCTCAGTTATAACATATCGCCGCTCCTGAATAGGTGGCGGGCGTCCGTGGCTAGCCGGATGATGAATTGCCGAACTAAAGCGGTAACTTGACGAGGCGAATCGGACATCGCGCTTGTCAATAAGCGGTTTGACGAGTCACAAGGTATCGACTTCTTCGCGGGCGCATGGTGAGGGAGCTTGACGCCCGTGCCTTACTACTTGTATGCTTAATGCGGTGGTGCCATCTTTGTGGGGAGCTGCGGCGGAACTTCGCCCGAGCTAAAGAGCAAGCCAGAAATAATGTCGGCGCTTTAAGGGCGGCGAAGAGCTAAAAGCGAGCGGGCTGCTCCTTGCCGAAGCAAAGAGGAAATGGCCGATATGGCCATAAAGTTGCAGAATGCTACCGACCGCTGCGGGGTTCTTGAAAAAGAACGTCAAGCGGAGCAAGAGGACCTGCAAAAGGCCACCACCGAAGCCAAAGATGCCCGCTCTGCAATGAGAGCTGCAAAGGAGGAGCTGCGTCAGGCTGTGGATGTTGCTGCTGGAAAGCCTTTTCTGCTACGGAGGAAGTTCACGGATCCGAAGTATGCTCAGTTGGACCGGTTGTGGAGTTCGGAGGATGCTTATCTGGATTTAGCGGCGAGTGTCGCGGACGCGATCGAGCACTTCCGAGGCCAGAAGGGGCACATAAGGGAAGAGCTGTTTTGGTCGCAGTTCCATAGTCCAGAGCGTCCTCTTCCGTTAGCCGATCGGTTGGCCGAATGGGCCGAGCTGAATAGGTTGTCCGGACTTGCCATGAAGGCTGTCCTGACTCATTTGTGGCCGAAAATCCCCAAGCCGAAGAGTTATTTTGGCTTGATGCAACAGCCTCCTTGGTGGGGTGCCGCATATCGATGCAATGAAGCGGTCGGCATGCATAGAGGCGTGGATGGCTCTTGCCCGTGTCAAGACATACTTGGGCGGAGATGAAGGCCACCGACGTTGCATCCCAAGATTGGACGAAGCCGAGTACCGCCGAGCACTATTTTGAGGAAGTCTGCAGGCGCTGCGTTTAATAGAGACGCAGATGCTCGAAGGATATTATGTTTAAATGACATGTATGATTTGTGAAAACAATGTTTCAATATAATATAAGAGCTTTTTATACTTGTGCGTTCAAGTATTAAAACGCCTCCTGTGCGGCCGTTGATGTATATGTGTATATAACCTTAAAGATGGCAGTCTTTGGCTTCAGCCCCCACGCACATAATGCGGGGGTGTTTGCAAAAAAGGTGCATTTTCACACTTAATCCAACATCTTGGTCCTGTGAAGGAGGTGATAGCGTAGCAAACTAGGCAACCGGACTATAATGCTTTATCACTTTCACTTAGCCATAGGAGCTTGACGGTGGGGATACTATATAGCCCCTAGGGGCACCGCGCTCTCCCGAGTTTGGGGCGCGTATGTGCCTGACCGGGAAACGGCCCTTCGTCAACGCGGGGGAATTTTAAACATTCCGCTGGGTCATTGAGTGGTTGACCAGTCTCACGCTATATCATGACAGTCAGTTTTAGCTTTCTCCACTGAGGTGCTCAACCCAGCTCAACCGGGGCATAATCGCAGTGGTTCTCCTAGTGCTACCTTAGCGATATAGCGGGCGTAAGGTACCAAAACATGGGAGCCGGGCAAACCCAACATTTGACCAAAGACATGATTCAGAGCTGATGCATATAAGGCCTAACTCGAGACGCCGAACACTCCCTAAGGTATTCGGTCTTTATAAAAACAGGCAGAATAATGCCCTAAGCCCCTGGTGTCCAGGTACGTGCAAAATTTCTGGTGCGGCCGATGCCAAAACGCCAGCCTCCTCCTCGGTTATAGCTAGAAACCAGGGGATGTGTATCAACAAGAGACAGTAAAAAAGGTTTACGCAGGGTCTTAATCTGAAAAGAATCCTTGCAATGGGTCCCTCTCACGTCTGCTTTGTGTCTCCGTTGTGCCGTATCACGGGCCGGGTGTATACGTTGTTCATCTGTAAAAGAGAGGAACTTAGTTGAAAAGAAAAAGGATCGTGTGAAAAATGTACTTTATATTAAATAAACAGAGTACGGTTCGAAAGGTGAATAAAATTGAGCTTTATTGTCTCTTGTAGTACATGCGTGCAGCCCCTTGTACGGGGGTATGCCGCTAGTAGGCGCCGGACTCGTCTAGCCGTGTCCGGGGTTCGAATGACCTATTCAGGTGCTTTGATTAGCGGAGCCAGATTGGTGTGGGGCTGTCAAGGCAGTCTCACGTTCTTCCGTGCTCGAGTAACACTTAATACTCCCTTTTAATGAGATGATGCCGCGTGGACCATGCATTTTAAGTGTAAGAGATGCATAATGCGGTATTGCATTAAAGCGGGCGAAAGCTTCGCGTCCCAATAGTGCTTGATGGCTACTTTTAAATGGGGCGACATGGAAGATTAACTTTTCGTGACGGAAGTTGTCGGATGAACCGAACATAACTTCTAATGTTAGGGAGCCCGTACAATGGGCATATGTGCCTGGCATTATTCCTTTAAAAGAAGTGTTGCTATGGCTAATTTTGGTTGGGTCTATCCCCATCCTGCGGATTGTGTCCTGATATATTAGGTTTATGTCACTGCCGCCGTCCATGAGGACTTGTGTAATTTGGAATCCGTCGATTATAGGATCCAATATCAAGGCAGTCCTTCCTGCGTTCCGGATACTTTCGGAGTAGTCCGGATGGTCGAAGGTAATTGGTTTTGACAACCAGTGTTGGGACTCCGCTAGGGTAGATTGTGCGGCGCGTAATTCGATGGGTGCCGCTCTGTTTTCCCCTTTTGTTACTTGATGTAAGTTTACTGTTTTGACCTCTTGTGGGAAATTCTTTTGTTTTCCGGGGCTCTGCTTGTGGTGCTCGTCATCATCCTCACTTGGTGTGTCGAGCCCCTTGTGTTCGGCGTTGAGTCTGCAGGACTGCTTGAAGACCCAACAATCTCTGTGGGTATGGTTTGCAGGCCTCACAGAATCTTGTGGATTTGGCATATCTTGTCCAAGATTTTGTTTAAGTTGGATAGCTCGTCGCTATTATCCTTAAGGGGCAGTTTTTTATTGTTCTGCCGAGAGCTTTTGAATCCGGCATTGACTGTCGCGCTCTTCGGACTGTTCCCCTTAATCCGGCGCTGGTCCTTGCTGCGTCGTGTTTTCCCATTTCCATCCCTGACCTCGGATGTACTTGGGTCGCTGGTGCTGCATCTTGCTAGCCAGCTATCCTCTCCCGCGCAAAAGCGGGTCATGACGCTTGTTAAGGCGGCCATTGTTCTCGGCTTTTCTTGGCAGAGGTGTCTGGCGAGCCATTCGTCTCGGACGTTGTGTTGAAAGCTACTAAGGCTTCGGCGTCCGGACAGTCGACTATTTGGTTCTTTTTGGTAAGGAACCTGTTCCAGAATTTCCGGGCTGACTCTGTGGGCTATTGAATTATGTGACTTAGATCGTCTGCATCTGGAGGGCGGACATAGGTCCCCTGAAAATTTGCCCGAAACGCATCCTCGAGCTCTTCCCAACTTGTAATGGTGTTTTCGGGAAGGATTTTAAGCCAATGCCGAGCTGGCCCTTTGAGTTTGAGGGGTAAGTATTTTATGGCGTGGAGATTGTCTCCTCTAGCCATGTGTGTGTGGAGGAAGTAATCCTCAATCCAGACTCCAGGGTCTGTTGTTCCGTCGTATGCCTCTATGTTTACGGGTTTGAATCCCGCTGGGAATTCATGATCCAGCACCTCATCGGTGAAACACAGGGGGTGTGCGGCACCCCTATATTTGGGTGTGCCGTGATGTTCGGATATTTGGCGTGTTGCATTGCTTTGAAGAGCTTGCTTTCTCGGCCCATAGATGGACCTAACTGGGCCATCCTTTTGATGCGAATCCTTATGCGGATCACGTACCAGCTTGTGTGCGGCGCCATTTGCCGCTCTCTGTTTGCCGTGGGGTCATCCATCCGACCGGGTGGCCTTCTTGCTTTTTGATTGTGGGGGCTCTATGGCCTCCTCATCAAATTCGGGCAGTAGTTTTCTCTTTGGGTAGCTCTTTGTTCGGCGACTGTCGCTGTATTTGTCTGTGGGGTTGAGTACTTTGCTCCATCTGATTCTGAGTGCATCTTCCGCTGTTTTGAGCTTCCGCTTCTGCTTTTTCAGGCTACGCGCAGTGGCGACGAGCCTTTTGTGGAGGTTCTTCTGCTCCAACAATTTGTCCGGCGTGAGATCGTCCGGACTGTTATCTTCGTCGGGACGGGTTGTTTATCAAGTTGTCCTGTTCGGACGGTTGCTTTCGATAGCATGTTAAATGCGTCCACGGTTAGCCCTACTCTATGGCTGGGTATTTGTCGGCGGGACTTGGTGCGGCGTTTACGTTGCCGTTTGACTGCTTTTGAGGATTTATCCTTCGTAGTGTCCCGTTGTTCCTCGTCGTCACTTCCTTTACGTGTATCCACCATGTATACATCATGGGATGAGGTGGTTGTCCAAAGATCCTATAGGTGCTGGTTCATGGTTGTCTCCTACATAAATGCGTCCATACTGTCGATGTCTTGAGTCGAAACCGAGCACGTTGTTTAAGCTTTTCGACGATGGCTACAAAGTGGGCGGTGGGTGGGCGTTAATTTCTTCGTTGTCCGCATCCCAACCTTCCCGACCGTGGTTCGACCAGGGCTCTCCGATAAAGAGAGACTTTAGTGAATTCAGGATGTCGCCAAAGGCGAGTCTGAAAGATGTCATGACGATGAACTCCATAACCGGCGCCCGGTCGGATTCGAAGGGCGAGGCGCGGGAGGTTGAGTCCGGAAAGGAGTCCGACACACAGGAGTCACGAGCCATAAAGGACTGGGATGGTGTTCGCTCAATCGCCGTGAGGTTTCAGCCCGGGTGGTGTCCAACCAACCATCCTCGATCGGCGAGATCGGCTCGAATCAATGGTCGGGCGGATACTAGTCTTGACCTCCGGGACACTATTCGGCGGCGAGTTAGATCATGCCCATCGAGATAGTGCGGCGTGCTTGGCTGCGGCTCGAACCCGTCGAAGATCAAGTCTCCGCGGATGTCGGTCGTGTAGTTTAAACTTCCAAACCTGACCTGATGGCCAGGGGCGTAGCTTTCAATCTGCTCGGATGGCGGCGAATTGGCCCGCAGCAAAAAGCCGCCCGAATCTGAAGATCTGTCCGGGAGAAAAGTCTCACCTGGACCGCATAGTTGTTGATGATCGAAGGAGCCATCGGGACTATCGGTGACGACAAAGAGGAACTCTCAATGAAACCACCAATATCGGTGTCAAAACCGGCGGATCTCGGGTAGGGGGTCCCGAACTGTGCGTCTAGGCGGATGGTAACAGGAGACAAGGGACACGATGTTTTACCAGGTTCGGGCCCTCTCGATGGAGGTAATACCCTACTCCCGCTTGATTAATATTGATGATATGGGTAGTACAAGAGTAGATCTACCACGAGATCGAGAGGCTAAACCCTAGAAGCTAGCCTATGGTATGATTGTTGTTAGTCCTATGGACTAAAACCCTCCGGTTTATATAGACACGGATAGGGTTAGGGTTACACAGTCGGTTACAATGGTAGGAGATCTACATATCCGTATCGCCAAGCTTGCCTTCCACGCCAAGGAAAGTCCCATCCTGACACGGGACGAAGTCTTCAATCTTGTATCTTCATAGTCTAGGAGTCCGGCCAACGGTGATAGTTCGGCTATCCGGACACCCCCTAATCCAGGACTCCTTCACTAACCATAGCATGAAACATATGGATCCAAATCAGCCCCTTACGAAGCAACACATAAACTAGGGTTTAAGCTTCTGTCACTCTAGCAACCCATCATCTACTTATTACTTCCCAATGCCTTCCTCTAGGCCCAAATAATGGTGAAGTGTTATGTAGTCGACGTTCACATAACACCACTAGAGGCTAGACAACATACATATCATCAAAATATCGAACGAATACCAAATTCACATGACTACTAATAGTAAGACTTCTCCCTTGTCCTCAGGAACAAACGTAACTACTCACAAAGCATATTCATGTTCATAATCAGAGGGGTAATAATATGCATAAAGGATCTGAACATATGATCTTCCACCAAATAAGTCAACTAGCATCAACTACAAGGAGTAATCAACACTACTAGCAACCTACTAGCACCAATCCCGGACTTGGAGACAAGAATTGGATACAAGAGATGAACTAGGGTTTTGAGAGGAGATGGTGCTGGTGAAGATGTTGATGGAGATTGCCCTCTCCCGATGAGAGGAGCGTTGGTGATGATGATGGTGATGATTTCCCCCTCCGGGAAGTGTTCCCGTGAACAGCTCTGCGGAGCCCTAGATTGGTTCCGCCAGGTTCCGCCTCGTGGCGGAGTCTCGTCGAAAGGTTGCTTTTATTTTTTTCTCATCGAAAGACTTCATATAGGAGAAGATGGGCGTCGGAGAGCCACCGGGGGCCACGAGGTAGAGGCGCGTCCTGAGGCGCCCCACCCTCGTGAGCAGGTGTGGGCCCCCGGCCTTCATCTTTAGCGATGATTTTCTTTATTTGTTTTAAGATATTCCGTGGAGTTTGGGACTTTTGGAGTTCTTGCAGAATAGGTCTCAATATTTGCTCCTTTTCCAGCCGAATTCCAGTATCGGCATTCTCCCTCTTCATGTAAACCTTGTAAAATAAAAGAGAATAGCCATAAGTATTGTGACATAGCGTGAAATAACAGCCCATAATGCAATAAATATCGATATAAAAGCATGATGCAAAATGGAAGTATCAACTTCCGCAAGCTTAGACCTCGCTTGTCCTCAAGCGAAAAGCCGATAACAATAAATATGTCCTCATGTTTAGAGGTAGAGGCGTCAATAAAAAAATACAGACATGAAGGCATCATGATTGTTCTCATAACAGCAACATACATAGATTTTGTCATATGATTACTTATGTTCAAGTGATGATCTTTTCACAATGCAAAAGTATGAATCAGAAACCTTATTGAGCACCAACAAATTATAACCTCAGTCATTGAAGCTATTGCAATTTATCATAACATCGGAAAGAGTCTATGTCAGATCTTAAAAGCAAGTCCACATACTCAACTATCACTTAGTCCTTCATAATTGTTAACACTCACGCAATACTTGTGGTTACGGAGTTTTAATCGGACACAGAGAAAGATAGGGGCTTATAGTTTTGCCCCACAACCTTTTACCTCAAGGGTAATGTCAACAATAATAATTCATGCTCCCCTACATCCAATTACACACACACACACACACACACACACACACACACACACACACACACACACACACACACACACACACACACACACACACACACATATATATATATATATATATATATATATATATATATATATATATATATATATATATATATATATGTTCTTTCCAACATCTGGGCTTGCCAAAGGATAAAATGAAAAAGGAAAGGTGAAGATCAACATGACTCTTGCATAAGGTAGAGGATAATAATAAAAGATAGGCCCTTTCAGAGGGAAGCAGAGGTTGCCATGCGCTTTTATGGTTGGATGCAAAAAATCTCAATGCGAAAGAACGTCACTTTATATTGCCCCTTGTGATATGAACCTTTACTATGTAGTCCATCGCTTTTATTTCTTCAATATCACAAGATCGTATAAAGCTTATTTCTCCCACACCAATCAATCATACATATTTAGAGAGCAATTTTTATTGCTTTGCACCGATGACAACTTACTTGAAGGATCTTACTCAATCCATAGGTAGATATGGTGGACTCTCATGGCTAAACTGGTTTAAGGGTTTTTGGAAGCACAACTAGTATCTCTACTTGGTGCTGAGAATTTGGCTAGCATGAGGGGGAAAGGCAAGCTCAACATGTTAGAGGATCCATGACAACATACTTTATCTCAGATATAAGAAAACATAACTCATCACGTTGTGTTCCTTATCCAACATCAACTCTTTAGCATGTTATATTTTAATGAGTGCTCCCAATCATAAAAGATGTCAATGATAATATATCTATATGTGAAACCTCTTTTTCCTTATTACTTCCTATTAATTGCAACGATGACCAAAGCTATATTTGCCAACTCCCAACAACTTTTAATCATCATACTCTTTCTATGTGAAGTCATTACTCTCAATAAGATCAATATGAACTCTTTGTTTCTTTTTATTCTTTTTCTTCTTTCTTTTATTTTATTCACCCAAGATCATGGCAAAACAATCAAGCCCTTGACTCAACACTAAACTTTATTATATATATAGCTCACGGACTCGATTACAAAGAGAGATCATAAAGGAAAACTCAAAACTAGATCATGCCATGACTTTATTCTACTAAATCAAGATACTACTAAAAGGATCGAACTAAGAAAAACGGTAAAGATAGGGGTTGTGATGGTGATACGATACCGGGGCACCTCCCCCAAGCTTGGCAGTTGCCAAGGGGAGTGCCCATACCCATGTGATTATGCCTCCTTCTTTGTTGGTGAAGGTAGAGGTGTTGTTGATGATGCAGGCTTGTCGTCCACCTTCCATGTCATAGGCTCACCATCATAGAAGGATGATCGAGTCTCCGGAATCCTCAAATCTGCAGCCAAACTCATCCTTTTGAATTTATATTCATACTCACAGTTTTGATTTTGCAGATCATAGATTTGGGCTTGGAGGTGCTCGATGTTCTCATGTAGCTTGAAGATGGCCTCCTCGGTGTTCTTGGCATCCGGCTCGTAGTTGTTGGTGAACTCCGCGAGCATCTTGTGGCTAGCGTTAATTCCATGCTCCACCATCCACTGGCACTTGAAAACTTGTTGCTCCATTGCTTCGTGCCTCGCCTCCACGCTTCCGGTTCCCTCTGGTCCCTCAACATTGCGGATGTGCAGCAACCCATCAAGCATCTCAATGGTTTGAGGGTGTCGCAGCACCTCCGCGAGGTAAGGGTTGATCACCTTCTTGAAGAACTTGTCCTTGGAAGCACTTGGGGACGTCATGATGATCTAGGCCTGGCAGAAAAACAGCTCGAAACAAGAACATGAAAGATTTGCGTGATACAAGAGTCAAAACCTTCGGGAGAATATGTAATGTATTTTTACCGACCAAAATACGTATCATGCAAGAAAACAGAGTCCGGAGGGGACACGAGGTGCTCACGAGGTAGGGGGCGCGCCCACCACCCTCGTGGGGCCCTCGTGTCCTTCCCGGACTGCTACTTATTTTTCTATTTTTCTAAATATTCCAAAACAGAGAAATATTGTCTTAAAATTGTTTTGGAGTCGGTTTACTTACCGTACCACATACCTATTCCTTTTGGAGTGCAAAGCAGTCAGAAAGTGTCCCTTATATATTCCTCCGGGTTACGGTTTCAATAATATTGGTTTCAACATTTATGGGATTACCGAGATATAATGTTTGATCCTTTGACTGTTTACCACCTTGGTTTGTGCCTTCAAAGTTGTTGATTTTATGGCACCGAACGATAGACCTCCTCGATAACGTAGGGACCTTCCCATTTAGAGAGAGTTTTCCTGCAAAAATCTTAAGCGAGAGTTGTATAGCAATACATAATCACCTACATTAAACGCACGCTTTTGTATCCTTTTGTCATGCCATCTTTTAACTTTTTCTTTAAATAACTTAGCATTTTCATAAGCTTGGGTTCTCCATTCATCAAGTGAGCTAATATCGAATAACCTCTTCTCACCGGCAAGTTTGAAATCATAGTTGAGCTCTTTAATAGCCCAATATGCCTTATGTTCTAGTTCGAGAGGTGAGTGACATGCTTTTCCATAAACCATTTTATACGCAGACATACCCATAGGATTTTTATATGCAGTTCTATAGGCCCATAATGCATCATCAAGTTTCTTGGACCAATTCTTCCTAGACCTATTAACAGTCTTTTGCAAAATTAATTTGAGCTCTCTATAGCTCAATTCTACTTGACCACTAGACTGCGGGTGATAAGGAGATGCAATTCTATGATTAACGTCATATTTAGCAAGCATTTTACGGAAAGCATCATGAATAAAGTGTGAACCACCATCAGTCATTAAATATCTGGGGACTCCAAACCTCGGAAAAATAACTTCCTTAAGCATTTTAATAGAAGTGTTATGATCAGCACTACTAGTTGGAATAGCTTCTACCCACTTAGTAATGTAATCAACAGCAACCAAAATATGTGTATATCCATTAGAGGCAGGAAAAGGTCCCATATAATCAAAGCCCCAGACATCAAATGGTTCAATAACAAGTGAATAATTCATCAGCATTTCTTGACGTCTACTAATATTACCAATTCTTTGACATTCATCTCAAGACAAAACAAACTTACGGGCATCTTTGAAGAGAGTGGGCCAATAAAAACCGGATTGCAATACCTTATGTGCAGTTCTATCTCCAGCGTGGTGTCCTCCATAAGCTTCGGAGTGACACTTGCGTAGAATTTGTTCCTGTTCATGCTCAGGCACACAACGTCTAATAACACCATCTACTCCTTTATAAAGATGTGGGTCATCCCAAAAGTAATGTCGCAAATCATAGAAAAACTTTTTCTTTTGTTGGTATGTGAAGCTAGGTGGTATAAATTTAGCAACAATATAATTAGCATAATCATCATACCATGGAGTACTACGAGAAGTGCTTATGACATTTAATTGTTCATCAGGAAAGCTATCATCAATAGGTAGTGGGTCATCAAGAACATTCTCTAACCTAGATAAGTTGTCTGCAACGGGGTTCTCAGCTCCTTTTCTATCAACAATATGCAAATCAAATTCTTGAAGCAAGAGAACCCATCTAATAAGTCTAGGTTTTGCATATTTCTTTTCCATAAGATATTTAATAGCAGCATGATCAGTGTGAATAGTTACTTTAGAATCAATAATATAGGGTCTGAATTTATCACAAGCAAATACAACTGCTAAAAGTTCCTTTTCGATAGTAGCATAATTTCTTTGAGCATTGTCTAGAGTCTTACTAGCATAATGGATAACATTTAATTTCTTATCAACTCTTTGCCCTAGAACAGCACCTACAGCATAACCACTAGCATCACACATAATTTCAAAAGGTAAATTCCAATCAGGTGGCTGAACAACAGGTGCAGAGACTAATGCTTTCTTAAGTATTTCAAATGCTTCTACACAATCATCATCAAAGAAAAATGGTACATCTTTTGTAATAAATTAGTCAGAGGCCGATTTTTTTTGGAGAAGTCCTTAATGAACCTCCTATAAAATCCGGCGTGACCAAGGAAACTTCTTATACCTTTGATGTCCTTGGGACATGGCATATTTTCAATAGCATCAACCTTGGCTTTATCAACTTCAATACCTCTTTCAGAAACTTTGTGCCCCAAGAAAATACCTTCATTAACCATAAAGTGGCACTTTTCCCAATTCAAGACAAGATTAGTTTCTTCACATCTCTGCAAAACTCGATCAAGATTGCTCAAGCAATCATCAAAAGAGGAACCATAGACGGAAAAATTGTCCATGAAAACCTCACAATTTTTTCACAAAAATCAGAGAATATAGCCATCATGCATCTTTGAAAGGTAGCAGGTGCATTACATAAACCAAAAGGCATACGTCTATAAGCAAAAGTACCAAAAGGGCAAGTAAAAGTAGTCTTTGATTGATCTTTAGCCCACATAGGTATTTGAGAGAAACCAGAATAACCATCTAGAAAGCAATAATGTGTATGTTTGCATAATCTTTCTAGCATTTGATCAATAAAAGGTAAGGGGTGATGATCTTTCTTAGTAGCTTTATTTAATTTGCGGAAATCAATTACCATCCTATAACCTGTAATAATTCTTTGCGGGATCAATTCATCTTTATCATTGGGGACAACAGTAATACCTCCCTTCTTAGGGACACAATGGACAGGACTTACCCATTGACTATCAGCAACGGGATAAATTATACCTGCCTCCAGAAGCTTTAATATTTCTTTTCTTACCACTTCTTTCATTTTAGGATTCAAACATCGTTGAGGATCACGAACTGGTTTGGCATTCGCTTCCAAATTTATTTTATGCTGACATAGAGTGGGACTAATGCCCTTAAGATCATCAAGAGTATATCCAATAGCGGCACGGTGCTTCTTTAGAGGTTTCAATAATCTTTCTTCTTCATGCTCTGAAAGGTTAGCACTAATAATAACAGGATAAATTTTCTTTTCATCAAGATAAGCATATTTTAGATTATCAGGCAACGGTTTAAGCTCAAACACGGATCACCCTTGGGTGGAGGAGATCCCTAGGATTTCAACAGCAAATTGTGTTGCAGAATAGGTTCCTGTTTAAAGAATACTTCATCTATTTCCCTTCTTTCATTCATGAACATATCATTTTCATGGTCTAGCAAATAGTGTTCTAAAGGATCACTAGGAGATACGGCAATAGAAGCAAGACCAATAATTTCATCCTTACTAGGCAATTCTTCCTCACGATGTTGTTTACTAAATTTAGAGAAATTAAACTCATGAATCATATCATCCAAGCCAATAGTAACACCATTCTTTTCGCAATCTATCTTAGCATTAACAGTGTTCAAGAAGGGTCTACCAAATATAATGGGACAAAAGCTATCTTGTGGAGAACTGGGAACAAAAAAATCAGCAGGATATTTAGTTTTCCCACACAAGACTTCAACATCTCTAACAATTCCCATTGCAGATATAGTATCTCTATTGGCAAGTTTAATTGTAACATCAATATCTTCTAACTCAGCAGGTGCAATTTCATGCTTAATTTCTTTATATAAATCATAAGGTATAACACTAGCACTAGCACCCATATCACATAAGCCATGATAACAATGATCTCCTATTTTAACAGAAATAACAGGCACGCCTACCACAGGTCTATGTTTATCTTTAGCGCTAGGTTTAGCAATTCTAGCAGATTCACCACAAAATTGAATAACATGCCCATCAATATTATCAAACAAGAGATCTTTAACAATAGCAATATTAGGTTCTACTTTGACTTGCTCAGGAGGTGTATAAGTTCTAATATTGCTTTTACGAACCACAGTTGAAGCTTTAGCATGATCCTTTATTCTAACAGGGAAAGGTGGTTTCTCAACATAAGAGGTAGGAACAATAGGATCATTATAAGTGACAGTCTTTTCTTCAACTTTAATAGGTGCAGCTACTTTTACTTCTATGGGAGGATGATATTTAAACAACTTCTCCTTGGGGAGATCAACATAAGTAGCAAAATATTCACAGAAAGAAGCTACTATCTCAGAGTCAAGTCCATATTTAGTGCTAAACTTACGGAAAATATCGGTATCCATAAAAGATATAACACAATCAAACTTAGGTGTCATACCTGCTCCTTACCTTCATCGAGGTCCCAATCTTCGGAGTTGCGTTTAATTCTATCCAATAAATTCCATCTGAATTCAATAGTCTTCATCATAAAAGAGTCAGCACAAGAAGTATCGAGCATGGTGCGATTGTTATCAGAAAGCCGAGCATAAAAATTCTGAAGAATTGTCACTCTTGAGAGCTCATGATTGGGGCATGAATATAACATTGATTTAAGCCTCCCCCAAGCTTGAGCGATGCTTTCTCCTTCGCGAGGCCAAAAATTATATATATAATTGTGATCACGATGAACAAGATGCATAGGGTAATATTTTTGATGAAATTCCAATTTCAATATTTTATAGTTCCATGATCTCGTATCATCACATAGCCTATACCATGTCAATGTGTCTCCCTTCAAAGATAAAGGGAAGACCTTCTTCTTAACAACATCATCGGGTATACCTGCAAGCTTAAATAGTCCACAAACTTCATCCACATAGAGTAGATGTTCATCAGGATGCTTTGTTCCATCTCCTGTAAAAGTATTAGCTAGCAGTTTTTCCATCATACCCGAAGGAAATTCAAAAGGAGTTTCATTTTAGTAGGTTCAGTAGGTTGAGGAGCAACTCTTTGCTCTCTTCGGACGGGTGAAGATACCCGAACAAGCCCCTCGAGAATTACTTCCCATAGTAACAAGTGACGATAAATTTCAGCACACTATATAAATTTTTCCTTACCAAATTCCACCTACCAAAGGCGCTACACTCCCCGGCAACGGCGCCAGAAAAGAGTCTTGATGACCCACAAGTATAGGGGATCTATCGTAGTCCTTTCGATAAGTAAGAGTGTCGAACCCAACGAGGAGCAGACGGAAATGATAAGCGGTTTTCAGCAAGGTATTGTCGGGGAAGCTGATCGGACCCGCGAACACCTATGGTGTCGGGGAAGCTGATCGTGACCCACGAACACCTATGGGACCGGGTCCCTTGTGGTTCGGAGGGGGGCGGAGAGTGCACGAAGAGCAGATCGAGGCGATGCACACGAGCAGATTTACCCAGCCGGAGCTCTTGAGAGATAATACTCCTCTGCTGCTTGTCGAGTTATTTGTGTTCTTGCTAGGGAGCAATGAGGGCTACAAAACCTAGCTTGAGTAAGTGTAGTCTCGGGTGAGTCGAATGAACTAACTGGGCAGAACCCTCTCGTTGCACATGGGCCTCCTTTTATAGGCTCAAGGGGTCACCACAGTGGCAAGTAGATGAGGTATAAATGGAAAAATGTGGTTGGTACACCGCTTTGTGCGATGTCTGATGATCTATACCCTAACTCGACGGCAAGGGACAAGAGTAATAAATGTCCGTCCTGTCGCCTAAACAAAGGTAACAGGACCGTCAAGTGCGCCTCCGTTTGCCACGATGGTGGCTTGTCGGTATTGCCGCTTATCGCTGCTCCCCGGGCTGCACAGCCCTTTGACACGCGTGCTGGAGTAGCCCCACGGCGACACGGTGGCGGATGAGCTGGAGCGGAGATGAAGAGGTTACTGCCGCGGCAAGTACCTTGCAGCGGCTGAATCCTGTCGCGCTTTGGGAGCTTGTCGCTCACCAAGCCTTCCCCGCAAGCTCCTCTTGCCGGGCCTTGTTTCCTTCGTGCCTTGGTGGCCTTCCGGCAAGCTCCTCTTGCCGGGCCTTGAGTACTTTGTTCTTGAATGGCTCCAAAGGAGCAGCGGAGGACCTTATGGCGGTCACCAGGCCAGCCCCACCACGGAGTGCTGCAACTGCCGCATCGAGTTGGGGATACTAGAGTACCCCTACTCTAGTACACAGCAGAGCCCGAACTGGGCCACACACGGCGCCGAGCTCTGTTGGGCCAGGCCCAAAAGCAGTCTACAGAGCATGCGCGGCCTAGATTGCGCGATTATTCGCCTTGGACCCACCACGCCCCCACAGGCAGCACGTGCGGACGTGGCGTCATGGGAGAGATCGTGGGGCTTTCTTTAATGGGAAAATTGGACGCCCCCTTCTCCCCCTTATAAGCGGGGAAGCAGTGGCAGGACATCCACTTGCCATTCTTGTCACATCAAAACCACCGCCGCACCTCCCTTCTTCTTGAGCCCAAAGAGGCGGCGCTCCGCCCCTCCCCATTGCCACCGGCGCCACCAACGCCGTCGGTTCCTCCACCACCTCCGCCATGGCTCAAAGCCGACAAGGGCAAAGGGTGAAATCGGCCGGCGCGGCTCATGGCCGCTGCGGAAGGAGCGGACCCTCTTGACCCTCTGCTCAGCGCAAAAGGAGCTGCGAGAGCTGTACTACCTCTTACAGTCGGCGGAGACGCAGGCGCACCAGCGCCACGAGGTGATCTCCGCCGCCACATCTGAGAAGGTTTCCGTCGGGTACCCTTTCTTCGCGCTTTTCTTCCACTGCGGGCTCTGCCCGCCCTTTTCCGAATTCTTTTGCGACGTCATGAACACATATGGCCTCCGCCTCCTTGATTTCACCCCCAACGCCGTCCTCACCATGGCAGTTTTCGCACACCTCTGCGAGAACTTTGTCGGGTCCACCAAATGTAGCACTTTTCTGCCATTACTTCATGCCCGTGTTGAGAGAGAGAGAGCCGCTTGCGGAGGGATTGCATGGGTCTCCGGGATCGGCAAGAAGGAAGCATATCTTGACGGAGAGCTGCGCAGCAAATGGGAGGAGTGGAGAGCCGACTGGTGTTGGATTATAAAGGAGGAGCCACAGCCTTTTACTGCCCTGCGCCAAACTCCCATAGTGTGCGGCAATGATTGGAGCAACTTGGCGCCGGAGGACGACAAGCTGAAGATTGCCGTGACCCGGATCTTGCGCCTCCGGCAAGCAGGGCATACCGTAGGAGCTGTTGGCGCGGACTTCCTTCGCCGCCGCATTGCGCCCTTGCAGGAGAGGAGGAGGCCTGCTTGGGAATTTCAAAACGCGGCGGACATCATGAGGCTGCGTCCAGGCCTCAACTGGAACTTTACTGTCTTGGAGCTGGATGCCATGCTACGGGAGCTGTTCAAGCCTGATGCAGATCACCCCGAGTGGTTCATGTTGCCGAGGAGAGTAGTGCCCTTGTGCAACAACTCGTCGCTTGACTGCATCCGCGCGATGATGCCGTTGTGCGATTCCCATGGAATCGTTCCAACTTGGCGAGAGCCGCCCGGCGACATCGTGCAGCGAGTTCTTCGACAACTTAGAAGAAGTGTCGATCCGTGCCGACGAAAGCGAAGTGGCTCACCCGCGACACCACCGAGCAAGAGATGGCGCGCGACGCCATAAGGTTGGAGGAGGCGGCGAAGCTGCCGCCGGCGTGTTTGGGTTCACCGTCGAGGCGGAGGCAGCTGAGGCGGCGAGCCTTGCCGACCGCTTGAAGAGCTTGTCGGCGAGGAGGAGCAGGCCGAGCCCGACGCTGAGCCGAACGAGCCTGCGGGGGCCTCCCCTCCACCTTGAGACGACTTGCAGCGGGAGGAGCCAGCGGCCCGCCAAGAAGGCGCCTCATAAGATCGGGAAGTGGCGGGCGGCAGGCGGGCCAACAGCCGTCTCGCCAGCGCGCTGCTCCACCGCGACAACCTCTGTTGCAGCTGGGGCGCCTCACGGTGCCACAAAGAACGGGCGGGGCCTTCAGGACCACGACTTCCGCACCCGCCAAGCGTCCCAAGGGAGCCCACCCTTCCAGCTCGTCGCGCTGGAGGTGGAGCGGAATTCGACTTCTCCGCTCTCAGCTCCGAGGAAGAGGAAGAAGAGTAAGATCTTGTCGCTGTACTTGTAATTCTTCAATTTGCTGCTTCGTCTTGTATCTAACTTGCTTCATTCTGAACCTTTTTCCTTCTTCAGGACACTGGCTCAGAGGGCATCGAAGAGAGCCAAGACGTCGGTGGTGGTCATCGAAGACGATCCCCCCGTGGCAACAGGAGGAGCGCCTGAGACCTCCTTGCCGGACCCGGCAACCTTTCCTCTGAGCAGCCCCCAGCACAGCCCCCAGGGTAAGTATTTCATCCACTTGTTACTGTAGGGCGTGCATGGGTGTTTCTTCTATCTTGATACCTGACTTGTTGAATTGTGCGAGGGCAGAGCAGCCTCATCGGGGGCCCCGGAGGTCCTCCTAAAGTTACATCTCTACTTCAACTACGCCGCCGAGGAGAACTCTCCGCCAAGGAGCGCTCTCCGGCAAGGGAGGCCTCTCGACAAGGGGCTTCTCCGACAAGAGGCAGCGCCGGCGACCCTCCTGGTGGAGACCGCGCCACAGATCCCATTGCGGGTAATCTTCTTGACTGAAAATTTCCCTTGGGTCTTTTCTCTTCTTCTTCTTTTGAACATTTGCTTGACTTGTTCTATTCTTTTTCGATCATCAGATCCATCTGCGGAGAGCCGATGGAGACCGAGGTTGCCAGCCGAGGAGGGGCCTCGCGGCAACAATGACAACGCCGCCAACATGGAGGAGGAGGCCGGTCTTGATGGGTCTGCCGAGGAGGCTACCAAGGCTCTTTGGAGCGGAGGCCGGGAGGATCTGGTGATCGTACTGACGGCCCTGAGGCCGCAGGAGCGCCAGGCGCTACGCCGACCGCCAATCCCTCCGCCACCGATGCAGCACCGAGCTCCGAAGAGCCCCAGCCCGGCGCCTATTTGAAGGCTGGCGACGGTGTCTTCATCAAGCTTCCATGGGCGTCGAGCTCCAGGGCGCCGGTCGAGGGAGAGACCTTCGACGAGGAGCTGCTTGCTTCTGCTGGGCTGTCGTTGGTTGACGAGCCAAGCAGCAGTAGTGGCGAGTCTGAGGAAGAGCAGCTGCTGAAGAGGCTGCTGTCGCTCTACCGCGCTCGCCAAGCCAAGTTGGAGTCCAGGGAGGCGCTTGTCGCGAGAGCGGGAGCTGACATGGAGAAGCGCGAGAAGAGCTCCGCGCCAACAAGGAAACTCTCGGGACATAGCGAAGCGGGAGCAGCTTGTCGGAGCGCCGGCCTTCATCTGGAGAAGGCCAAGGTCGAGGAGCAGCAAAGGCTTGCCGGAGAAGCTCTGCGCAAGAAGGTGAACTGGCGCAGCGGAAGATCAACCTCGACAGCTATGAGGAAGATCTTGCCGCGAGGAATCAATTGGCGGAGCACTCAAGGAGGCAAAGGACGCTGCTGCGGCCCGAGGCCGCCAAGAAGGAATTAGAGACGAGGTGACCTAGCTGGAGGCCACCCTCCGAAAGAGCGCGAAGAGGTCACCGCTGAAGCATGAGCGAGAAGGGCGCCTACACTCTTGGTGAGTTGCAGGGTCGTCTCGTGAGAAGATCAAGGAGATCGGCGCCGCCAAGGACTCAAAGGCGGATCTGGGCTGAAACCCGACCACCTTGACGGAGACGTTGGGCGGCGCCAAGGAGGCGGGAAGCGGGCTGTTGGAGAAGATCAAGGCCAATGAGGAGTTGCTGGCGACTGCCACGAACGCCCACAATACCCTCAGAGAGAATGTGATGCTCTGGACCGAGGGTCTTGTCAATACAGCCGCCGCCATCGACAAGGAGCTGATGGAGCTGGGGATGGTGGATCTCGGGTACCCCACCGACGAGCATCTCCAACCCAGCGCCAAGCTCATCCTGTTCTTCAAGAGCGTGTTGGCGGCTCTCCAGCGGCTCCGGGAAGAGATCGCAAAGTAGCTGGCCGACGAGTCGCGCCAAGTTTGTGCCGGGGCTCTTCAGAAGGTCTTGATGAAGGTGGCCTTCCGCAATCCAGGCGTCAGCTTCGCCAACGTCCTCAAGTCCCTGCCGCCAACTGCTGACGTCGAAGCACTCAAGGCCCTTGTCGCACCCATCGTGGACAGGGTGAGCGGAGTCAATAGGCTCGATGGCGACCGCGTGGACTAGGCCGCCAAGTTTATCTTTACCTTGTCGCTGCGGATCGTATTTAGGAGAACAATCTATTAGATCTGCGACAAGTTATTTTGTAATATACTCTATCTTAGGCAATCGAATGCAATGTTATTTCCTTTACTCGATTCCTTCCTTTGCATGTTTATGCCCTACGCTTTTAGGGAACTTGTCGGTGCGGGCACCCTTGCCATGAAGCTGAGTCTTGAACGTCGGTAGCTTCTTGGCGGTGCCGCCTCCGACAAACAACCTTGTCGCAACTGGTTGCAGCTCACTTAAGTTGTTGAGCGGACTCGAAACAAAGTAAGGCGCAAACCAGCCGCGAGTTAGTTCCTTCAGCATGTGGTTTTCCATACAAAGTACTATTGTTCGAGGAAGATAACTTAAAAACTTAAAACTGATTGCTCAAACTTTGGCAACTTAGCTTTTACATCGTTTGCTTCCGGCAAGCGATACTTCCTCGGCGACACTTGGCGGCCCACACCATTATCTTCTCCTCCCCGGTTAACTTGTGGGCTTAGGGCCTTCCATTCTTTTGAGAAGAAAGAAGAGAAAATAAAGTTATGGAGCCTAGTGGCTCGTTATTGCTTACCAGGTGTTGATGCTGCACGAAATGTTAGATAACACATGCATATAAGATTATGAAAGCATGTATTGACAAGTTGTGCGCAACACATGAGCTTTACTGATGCACGGGGTCTGCACCCGGCTTTGTACAAAGGATTACATGCAACAGCGGCAAGACTTGTACAAAAAGGGTGGTTGCCGGAACAGGTTCCGGCAACCGCGCCCTATGGGTAAAACTTACGAAGATGCTCTATATTCCAGGAGTTGCTCACGGAGCGCCATCTTCGGTCTCAAAGCGAACAGCGCCGAGCCTAGTGACTCGTTTCACCCGATAAGGGCCTTCCCACTTCAAGCGTCAACTTGTTGGAATTCTTGGCGGATTGAGCGCACGAAGAACAAGGTCGCCTTCCTCGAAGCTTGGCGTTAACTGCGGCTATGGTAGCGGCGCAAAGCTTGCGATAACGAGCAGCTCGTGCAAAGCAGCGAAGACGATCCTCATCAAGGAGCAGCGCGTCATCTTGTCGCAGCTGCTCTTGCTCAAACTCATCATAGCGAGCACTCGAGGCGATCCATATCTGAGTTCCGTGGGGAGAACTGCCTCTGCTCCATAGACTAGAGCGAAAGGTGTCCGGCGATGGCTCGATTTGGCGTCGTCTGATCGACCAAAGAACCACCGGCAGCTCCTCAATCCGATTTCTTCCGCACTTGCGCAGCTGTCGAAAGTTCTGGTCTTGAGTCCCCGCAGCACTTTAGCGTTTTCTCTCTACCTTGACCGTTGCTTCTCGGATGAGCAATGAAGCAAAGCAGATCTTGGCGCCAAGATCTTGGGCATGCTGCATGAAGGTGCGGCTCGTGAACTGTGTGCGTTGTCGGTGATGATCCCGTTAGGTATCCCAAAGCGGCAAACAATTGACTGAAGAACTTGATCGCTTGTCTTTGTCACCTTCCTCCTCGCTTCCACTTCCGGCCACTTTGTGAACTTGTCGATTGGCGTGCAAGTACTCAAAGCCCCGACAGCTTCGGGGAGGGGCCGAGATGTCGAGCCCCTAGACCGAAAAGGGCCAGGATAAAGAGATCGTCCGGAGAGCTTGAGCTGGCTGGTGTATCTGTTTGGAATGGAACCGCACGCTTCACACTTGGTTACTCGTGCGATTGCATCTGGAGGGCTTCGGCGAAAGAAACCTTGCGGAAAGCTTTGCGGCAAGTGCTCTTGCGCCAATGTGGTGACCACATATGCCTCCATGTATCTCTCGCCAACAGCTTCATCCATCTTCCCGCAAATGCACTTCAATTTCACACCGTTGAGTCTTCTTACATGCAGGATGTTGTCAACAAACTGGTACATACTTGACTGCCGGGCTACTTTTTCCGCTTCTTCTTGCTCTTGGGAGTTCTCCTGCTCGAAGGAAATGGACGATCTGCTGTGCCCATCTTGGAGCTTGCGGCTCGACAACAAGGACTAAAGGCACATCCGCTGCTTGGGAACATCAGCTTCTCGGCAAGAACACGGGCTCAGCCGGAGCTTGATGATCCCCGACAAGCTTGCTGGAGCAAAACTTGTCGGGAGCGTCTTCTTCAATGAAACAAACCCTAGGGCTTGTCGGAGCAGACTGCTCCTCGGCGATATCTGCGTTGATCCTGGGGACCTTCTTGGCGGCGGCTTCAGGGAGCTCTGCCGGAAAGTAGTCACCAGAGACCAACTTCCTCTTCTTGTTCTGCCCAGTTGATGGTGTTACGGTTGGTTGAGTCAGCTTGAGCACAAAAATTCCTGGTTCCACAGGTAACTTGAGTGCAGCACACTTTGACAGGCCATCAGCGATGTCATTCTGAGCTCTTGGAACATGTTCCATTTGCAGGCCTTCAAAGTGTACTTCTAGCTTTCTCACTTCATCAACATAGGCTTCCATCAACGGACTCTGATAATCTTTGTTTACTTGGCGGACGACAAGTTGCGAGTCCCCCCTGACAATGAGCTTCTTGATCCCATGGTCTACATGATCTCGAGACCGGCAAGCAAACCTTCATACTCTGCAGTATTGTTTGTTGCTTGCTCCTTGGGAAAGTGCATCTGGACTATGTACTTGAGGTGCTCTCCGGTGGGTGCGATAAGCAGCACGCCGGCACCGGCGCCTTGCAGCGAGAAGGCACCATCAAAATACATCAGCCACTCTTTATTTGCCTCCTTGACGGGGATGCTCGTCTCCGGAATTTCTTCATCTTGTGTTGGCGTCCACTCTGCTATAAATTCTGCCAATGCTCTGCTTTGGATAGTTGAAGTGCTTTCAAACTTGAGGCCAAAGCTTGATAGTTCCAAGGCGACTCGACAATCCTGCCTGTTGCTTCTGGGTTTTGCAATATCCTCTTCAGCGGAAAGCGAGTGACAACTGTTATCTCATGTGCTTGGAAGTAATGGCGCAACTTTCTCGAGGCCATGAGGAGGCCGAAAAGCAGTTTCACGCACGCCGTAGTACCTTGATCTAGCTCCTGCGAAGGGAACCGACAAAAGTAGACTGGCGCTACACCATCCTTTTCTCAATCTTCTCACAATCTGCGCAGATCCGTCCTTGTCGGGGCGGAGCTTGACGGTGAAGCCCCTCGCTTGTTGCTGGATGCACTGGCTCGGTTGCGGCTCATCATCCGCCTCCCTCTCCGCTACTAACGCAGCACTAACCACTTGATTGGTTGCCTATATATAGCAGCAACTTCTCTTGTGGCTTAGGTGCGACAAGTATTGAGTGGAGGACAGTGTACCTCTTCAAGTCCTGCGGCGCAGCCTCCGCTTCGAGTCCATTTCATTGGACCTGCCTTTTCAAAATCTTAAAAAATGGCGGTATGCTCAGCTGACTTAGAAATAAACCTCTTGAGCAGCCACACAACCGCAAGCCTTCTTACATCCTTGACGCGCTTCGTGCTTCAATCTGCTCAATGGCCTTGATCTTGTCGGGATTGGCTTCAATTCCCCGCTGAGACACAGAGAACCCGAGAAGCTTGCGGAGGGACTCCAAACACGCACTTCTCGGGGTTGAGCTTGAGGTTGATCTTGCTTAGATTTGCAAAGGTCTCATCAAATCTTGAACCAGAGTTGCTTTGTCCTTGCTCTTGACCACTATGTCATCCTTGTAGGCTTCTACATTTACGTGCATTTGGGGCTCAAAAGCATCGTGGACCACTCTTGCAAGCGTTGAACCAGCATTCTTCAAACCGAAAGGCATCCGTATAAAGCGAAGTGCCACATGGTGTAATGAATGCGGTTTTCTTCATCCTCTTCTCGCCATGAAGATCTGATGATATCCTGAATATGCATCAAGAAATGAAAGCAAATCGCATCCGGCCGTGGAGTCAACAATCTGGTCGATACGCGGCAAGGGAAATGGGTCTTTGGGACAAGCTTTATTAACATCCGTGAAGTCAATACAAAGTCTCCATTTCCCATTTTCCTTGCGTACAACTACCGGATTGGCCAACCACGTGGGATGGAGTACTCCTCTGACAAGGCCTGCTGCTTCCAACTTCTTGATCTCTTCTGCTATGAATTCTTGGCGCTCCACTGCCTGTTTCCTGACTTTTTGCTTGACGGGCCATGCGTGAGGACAGACAGCTAGGTGGTGCTCAATTACTTTCCTGGGAACACCGGGGATGTCAGATGGTTGCCATGCAAACACATCGACATTCGCCCGCAGGAAAGCAACGAGCTCGCCTTCCTATTTAGGGTCTAGAGTGGCACTGATGGTGAAGGTACCACCAGTGCCGTCCTCCTTGGCGGGCACCTTCTTGGTCTTCGGTGGAGCCGCCATCATCTTCTTGCACTTGCCGGTGGAGCTCGATGGTGCGTCCTCGACGGTAGCGCAACACTCCGAAGAGGTGCGCTTGCCGGAGTAGGCATCAGAGCTCTTGTCGGACTTGGTCTTCTTCTTCCCCCCGGGAGCTTCAACGGCAAGTGGTTTGCTATCTGTCACGGCTGCTACATCCCGGTAAATCTTGTCGGCACAGATAAGCGCATCCTTCTTGTCGCCATGGACAGAAATGACGCTCATCGGGCCGGGCATCTTGAGTAAGTTGTAAGCATAATGAGAGGCTGCCATGAACTTGGCAAGTGCTGGACGGCCAAGTATGCCATTGTAGGGCAATGGGAAATCGGCAACGTCAAATGTGACCCTCTCAGTTCTGAAGTTGAGCTCGCTGCCAAATGTTACCGGCAACGTGATTTTTCCTTTGGGCTTGCTCCTTCCTGGGTTGATTCCTTGAAAGTGCCGTCTCTTGAGCTCGCTTCTCGAGGATTTGAAGCTTACGAGCACCTTTGAGAGATCAGGTTCAGGCCGGCCCGCCGTCAACCAACATCTTGGTGACCTTGAGGTTGCGGATAGTTGGTGAGACCAACATCGGCAAGCACCCGACCGCAGTTATGCGATCAGGGTGGTCCTCAATGTCAAAGATGATGGGCGTGCTGGACCACTTCAGAGGTTTGCGCGACTCCACGGATGGTTCTGCTGCATTAACCTCTCGCATCCACTGCTTGAGTTGACGGTGCAAGGTATGCAGAGAAGCACCTCCGTCAACGCAGAGAACCTCTGTTGCCTTCTGAAACTCCTGCTCGTCAGCTTCATCTTCCTCCATATCTTCGTCATCATCATCGTCTTCATCCTTTTCGCGGCCGCGGGGAGGTCTGTCTCCTTGTCGCTGCTTGGCCTTGCCGCGGCGTCCTCCCCGGCCGGGTCTCTTCTTACTAGCTGCCCCTGCACCTTCCTGGGCCTTCTCCTTGTCTTGCCGCTCGTATTCTGCCTTCTGCAGTTCAACAAGCTGCTCGACTTTCTTGCAGCTCTGGAGGTCGTGGCCCTTGGTGCGGTGAATCTTGCAGTACTGCTTAGCTGTCCTGCTTGTCGGCGGCCGCCACAGCTTGGCGGTCGGTGTCAGCGGCAACCTCCTTGCCGGAGCCACCAGCCTTAGCCTTGCCGGCGCCACCTCCGTTGCCAGACTTCTCGACAACTAGTACTTCTTTGTTCTTCTTCTTTCTGTTGTTCCGCCGTCGGCTCTTCCTTGCCGGGGCGGTCTCCTCACTGTCAGATCCTGCTTCAACATTCTCTCCAGGGAGCCTCCTCCCTTCCTCAGCACATGCACACTTGTCGGCCAGGGCGTAGAGCTCGCTGACGTCCTTTACTTTGCACATCGCCATTTCCTCCTCATCCAGCGGTTCCGCGTTCGATGGAGCGTCTGATCACCGGCGGGGTGAACATCACGGGATGTTGTAATGCCTGGCCCGAATCTCTGGATGAACTTGCAGGACTCTCCTTCCTTAGGGCGGCGGGTGAAGGTCACTCTCCTGGCCATGAGGCTTGTGGCCGCCTGTGAAGGCGCCAACAAACTGATGGCACAGATCTGCCCAAGAAGATATGGAACTGTCCGGCAAGTGCATGAGCCAAGATCTGACGTTGGGCTTGAGCACCGCCGAAGTAGTTGGCGAGATCTTGTCGTCTCGTCCCCGCAGCTTGCACCGCAATGGTGTAGATGCTGAGGAACTCTGATGGATGTGTCCTGCCATCATACTTCTCTGGCACATCTGGCTTGAAGTTTTTCTTGTCGGGCCACTGGACTTGCCGCAGCTCACGAGTGAACGCAGGGCAACCTACCGCGTACGGCAAGTCGCCTGGTTCCCCTGGCGCATGCATATCGACAGTGGGCCCAGCGCGCTGGTCGGATTGACGCCGCGCTTCTCTTCGGCGCTCGATGCGGGTTCGAGCGTCTTCTTCTTGTCGTTCCTTAAGAACTTGGCGCTGATCACGGCGAGCTCGTGGATCCGACGACGCGGTGGAGTCGCTGTCGAGGTGGATCCGAGGAGCTGGTGATCTTGGCCTTCGGGAAGGGGAGTGCATGGTGGTGGCACCCCCGCAGGTCTCGTCGCTGCCGGCTCGTGCCTTGTCGCCGTGCCGCGACTGCGATGTGTTTGGTTGCCGTGGGACGTCGCCGTTGGCAAAGCCGATGAGACTCTGGATGGTGGCCCTCCATTCGTCGACCTTGTTGGCCGTAGGAGGGTAATCTAGAAGGAGCTGAGCTCTCGCCAAGGCTTCTGCTGGAGTGGTGGGTGGCAATGGCGTACGGAGCGAGGAACGGGATGTGCTCGGACTCCTAACCAAGTTAGGAGGAGCAGCATCCCGCCCAAGCGACCGTACTCCGCTCGTACCAGCATGATGGCGTGCATGCGGGTCTCGAGGGCCTCGGGATCCTCCATCTTGGCCTTGATCCAACGAGCGTATGGTGCTGCGAGCATCATGACGCTGTCGGTCCCGCGCCTCCTAAGACGGACGCGGTACATTTTCGGACGCTTGGCTTGCGCGCGCTTTGTCCTTGAACTGGCGGCGTCGTGGGCTCTCTCGACGACGCCCGTTCCTCCGCCAGCGTCTTCCCCACCACTCGTTAGCTCCGGTGGTGGTGGGTTTGACGCGGACGGCTCTGCTGCTGCCGAAGACTTCTTCTTTCGGCGCCATGTTGATGAAGGTGATGATGAAGTCGCTCGTGTGACCGCTGGATCAGGTTCACACAGCCTCGACGCCCCCTACCTGACGCGCCAAAGATGTCGGGGAAGCTGATCGTGACCCACGAACACCTATGGGACCGGGTCCCTTGTGGTTCGGAGGGGGGTGGAGAGTGCACGAAGAGCAGATCGAGGGATGCACACGAGTAGATTTACCCAGCTACGGAGCTCTCCGGAGAGATAATACTCCTACTGCTGCTTGTCAGATTATTTGTGTTCTTGCTAGGGAGCAATGAGGGCTACAAAACCTAGCCTGAGTGAGTGTAGTCTCGGGTGAGTCGAATGAACTAACCGGAGCCGAACCCTCTCTACGTTGCACATGGGCCTCCTTTTATAGGCTCAAGGGGTCACCACAGGTGGCAAGTATATGAGGGTATAAATGGAAAAACAGTAGTTGGTACACCGCTTTGTACAGTGTACAGTGATCTATACCTAACTCTGACGGCAAGGGACAAGAGTAATAAATCTCCGTCCCTGTCGCCTAAACAGTGTAACAGGGACCGTCAAGTGCGCCTCCGTTTGCCACGATGGTGGCTTGTCAGCCGCTTATCGCTGCTCCCCGCTGGCTGCACAGCCCTGACCTGCGATGCAGGAAGTAGCCTGGCGACACGTTGGCGGATGAGCTGGGCGGAGATGAAGAGGTTGCTGCGCGGCAAGTACCTTGCAGCGGCTGAATCCTGTCGCTTGGGAGCTTGTCGCTCACCAAGCCTTCCGGCAAGCTCCTCTTGCGGGGGCCTTGTTCCTTCGTGCCTTGAGTGGCCTTCCGGCAAGCTCCTCTTGCCGGGGCCTTGAGTACTTTGCTCTTGAATGGCTCCAAAGAAGGGCAGCGGAGGACCTTGGCGGTCACCAGGCCAGCCCTGCCAGTGCTGCAACTGCCGTGCACGAGTTGGGGATACTAAGTACCCCTACTCTAGTACACGACATATGGGACAGCGGACCGAGCCCCTTCGGTTCGATTGGGGCGGAGGTCGCGAAGAGCGGTCGAGGCGGTTAATGCGAGCAGTTTACCCACCTTGGAGCTCTCGGAGAGATAATACTCCTGCTGCTTGTCGATTGTATTCTGTTCTTGCTAGGGAGCCTGAGAGCTATAAGACCTAGCGTGAGTGTTCTCTGTTTGAATCAATGACCCCCTCTACGTTGCGCATGGGCCTCCTTTTATATGCTCAAGGGGTCACCGGACGGGTGGCAAGCGTAGACAAGGGCAAAAGGGAAAATGAGTTGCGGTTGGTACAACTACTTATACGATGTATCATACCTAACCACGACGGCAGGGACAAAAGCATTAAATGCCGTCTAATTCGACTAAGCGGTCTGAAAAGGGACCGTCGAGCACCGTTTACCACGATGGCAATCTTGTCGGCGCCGCTTACCACCGCGCTCCATCGGCGCTAACGTCTTGCCGCAGGCGCTGGAAAGGTCCCATGGCGACACGTTGGTGGATGTCTTTGGGCGCAGAGAGCGGAGGTAGTCTGCCGCAACAAGCGCCTTGCAGCGGTTGTTGCCTTGTCGCGTCCGGAAGCTTGGCGCTCACGGGCCTTCCGGCAAACTCCTCTTATGGGGCCTTGTCTTCTAGGTGCCTTGAGTGGCCTTCGGCAAGCTCCTCTTGCGGGGCCTTGTCTCCTTAAATTATCTTTGTTCTTGAATGGCTCCAAAGGAACCACACGGAGGATCTTAGCGGTCACTGGCAAGCCTTGCAGGAGGTGCTCTGTTGCCGTGCAGAGTTAGGGATACTAGGGTACCTACTCTAGTACACCGACAGGAGCCCGGGCCGGGCCACACGGTGCCGTGGCGCTGTTGGGCCAGGCCCAAAAAGCAGGTGCGAACGCACGCGGCCTTGGTTATCCGTAACTCACTCCGGTCCCATCCGCCCTCCACGAGCAGCACGCGCCGATTGCGGCGTCGTGGGAGAGATCGTGGGGTTTTCTTTATTCGGAAAGCGGGCGTCCTCCCCCCCCCTCTTTATAGCGAGAGGAAACAGGGCAGTCCGCCCACCTCGCCGATTGCTGTCAATCTCGAAAAAACCATCGCTGCTCCCCTTCTTCCCAAGTGCGAAGAGCAGCTCACTTCCTCGCCACCAGTACCACCAGCGCCGTCGGTCTCCCCACCGCCTCCGCCATGGCTCAAAGCCGACAAAGGGAAAGAGGCGTGAAGTCGGCCGGCCAGCGGCTGTGGCCTTCTGAAAGGAGCGGGCCATCTCCCCCCGCCGCCCGCCAAAGGAGGAGAGGCTACTACCTCTTACAGTCGACGGAGACGCGGCGCATCCACGCACGAAGGTACTCCCAGCCGCTGCTTGAACTAGCCCCAACTGGGTACCCTTTCCGCCTTTGTTCTTCTATTGCAGGCTCTGCCGCCCTTCTCTGAATTTTTCTGCGATATCATGAACACCTAGGGGTTCCGCCTCCTGACTTCACCCCAATGCTGTCCTCGACCATGGCGGTTTTCACATCTTTGCGAAAATTTTGTCGAGTCCACCCAAACGTAGCCCTTTTCCGCCACTTCTTCATGCCTCGAGTTGAGAGAGGATAGCCCTTCTTAGAAGGAATCGCTTGGATCTCAAGGATCGGCAAGAAAGGAGCTTATCTGGAGGAGAGCTCCGCAAGTGGGAAGAGTGGAGCCAGATTGTTGTTGGATTGTAGAGGAGAACCGCGAGCCCTTTACGCTCGGCACCAAACCCCAATAGTGCTGACAGCGATTGGAGCAACTTAGGCGGAAGATGCTAGATTGAGTGCCGTCACCGGATCCTGCGCCTCGGGCTTGCGGACTCCTTTGGCGCCCGTTATGCGCTGATTTCGCCGCCGCCGCGCCGCCCCCCTTGCGAGGAGAGGAGGAGACCTGCTTGGGAGTTCGAATCTGGCGGATATCATGAAGCTGCGCCGGGCCTCAACTTCAATTTCACCGTCTTGGAGTTGGATCGATGCTCCGGAGCTGTTCAAGCACGACCACGATCATCCCGAATGGTTCAGGTTGCCGAGGGTGTCGTTCCATTGTGCAGCAATTCCTCGCTCGACCGCATCCGTGCAATGATGCCGTTGTGCGACTTCGCATGGAATTGTTCCAACCTGGCAAAACCTGCAGATGGCGTCGTCACGGGTGTTCTTGACAGCTTGGAAGAAGTGCCGATCCGCCCGATGAGCGAAGGGCCACACCCTTGACACCATCGATGACGAGATGCAGCGCGCCGCCACGAGTTGGAAGAAGCGGCAGCATCTGCCATGGGCGAGTTAGATTCACCGTGGAGGCGAGAGGCAGCAGAGGCGGCAAGCCTTGTCGGGCGAAGGAGTTTGCGGCGGAGGAGCTTGCGAACCTGAAGCCGAAGTCGGCGAGCCCGCCAAGGGCGCCTGTCGGTGTCAAAACCGGCGGATCTCGGGTAGGGGTCCCGCTGTGCGTCTAAGCGGATGGTAACGAGGAGACAAGGGACACGATGTTTACCCAAGTTGGGCCCTCTTGATGGAGGTAAAACCCTCGTCACCTTGATTGATATTGATATTGTGGATGTTTACAAGAGTGGATATACCACGAGATCAAGGAGGATAAACCCTAGAAGCTAGCCTATGGTATGATTGTAAGGGTTGTTGTGATCGTCCTCCTACGGATTAAAGCCATCCGGTTTATATAGACACCGGAGAGGGCTAGGGTTACATAGAGTCGGTTACAATGGTAGGAGATCTACATATCCGTATCGCCAAGCTTGCCTTCCACGCCAAGGAAAGTCCTATCCGGACACGGGGTGGGAGTCTTCAATCTTGTATCTTCATAGTCTTCGAGTCCGGTCGATGATGATAATCCGGCAAATGATAGTTCGGCTGATGATGGTAGTCCGGCTATCCGGACACCCCCTAATCCAGGACTCCTCGGTGGCCCACGAACCAGGCTTCAATGACGATTAGTCCGTGTATATTGCTTGGCATTGCAAAGGCGGGTTCCTCTTCCAAATGATAGAAGATTGGGAACACCAGGATAGTGTCGGCTCTGCAAAATAAATTCCACATTCCACCAGTAGAGAATAATAATATATACACAAGTTCAATCTGCGGCGTTTTCGTGGCATGGCGTCACACCACTACCAAGTTATTACTCGAATTGTTTTTGCTTTACCACCTCGGTAGCATTTAAGCGAAGCGGTTTCCTTGCACGTCTTGTCGAGCGAGATCGTGTTTCCTTAATCCAGGATTCTCATCAATACGGACGTGGGTAACCCAACCGCCATTGATGGTGGCGCTTGGGAGATAAGCGAGTTTTACCAGGCCGGTGGGGGGCCGCGTAAGACTTCGCCGCCCATATAAGGGATAAGTTCACCTTCTCACCTCGCCTTCTTCCTCCTTTGCTTATCCATCTCCGGCGCACTCGAGCTCAAGCGCCCAAGTTCGTGCATCTCGTCTCAACCTTCTCCGACCATGTCGGGGCGGAGAGGTAAATGGTTGGCCTCCACCGTTAAGGAGCAAATCGCCAAACTTCTGGCGGCCGGATACCTCTCGGTGACATCAGCGCCAGCTGCCCGACGAGGCAGCTCATCCCCACCCGAGGCCCCATGAGAGGTTGTCTTTCTTTCCCACTTCCTCCAGCGGATGGGCTTTCCACTTCACCCGTTTGTCCAGGGGCTCATGTTCTACTACGGCCTGGATTTCCATGATCGGCGCGAACTTCATCCTCAACATCTCGGCGTTTATTGTGGTATGCGAGGCCTTCCTCTGCATCCAGCCCCACTTGACTTGTGGCTCAAGACCTTCAATGTCAAGCGAAGGTAGTGAAGGGCATTCAAAGCCCAGAGTCTTGGGCGCCATGTTGGGCAAGATGCCCAACGTCCTTTAGTTCGAAGGGGCCTTCGGTGGAATCCGTCAAAGGGGTGGCAATCGGGGTGGTTCTACATCACGAGCCAGCGTGACCCTAAATGGGCGGCGGCCCCGAGTTTAGATCTGGTATCCCCACGTAGCTCACCTCACGGAAAGAGAAGGGCTTCTTTGTGGGGCAGTTTGAACAGTGGCGGGACTCGGACACTGTATCAAGAAGCTGGTGAAGAAGCTCGGGCTGGTTAACATGGTCCAAGTCATGCTCGTCCGCGGATTCTCCCATGCCAAGAGCGGGCATTCAATCTATGGGAGTTCGATCCGGAACAGCACCGAGCGCTGAACAAGCTCTTGACACAACGTCTGGCGCTGGAAGGTGCTGTTCAAGGCGCCAAGCCCCGCATCCGCGACGAAGATCGTGGATTTATTTCAGCGGCCTTGAGTGATGGTAAGTGATTCTACCCTTTACGGGACACTTGTTTTCCATAGTTTGACTCTATCGCGGTTTTAATTTCCCCTTTCCTTTGGCGAGACTGGATGAAGAAGGCGGGAGCAGATTACTGTCCGGCTCCTATGCCGAAAAATCCAGTAGACACTTTCGTCTAGCGAGGCTTTGCTGGTTCCGGCACCCCGCGTGGCGCCGGAGAAGAAGGCAAGAAGGAGGCCACGGGTGCTCGAAGAAGTGCCCGTTTTAAATGTCCGGCGACTCGGGGCTGACTCCTCCCGAAAATGAGGAGGAGGAGAGGACTCTCTCGGAGGAGGAGAGAGGAAGAAGGCTTCCCAATGGGGAGGCGGTGGGTCAGAGGGAAGGACTATTCCCGGACAGCTCTGCCAACATCAGCGTTGGCGAGGAAGAATGGCCTTCAAGGGCCAGGCCTCGGCGAGATCGTAAGTATCCAGATTCCTGAATGATTTATAATTTCTTTTTCTGCGTCACATAGTGACATTCTAATGCATACTACTACCGTAGTCCGGCCAGTGATGATCTCCCTTCATCGAGTGGGTTGTTGGCTTCGTCGGATGTAGACTCCATCCCGACCGCCTCCACCCCTCGCGACCTTGAAGACGCCGAGGTGGGATCTCGAAGGGACCCATCGGGAGGCTCGGGCGCCACAAAGGCGCCCTCCCGGTTTCGCCGGACTCCACAAGAGAACCCGCAGTGGTTCCGGAGTCGGCCGCCTACTCGAGCGAAGAGGGCAAGACCGTGGCTGGCGGCTTCCGTCCCAACCGGGCGCCGGGTAACCTGTTGAGGCGCTGAGCGCTTCCATCGAGGAAGAACACCGCACTATTATGAGTGCGGTGATTGAAAGATGCAGCTCGCCAAAAGGCGGGCTGACCAAGCTTGCAATAGCCTTCTATCGGGCTTTGAGGTAAGAAGTTAAAAATATGCAATGTAATACCGCATAGACAGTAGCCCTGATGCTCGGTTCGGTGTTAGGAAGAAAAGCGGATGAGGATCTAAAAAGATATCTGTGAGGTTGCTAAAAATTATGTCAATATGGGTTGCGAGGCTCGCTGCGACCTCCGCCGCCTTGTTGCGGTCCGGTGCATTGAAGCGAGCTCGGCGTTCGGGCAAAGAGCTCGGCGGCGAGAAGCAGCTCAAGACAAAGAAGGTGAGTAACACCACTTTGAATTTGTACCTTCTGAGAAAAGGATTTAGGTTGCGACAAAAAATAACAAGGATAACATGGAGTACTGCGGGGGCCCGCAGCGAGGTGGCGGCCACAGAAGGAGGCCGTGTCATGACGAGCATAATCGACCCGGAGGCAGGCAGAGCGAGAAAAGCAAGAAGGCGAGGTGGCGGTGGTTCAGCAAGAGCTCCGAGGCTCTCATGGAAAAGCATGAGAGTTTGGGCGTGACTCAAAGACTCGAGAGTCCGAGCTTGCCTCGGCTCTCGAAAGTGCCAAAACCGCCAAGGCCGAGGCCCATAAGTCCCTTGGGAGGTTGAATTGATGAAGAAGATAGCGGTGGTAAGGCATTTTTCATGCAAAGCAAGCATGTGAATGTAAATTCGTGATACTTACCGAATTCGAAGCTCTCGAGGCGTTTGCAGATCTGCCTCATGGCGTGTACGATGCCGCCGCATTCTACCGAGCCGAGGAGGGAGCTCAGCGGAGAAGGTCTTACGGTCTCGATATCTTTGAGGCCGGCCATCAGTGCCCCTAGCGACCAGTGAAGCAGTTGGTCGAGCTTCACAAGGTGGCCGAGCAGGCCATGAAGGGCTCATAGTCCGGTTGTGGCCGGAGAGGCCATGCACAGGAGCTACCGCCGGCCTCGTCTGCGGTACTGGTGGATCGTGCCCACTGGTGGAGGTTATCAAAGCGCTCCACTGTATTGAAGGTGCTCGTCGGGCCCTTGCCCATGCAAGCGTGCATTAGGGCAAGCTGGATGCGGAGAAGCTAATCAGCGGCGCCACCGGCGGGCAAGGAGCATCGTACGCCGAACTTTACTATAAGGCTGTCTGAAGGGTGCCGCAAGATTGCGGATGAGTGCCCCAGGGATGTAATTATTGAGTGAATTAGCAATGTGTTATCACATGCGCTGAAAACTTTGTTCATATCGCTAAGCAACGCTTGTTTAATTTAAAATATTACCTTACGTGCGGCCGTTTATTAAATCGAGAGATGGCAAGTCGTCGGCTTCAGCCCCATGCCACGCAGTCTGTGGGGTGTTGGGATAAACTTGAGCACTCTTGTTCCCATTTTGGGTCCATCTAGGGGCGCTCAACACAGCGAACAAGGCAGCGGACTTATAGTGCTTGAACACTCTCCTTAGCCATAGAATTCTATAATTTTAAATTTCGTGAAGCCCCTAGTATTCGGAAGACCGAATTGGGGCGCTATCCACGCCTTCATCGGACATAATCCGGAACTTCGCTCGAAGCGGCGTAGGTCTTTAAGGACCCGAAAGGACCTCTCGAACAGCGACCAGTCTCTCGCCTTATCATGCCGGTCAGTTTTAGCTTTCTCCAGAGGCGTTAACCCGGCTCAACAGCGGCATAATCGCAGTGGTTCTCCAGTGCTACCTTAGCCGATAGAGCGTAACGTGAAGTGCGAACATGGGGCCGGGCAAACCCAACTATTGACCCAAGGCATGATTGGAGCTGATTCATATAATGCTATAAGTTGAGGTGCCGCACTTGTGAAAGTGTCGGACTTTATCACACCATAAAGCGGAGGACATAAGCCCCTGGTGTGTTTGGCCGTACCAAGATGCACAGGTGCAACATGTAAGTAAATGAACATATATATATATATATAAAGTAATGCAATTAAAGGCAAAAAGTGCTGCATTTTATTAGAAGATATGCTATCGGTGCGGAATGATACAAATAGTCTCGGAAAGCAAAGGGATTGGACGAATTAAAGCGTCTCCCTCGAGGGTAGGCAGCGGAATGTTGTATTTTAACAAATTTAATGCTCGTGATGGAGACCACTGAGTGTTAGTCGCGGCCTTTGTCCTTCCTGGCTGTTGCATCATGAGTTTGGCGGTTCGCCGCGGACTGAGTTCTGTATAAAAAGAAAAATAAAACAAAAAAGCGACACACTTAGGAGCCCTGGTGTGGTCGAACCGCTTTCTGGTCTGTTGTGGTTGTGCCCTTCCCCTATGCCCATGGTATCTCCGGCGTAATTATGTCTGTGGAGAGTTTGTCTTGCAATTTTGCGAGGGAGTGGGGTTGGGGCGCATTGCTTTCTGCGTGCGGAGCGTGCGAGTGGTCTTAGTTGATGTTGCTCGGTAGCGTTTGGTGCGTGTCCGGTCGTTTAACGGCGGACTCGAAATTGCCTTAAAGGCTGCTGCTGTACCTGCCGCGAGAGCGTTGTATGTTCCTCCGTTGGAGGGGCGTTCCGTGTTTCCATTGACCGTGATGACTCCACGAGGGCCTGGCATCTTGAGCTTAAGGTATGCATAATGCGGCACCGCGTTGAACTTTGCAAGCAGCGGTTACGTCCGGCAGAGCGTGATAGCGGCTCTGAGCAGGACTATGTCGAAGATTAACTCCTCGCCGGAAATTATCCGGGATCCGAAGACCACTTCGGTGTAAGCGAGCGATACAATTGGCCTCTACACCTGGTATGGCGCCTTTGAAGGTCGTCGTTGTAGGTTTAATCCTTGAAGGGTCTATGCCCATCTTGCGCGCTATATCACGATAAAGCAGAGTTCAGAGCTCTTGCCGCCGTCCATCGAGGACTCGTGAGGTGAAATCCATCAGCGATTGGGTCTAAAACCAATGCGGCGAATCCGCCATGGCGGATACTGGTCGATATGGTCTCTTCGATCGAAAGTGATGGGGCAAGAGGACCATGGGTTGAATTTTAGGGCGTGGCTCCATCGCATATCGTCCCTTAGTGCGCTTCGCTCCTTCTTGGGAATATCGTTGCGTATATCATGTTTACCGTCCGAACTTGAGGAATCCCTTTTGTCCTCTGTTGTTCGGCGGCGGGTCTCTTCCTCGTCATCGCTGTGTAGCCCCTTGTCAGCACATTTTTCGTGATTAATTTGCACCTTGAATACCCAACAATCTCTGTTGGTATGGTTAGCTGGCTTTTCGAGAGTTCCATGTATTTGACAAGAAGCGTCGAGTATTCGGTCCAGAATTGGGCGGGCCGGAGTGGTTCTTTTGAATGGCTTCTTCCGTTGACGGGTTTGAGCCTCGGAATCCGGCGTTGACTGCCGTATCCTCATTCTTGTCGCCGTTAATCTGGCGTTTGTTTTGTTCGGCGCAACCTGCCATTGCGGTCCTTGGTATCCGGACTGCGGCGTTTTTCTGAGGTTATTCTTCGCGAGCAAGCCAGCTATCCTCTTCCGCATGAGAGCGGGTCATGAGGATGTGAGGGCTGCCATGGTTTCGGCTTCTCCTGTCCTAGGTGCGGGCCAGCCACTCGTCGCGGATGTTATGTTTGAAGGCAGCGAGTGCCTCTGCATCCGGACGGTCGGCGATTTGATTTTTCTTTGTTAAGAACCGTGTCCAGATTGCTGGCGATTAAATGCGGCTGCTGGATTATGTGGCTTAGGTCATCTGCGTCCGTGAGTACGCATATCGTGCCCTGGAAGTTGTCGAGAATGCGGCTTCGGGTCTTCCAACATCAATTGACTCTGCGGGCAGGCTGTTAAGCCAATGCCGAGCTGGTCCTTTAAGCAAGCGGGAGATATTTGATGGCGTGAAGATCGTTGCTTGCGGGCCATGTGTATATGGAGGAGATAATCCTCAATCCGGACCATGGGTCTGTTGTGCCATCGTGAGATTCGATATTAGCGGGTTTGAACCCTTGGGATTTGATGATCCATTACTTCGTCGATGAAGCATAGTGGGTGTCTGGCGCCTCTGTATTGAGCAATATCGCGGCGTAGCTTCGAGAGAGCGTTATCTGCTGTGTTCGACCCGGCGGAGTAGTTGTATCCGGTCGCGATGGTATTCGCCGTGGTGCGTGGGGCGTCCGTGATCCATAGATAGATCTGGATTGTCTTGCCTTGTCCTCAATATATCTCGCAAGTCCGGCGCATTCCCGTGGCTTCCTTTTAGGCGATGCGGAATGCGGTTTTGGTGGAGGGCTTGCGCCTCTCTACTCGCGCCACGGGTGGTCGGTCTGCCGTGTTGTCGCTGGTGATGCTGCCTCCTCTAATCAGAGGAGCAACTTGCGTTTTGGGTAACTTTTGGAGGCGTTCGAGTTCATACTCTTGACGCGAGGACCTCGGTCCATCTCAGCCGGCGATGGGTCTGAATTAGCTTGAAGCTGTTGTTGCTTTTCTTTAGGCTGTTTGCCGTGGGCCATTAGCCCTACAAGCAGCTCTTGTTCGGCCAGGATCCTCAAACCACGCCAATTAAATCGTCGCCGAGACTTGCCTCGTCTCGGAGGGAGGTAAGTAATTGTCATCCTCGACCTCTTCGTGCATCGCCCTCTCACGAGGGCTTGCTTCTGCCTCCTCCTGCGCTGGATCGTCTTGGAGGGAGTTGTCTTCGGCACTTTACTGGGTGTTATTATCTCTGTGCGGAATCTCCATTCTTGCCGTGGCGGGATTTAGGCGGGCGCCGGCGGCGTCGGCGCTTGGGCTGTTCTTTAAGGAATCGGCCTCCGCTGCTTCGCCCGTCCCCATCTTTTGGGGTGTCCACCATGTATATGTGGTATAGCGAGTGGTTCTCCGGTGTCTACAGTAGGCCTTTGGTTCTTGTAATCTCGGCATCGTCGTCCATCTGTCGATGTCTTGAATTAAATGGTCGAATCTGTCGAGTTAAATAAATCGGCGGTGGCTCTGAAGTGGGTGGTGGTGGGATCTGAATTTCTTCGTCATCCGCGTCCCAACCCGTCCTGGCGTGTAATTCGGCTAGGGCTCTCCGGATAGCGAGAGATGCTTCAATGAATTTATGATATCGCCAAGGCGAGAGTGCTGAAAAAGATGTCACGCAGCGGTGAATTCCATGATCGGCATGTCGGATTATTTGGCGAGTCGCAGGAGGTTGGGTCGGAAGGGAGTCGGCACCTCGAAGTCATGGGCTTTACATGGGACAAGGTAAGTGTTCGGCTCCATCGCCGTGAAATTGCGGCTCCGGCGGTGTCCAGCCATCCTTCCTCAATTGACGATCGACTCCGGACTATGAGTAGGGCGGATTAGTGTCTTGACCTCAAAGGGCTGTCGGCGGCGGAGTTAGGTCATGCCCCATCGTTAGCCAGTCTTGGCACGCTCCAATTTGTTAGCTCAGATCCATCGAGATCAAGTCCCCGGATATCGGCCGTGAAGTTTAGGCTTCAAACTGACACAGCCGGTCGAGGCGTAGCTTCGATCGCTCGGATGGCCAAGGGTTGGCCCGCGCTGTGAAAGCCCGAATCTGAAGATCTGTCCAGGGAGAAAGGTCTCACCGGGACTGCGTCGTTGTTGATTGAAGAGGCCATCAAGCCTATCGGTGGCGAAAGAAGAACTCTCAATGAAAGCACCAATGTCGGTGTCAAAACCGGCGGATCTCGGGTAGGGGTCCCGAGCTGTGCGTCTAGGCGGATGGTAACGAGGAGACAAGGGACGATGTTTACCAGTTGGGCCCTCTTGATGGAGTAAAACCCTCGTCCTGCTTGATTGATATTGATATTGTGGATGTTTACAAGAGTGGATCTACCACGAGATCAAGGAAGCTAAACCTAGAAGCTAGCCTATGGTATGATTGTAGGGTTGTTGTGATTGTCCTCCTCTGGGACTAAAGCCATCCGGTTTATATAGACACCGGAGAGGGCTAGGGTTACATAAAGTCGGTTACAATGGTAGGATATCTACATATCCGTATGTAAACTGCCTTCCATGCCAAGGAAAGTCCTATCCGGACACGGGGAAGTCTTCAATCTTGTATCTTCATAGTCTTGGAGTCCGATCGATGATGATAATCCGGCAAATGATAGTTCGGATGATGATGGTAGTCGGCTGTCCGGACACCCCCTAATCCGGACTCCTCAGCCTCCTCCCCACCATCTAGCAGCTTGCCGCTGGCGAGAGCCCATAGCTCCACCAGAAAGGCGTCTCACCCAAAATGGTGGAAGGCAGCTGCGTGGCAGGCGGGCCCAGCAGCCGCCCGGCGCCTGGCAGCCGCTCCCACAGCGGCCAAATCTTTGTTGGCAGGGCACCTCACGCTATTCTGCGGCAAGCGGGCGCGGGGCCTCCCAGGTCCCACGCTGCTACTCCCGCCAAGCGGTCAAGGAACCCCACTCCCGCCTGCGCCTTGCCCGGGCGAGCCAATGTGATCTCTCGGCTCGGCTCAGAAGCGAGGAAGAAGAAGAAGTAAACCATGTTGTACTTGTTCTTCAATTTGTTGCTTTGTCTTGTGTCGATTAACTTCATTCTGAACTCTTTCCTTTTTCGGGGGCCTTTAGCCCAGGAAGGCGTCGAAGAGCCAAGACCCGGTGGTTGTCATCGAGGATGATCCCCAGCAGCCCAGCAGCGTCAGAGACCACCTTGCGTGACGGCAACTCTTCCTCAAAGCAGCCCCAGCTGGCCCAGTTAAGTATATGGTTTACTTTTGCTTTGTTGGCGTACATGGGTGCTCTTTCTTGACGATATCAGCTGTTGGTTTGTGTAGGGCGAGCAGCCTCACCAAGAGTGTCAGGAAGCTTCGCTCTGACGTGCCATCTCGTCGACTACACGCCCAGGGAGGATCCCCGGCAAAGGGCGTTCTCCGACAAGGGAGGCTTCTCGGCAAGGGGCAGTTCTCCGGCAAGGGATAAGCGCCGGCGATCCTCGATGGTTGAGACCATGGCTGCGAGATCACAGCACGAGTAACCCCTTAAAAAGCTTCCCTTGTGTTCTTCTTCTTCTGATTTTCTTTTGAACATTTGCTTGACCGTTCTTTCTTTTTGAGTCGTCGGATCCGTCGCCCTTGAGGCGATGGAGGCAGTCGAGAGTGAGGAGGACATCTGCCTTAATCGCGACAACGCCGCCGCCATTGAGGAAGAAAGTGGCGCCGATCAGCCACGTCGGCAAGGCCGCCAAAGGCTGCCCTTGCCCTTGTGAGTCGTGATATCGCCCAGCGACCCGAGCCTTGAGGCGCGCGCTTCTGCCAAACCGCCCGATCCCTCGCGCTGCAGCTGCGGCTGCGCGATCGAAAGACCAGCGCCCTATTGAGGCGCGCGATGGGCGTCTTCATAAAGCTTCCACAGGCGACAAGCTCCGCGCTTGTGTCGAAGGAGAAACCTTTGAAGCTGCCGCCTCGCTGGTGACAGTCGGCGTGAATAGCGGCGTGGCACGAGGAGGAGCAGTATTGCGGAAGCTGCTGTCGCTCTACGCGCCCGACAAGCCAAGCTGGAATCACGGAAGGCGCTTATCGCGAAGGGGCTGAACATGAAAGCAGCGGAGGAGCTCGGGGGCATCAATCGAAGCTCTCCGGTCCTTGGCGGAAGGCGGAGAAAATCGTTGGCGCGCAAGCCTTCATCTCGAGAAGGCTGAGGTTGGGAAACAACAACGGCTTGCCGCCGAGGCTATGCTGCGCAAGAAAGCGAGCTGGCGCGGTGGAAGATCAATCTTGACAGCCATGAGGAGGCTGCTTGGCTTGCGAGCAAACATTTGGCGGAGCCCTCAAAGGAAGCAAAGGGCCGCCGCCCGCGCTGCAGAGGCCGCCAAGAAGAGTTGAGAGCGAAGGTGGCGCGGCTGGAGCCAATCTCGGAGAAGGCGGCGTGAAGAGCTTGCTGCACTCAAGCATGGCCGAAGACGGCCTACACTCTTGGCGAGCTGCGGAGGCCGTCGCGCCGAGAGGAGCAAGAGGCTCAAGCGCCGATCAAGGACTCAAGGCAGATCTCGAGCTTAAGCTGACTACTTTGATCTGAGGATGGCCGGTGCCAAGGAGGCGGGAGGTGGCCTTGTTGGAAGATCAAGGCCGGCGAGGAGGCTGCTAGCTGGCAGTGCTCTTGCCGCCCGAGCACCTTCAAAGAGATGTGGAGCAACTGGACCGAGGTCTCGTGAATATTACCGCCGCCATCAATAGGGGAGGCTGAAAGCGGGCCGAGGATGGTGGATCTCGGATATTCCTCGATGAGCACCTCCAACCCGCGTAAGCTCAGCTTGTTCTTCAAAGCGTGGTGGCGGCTCTCCAAGCGACTCCGGGAAGAGATCCCCAAAGCAGCTGGCGGCGAGTCGCGCGCGGATCATCTTGAGGAAGCTCTTGGAAAATCAGCGAAGAAGTCCGCACCTCGAAGTCATGGGCTTTACATGGGACAAGGTAAGTGTTCGCCCATCGCCGTGAAATTGCGGCTCCCGAGGCGGTGTCCAGCCATCCTTCCTCAATTGACGCGATCGACTCGGACTATGAGCCGGAGCGGATTCGTGCGGACCTCCAAGGGGCTGTCCGCGGCAGAGTTAGGTCATGCCCATCGTGATAATCTGGCACGCTCGGTTGTGGCTCAGATCCATCGAGGATCAAGTCCCCGGATATCGGCCGTGAAGTTTAGGCTTCAAACCTGACTCGACGGTCGGGGCGTAGCTTCGATCTGCTCCGGATGGCCAAGGAGTTGGCCCGCACCTGCGGTCCGCCGAATCTGAAGATCTGTCCGGGAGAAAGGTCTCACCCAGACTGCGCTGTTGTTGATTGAAGAGGCCATCAAGCCTATCGGTGACGAAAAAGAGGAACTCTCAATGAAAGCACCAATGTCGGTGTCAAACCGCGGATCTCGGTAGGGGGTCCCGAATCAGCGTCTAGGCGGATGGTAACAGGAGACAAGGGACACGATGTTTACCCAGGTTCGGGCCCTCTTGATGGAGGTAAAACCCTACGTCCTGCTTGATTGATATTGATATTGTGGATGTTTACAAGAGTGGATCTACCACGAGATCAAGGAGGCTAAACCCTAGAAGCTAGCCTATGGTATGATTGTAAGGGTTGTTGTGATCGTCCTCCTACGGACTAAAGCCATCCGGTTTATATAGACACCGGAGAGGGCTAGGGTTACATAGAGTCGGTTACAATGGTAGGATATCTACATATCCGTATCGCCAAGCTTGCCTTCCATGCCAAGGAAAGTCCTATCCGGACACGGGGGGGAGTCTTCAATCTTGTATCTTCATAGTCTTGGAGTCCGTCGATGATGATAATCCGCAAATGATAGTTCGGTGATGATGGTAGTCCGCTATCCGGACACCCCTAATCCAGACTCCTCAGCCTCCTCCCCACCATCTAGCAGCTTGCATGAGCGGAGCCCGCAGCTCCACCAAAAGCGTCTCCTCAAGGCTGGAGACGAACTGGGCGGCAGACAGGCCAACAGCCGCCCGCGCCGCGCGCTGCTTCCACCAGCAAAAGCATCTTGTTGCAGCGGGAGCACCTCACGCTGTTGCAGCAATCGGAGCGGGCCCTCCCGTGCCACCATGCTACTCCCGCCAAGCGGTCAAGGAACTCCACTCCTCCGCCTCGCCGCACCGGAGGCGAGCCAGAATTTGATCTCTCCAAGCCAAATTCCGACGAGGAAGAAGAAGAGTAAGCTTCATGTTGTACTTGTATTTCTTCAATTTTGTTGCTTTGTCTTGTATCTGATTAAGCTTCATTCTGAACTCTTTCCTTTTAGTGACGCTGGCCCGTAGAGCGTCGAAGAGAGCCAAGACCCGGTGGTTGTCATCGAGGATGATCCCCAGCGGCAGCAGGTAGGCGGTCCGAGACCACCTTGCCGGACGCGCAACTCTTCCTCAAAGCAGCCCCAGACAGCCCCCAGCGTAAGTATATGGTTTACTTTTTGCTGTTGAGCGTACATGGGTGCTCTTTCTTGACCGATATCATTTCGTTGGTTTGTGTAGGAGCAGAGCAGCCTCACCAAGAGTGTCCGGAAGCCGCTCTGACGTGCCATCTGCGTCGACTACACCGCCAAGGGAGGATCCCCGCAAGGAGGCGTTCTCCGGCAAGGAGGCTTCTCCGGCAAGGGGCAGTTCTCCGGCAAGGGATAGCGCCAATGATCCTCCGGTGGTTGAGACCATGGCTGCAGATCCCGCACAGTAACCCCTTGCTTAAAACTTCCTTGTGTTCTTCTTCTTCTGATTTTCTTTTTGAACATTTGCTTGACCGTTCTTTCTTTTTCTGGTCGTCAGATCCGTCCGCCGCAGGGCCGATGGAGACAGAGGTCGCCGGCGAGGAGGACATGCACGGCAATACTGACAACGCCGCCGCCATTGAGGAAGAAGCTGGCGCCGATGAGCCCGTCGGCAAGGAGGCCGCCAAGGCTGCCGCCGCAGAAGCTGGCGAGGGGTCCGGCGATCGCACTGACGGCCCCGAGGCCGCAGGAGCGCCAGGCGCTACACCGACCGCCGATCCCTCCGCCGCTGCCGCTGCGCCAGGCTCCGAAGAGCCCCAGCCCGGCGCCTATTTGAAGGCCGGCGATGGCGTCTTCATCAAGCTTCCCTGGGCGACAAGCTCCAGGGCGCCTGTCGAAGGAGAAACCTTTGACGAAGAGCTGCTCGCCTCCGCTGGGCTGACACCGGTCGGCGTGCCAAGCAGCAGCAGCGAGTCGAGGAGGAGCAGCTGTTTGCGGAGCTGCTTGTCGCTCTACATCGCCCGACAAGCCAAGCTGGAATCTGGGCGCTTGTCACGGCGGGGCGGAACATAGAGAAAGCGCGAGGAGCTCCGGGGCATCAATCGTGAAGCTCTCCGGTCCTTGGCGAGGAGCGGGAGAAAATCGTTGAGGCGCAAAAGCCTTCATCCTCGAGAAGGCTGAGGTTGGAGAGCAACAACGGCTTGCCGCCGAGAGGCTGTCTGCGCAAGAAGAAGGCGAAATGGCGCGATGGAAGATCAATCTTGACAGCCATGAGGAGGAGCTCGCCGCTTGCGAGCAAACATTTACGGAGCCCTCAAGGAAGCAAGGGCGCGCCGCAGCTGCCGAGGCCGCCAAGAAGGAGTTGGAGGCGAAGGTGGCGCAGCTGGAGGCCAATCTCCGGAAGAGCGTGAAGAGCTTGCTGCACTCAAGCATGGCCGCGAGAAGGACGCCTACACTCTTGGCGAGCTGCAGGGCCGTCACGCCGAGAGGAGCAAGGAGCTCAGCGCCGTCAAGGACTCCAAGGCAGATCTCGAGCTTAAGCTGACTACTTTGATGCAGACGCTGGACGGTGCCAAGGAGCGGGAGGTGGCCTTGTTGGAGAAGATCAAGGCCGACGAGGCGCTGCTGGCGAAGTGCTCTGCCGCCTGAGCACCTTCAAAGAGAATGTGGAGCACTGGACCGAGGGTCTCGTGAATATTGCCGCCGCCATCAATAGGGAGCTGGCGGAGCTGGGGATGGTGGATCTCGGATATTCCTCCGATGAGCACCTCCAACCCAGCGCCAAGCTCAGCTTGTTCTTCAAAGGCGTGGTGGCGGCTCTCCAGCGACTCCGGAAGAGATCCCAAAGCAGCTGGCCGACGAGTCGCGCCCGGATCTGTCTGGGAGCTCTTGGTAGGTGCTTGATGAAGGTGGCCTTCCGCAATCCAGGCCTCGGCTTCACCAACGTCCTCAAGTCCTTGCCGCGGGATGCTGATGTGGAGGCTCAAGACCCTTGTCGCACCATTGTGGACAGGGTGGCGGGATCAAGAGGGTTGATGGCGACCCGCGTAGATTAGGCCGCCCATTTTATCTTTTCCTTGTCGCCGCTGGTCATGTTATGAAAACAATCTATTAGAGCTGCGACAAGCTATCTTGTAATATAACTCTATTTGAACAATGATTGCAATGTTATTTCCTTTACTTGATTCCTTCCTTTGTATGTTTTTGCCCTCGCTTTTAGGGAACTTGTCGGCGCGAGCACCTTTTGCTGAAGGCCGAGAGTCTTGAGAACGTCGGCGACTTCTTTGGCGGTGCCGCTCCGACAAGCAACCTTATCGCAACTAGTTGCAGCTCACTTAAGTTGTTGGCGGACTCGAAACAAAGTAAGGCGCCAACTAGCTACGAGTTGGTTCCTCCGCGCACAGGTTTTCCATACAAAGCACGGTCGTTCGAGGAAGATAACTTAAAAACTTAAAAGCTGATTGCTCAAAATTTAGTAACTTAGCTTTTCTGTCGTTTGCTTCCCGGTAAGGCGAAACTTCCTTGAGCGACGCTTGGTCCACACCATTATCTTCTCCTCCCCCGCAAACTTGTGTGCGAGGAACCTTCCTTTCTTTGAGAAAGAGAAAGAAGAGAAAATAAAATTATGGAGCCTCACGGCTCGTTATTGCTTACCGGGTGTAGGTGCTGCACAAAGTGTCAGATAACACATGCAATAAAATGATGAAAGCATGAAATTGACAAGTTGTGCGAAACACATGAGCTTTACTTATGCATGGGATCTGTGCCCGGCTCTGTACAAAGGATTACATGCAACATCGGCAAGACTTGTACAAAAGGTGGTTGCGGAACAGGTTCCGCAACCGCTCTGGGTAAAACTTACGAAGATGCTCGATGTTCGGGGAGTTGCTCACGGAATGCCATCTTCGGTCTCAAAGCGGACAGCGCCAGGCGTAGTGACTTGTTTCACCCGATAAGGGCCTTCCCACTTCGGCGTCAACTTGTTGGAATTCTTGGCGGATTGAACGCGCCGAAGAACAAGGTCGCCTTCCTCGAGACTTCTGGCATTAACTTTCCGGCTATGGTAGCGGCGCAAAGCTTGCTGCTATCGAGCAGCTCGTACAGCAGCCTGAAGACGGTCCTCCTCAAGGAGCAGCGCGTCATCTTGTCGCAGCTACTCTTGCTCAAGCTCATCATAAGCGAGCACTCGAGGTGACCCGAATACGAGTTCCGTGGGGAGAACTGCCTCTGCTCCATAGACTAGAGCGAAAGGTGTCTGGCCAGTGGCTCGATTTGGCGTCGTCCTGATCGACCAAAGAACCACCGGCAGCTCCTCAATCCAGTTTCTTCCGCACTTGTGCAGCCTGTCGAAAGTCCTGGTCTTGAGCCCCCGCAGCACTTCAGCATTTGCCCTCTCCGCTTGACCGTTACTTCTCGGATGAGCAACAGAAGCGAAGCAGACCTTGGCGCCAAGATCTTGGACGTATTGCATGAAGGTGCGGCTCGTGAATTGTGTACCGTTGTCGGTGATGATCCTGTTAGGGATCCCTAAGCGGCAAACAATTGACCAAGAACTTGATCGCTTGACCGTCTTGTCACCTTCCTCATCGCTTCCACTTCCGGCCACTTTGTGAACTTGTCGATTACAGCGCACAAGTACTCAAAGCCCCGAGAGCTTCGGGGAAAGGGGCCGAGAATGTCGAGCCCCTGCACCGAAAATGGCCAGGATAAAGGGATCGTCTGGAGAGCTTGAGCTGGTTGGTGTATCTGCTTGGAATGGGCCCGCACGCTTCACACTTGGTTACTTGTGCAGTTGCATCCTGGAGGGCTGTCGGCCAAAAGAAACCTTGCCGGAAAGCTTTGCGGCAAGTGCTCTTCGCCAATGTGGTGACCACATATGCCTCCATGTATCTCGCCAACAGCTTCATCCATCTTCCCGTGAATACACTTCAATTTCACACCGTTGAGTCTTCTTCTGTACAGTGTGTTGTCGACAAACTGGTACATACTTGACTGCCGGGCTACTCTTTCCGCTTCTTCTTGCTCTTCGGGAAGTTCTCCTGTCTGAAGGAAATGGACAATCTGCTGTGCCCATCTCTGGAGCTTGCGGCTCGACAACAAGGACTAAAGGCACATCTGCTGCTGCGGGAACATCCGCTTCTCGGCAAGAACTGCGGGTCACCGAGCTTGATGTTCCCGGCAAGCTTACCGAGCAAAACTTGTCGGGGCGTCGCTTCAACGAAACAAACCCTAGGGCTTGTCGGAGCAGATCGCTCCTCGGCACTCTTGGTGTTGATCTTGGGGACCTTCTTGGCGGCGGCTTGGGAAGCTCTGCGGAAAATAGTCACCAGAAATCAACTTCCTCTTCTTGTTCTGTCCAGTTGATGGCGTCACAGTCGATTGAGTCAGCTTGAGCACAAAAATCCCTGGTTCCACAGGTAACTTGAGTGCAGCGCACTTTGACAGGCCATCAGCTATATCGTTCTGAGCTCTTGGAACATGTTCCATTTGTAGGCCGTCAAAGTGCTCTTCTAGCTTTCTCACTTCATCAACATAGGCTTCCATCAACGGACTCTGATAATCTTTGTTCACTTGGCGAACGACAAGCTGTGAGTCACCCCTGACAATGAGCTTCTTGATCCCAAGGTCTACCGCGATCCTGAGATCGGCAAGCAAACCTTCATACTCTGCAGTATTGTTTGTTGCTTGCTCCTTGGGAAAGTGCATCTGGACTATGTACTTGAGGTGCTCTCCGGTGGGTGCGACAAGCAGCACACCAGCACCGGTGCCTTGCAGCGAGAAGGCACCATCAAAGTACATCAGCCACTCTTTGCTCGCTTCCTTGACGGGGATGCTCGTCTCTGGAATTTGTTCATCTTGTGTTGGCGTCCATTCTGCTATGAACTCTGCCAATGTTCTGCTTTGGATAGTTGAAGTGCTTTCAAACTTGAGGCCAAAGCTTGACAGTTCCAGTGCCCACTCGACAATCCTGCCTGTTGCTTCTGGATTTTGCAATATCCTCTTCAGCGGAAAGCGCGTGACGACTGTGATCTCATGTGCTTGAAAGTAATGGTGCAGCTTTCTCGAGGCCATGAGAAGACCGAAAAGCAATTTCTGCACACCAGAGTACCTTGGCCTAGCCCCTGCAGAAGGGAGCTGACAAAGTAAACTGGGCGCTGCACCATTCTCTTCTGCACCTTCTCACACTCCTGCGCAGATCCATCTTTGTCGGGACCAGAGCTTGCCGGTGAAGTCCTTTGCTTGTCGCTGGATGCATCTGCCGTGGTTGCTATCTCATCATCCGCCTCCCTCTCTGCTACTAACGCAGCACTAACCACTTGATTGGTTGCCGCTATATATAGCAGCAACTTCTCTTGTGGCCTAGGTGCGACAAGTATCGGAGTGGAGGACAGGTGTAACACCCCGGAAGTAACTTTCCATATTTGTAACTCCAACTCTTGCCATTTTCGGCATTGTGATATGATATTCCCTCCGTGGTTGGGTTTTCTTCTTTTTGCATTTAGTCCATGTCATGCATTTTATATCATGTCATCATGTGCATCGCATTTGCATACGTGTTCGTCTCATGATTCCGAGCATTTTTCCCGTAGTCCGTTTTGCAATCCGGCACTCCTATCTTCCCGCGGCCCCTTTCACGTTTTTCCGCAGCGGGTACTAAACCTTCTCGGAATGGACCGAGGTTTGTCTAGTGGCCTTGGTATACCACCGTAGACCACGGTCAAGTTTCGGTCATTTGGAGCTCGTTTGGTACTCCAACGGTTAACCGCACTCTCGCAAAGGCCTCTTTTAAGTTGCAGCCCAACACCCTTCAAAACAGCCCAATAACCCATCTAAGTCACTTCCATGCTCTCCGTCGTTCGATCACGATCGTGTGGTAAAAACTACACCTCATTTGGACTCTCCTAGCTCCTCTATGCCTATTTAAACACCTCCCCAAAAATCCGGGTCATTCCACCCCAAACCCTAAAATTTCCCCTCGCGCCCGCCGGACACGTCCCGGCGAGCGAGCACGTCCGCCCGCCCCGCCCGACCAACAGGGCTGCCCGTCACCAGTGGCGCCCACATCGCCCGCACTCCGCGCCCGGCTGCAGGGGCCAGGCGGGCCAGCGAGCCACGCCGCCGCCCGCCTCCCCCGCCTCCCGGGCAGGCGCCCGCCTCCGCCGCCGCCGGTCCTCGCTTTGCCGCGCCCGCCCTAGCCGGCCACGCCCCCGCGACCTCGCCCTTGCCCGCCGCCTTGGCCGCCCGCGCCATGCCACCGCCGCCCGCCCGCCGCCGCGCTCCTCCTCGCCGCCTCCTCCCGGGCGAGCCCGCCGCCGCCCTCGACCGATCCGGCCGGCCCGATCCGGCCTCGGGCATGCCGCCAGATTGACTTCTCTTCCCTCTCCTTTTTCTCTAAGTCTTTTGCATCTAATTGAATTTTGTTGCATTTTCAACGGATTGTATCTTTGCATCTGTAGGTCCATTTTGCGCGTATAATATGTCAAAATGTTCGTCTCGAAGAGTAGATCATTTCATCTCATTGCATCATTTTCATTTGAGCTCATCTTGATGCCCGAAATGCTGTTAGAAGAGTGCTATGTGATGTTAGTTTCTGTTTCTTAACAGAACTTGCACGTTTGTTACTTTTGCCATGATTGATGTGTGCACCCTATGATTTTGAGTCCTACATGTGTTTTGTAATATGCCATGCCATCTTTCCAGGGGTGTATGCCATGTATTTTTTTGATCTATGTGGTGACTATCACAAGCATGCAAAGTAGGTGTCCTGATGTTGCTGATTTCAGCTCTGTTTTAGCTGATTTTGATGCCATGTTAACTTGATGATACCGAGAGATCCATGCATATTTTGAGATACTTCAGTAAGGATGTTTTGTAAAACATGTCTTGCTCTATCCATCCATGCCTTTGTTTACAATTATGGAGTGCCATAGCTTGAGTCAATCGAGCTCTACTTTTGCTATCAAATGTTTCCTGGCAGATTGTTTACGTGTTATTCAATTTTGCAAAGGTTGTTGTGGTTGATCCATGTATGCTATGTTATTGTTCTTGCCATGTATGTCTTCTATGCCATGTCTTCTTGATGCATGTATGCTTAGCTTATCATTTAAGGCTCTGTAGTGAGTGCATTGAGCTTGTAAACATGCCTACTTGTTATCAGTTTTTGACATGCCATGTTGCTGAATCTGTTAACGAAACTTTCAATATTGACATGGGTGTTACTATATTTTCTGATCCTTTTTGGCTTATGGTCAGTAAGGGACTTTTGTTCTATGCTTTGAGTAGATTCATGCCATGCCATGTTTTGCTATTTTAAGTTCCTGTAGCATGTAGTTTTGTTGCTCTGAACATTGCAACCTGATGCTGTTTTTGCCATGTCCAGCCTGATATTTTGTGCACTTTTGTCATGCTTGTTTGAACCTGTTATGATGTGAACTAGCCGTAGCTCAGTGCTCATCTTTTGTCGAGCATCTTGTGTAGATCACTGCCATATACTTTGTTGGTACGTTTGGGTGCAGTAGCTTAATTAATTGTTGCTTGCTAAGTGGCATCATGCTGTTAATGGCAGATTTGCGCCATTCTTGTTTTGCTTGTCATTTCCAAACCGTGCATCCGTTTCCGGTGATCTTTATATCGATTTCAACCGAAATCATCTCATCTTTCCAGTGGCATACTTGGTTTGCCAAGTTGATGCCTAGTTCATCATTTACCTTCCGGAGCGCACATAAGCATTGCATGTCACATCATGCATACCATGTCATGTTTTGCATCATGTTGATTGTGCATTGCACCGTGATTTATTGTGGTTCCTTTGTTTGTGTTGTTGCTTTGGGTAGAGCCGGAGGCGAGTGCGTGAGCGAGGAACCTGTTGAGAACGCTTACGAGGATCAAGCTTTCGACAACTCGAGAACATTGCGAGCAAGATGACCATACCCTCGAAATCATTTCTATCTTTGCTATGCTAGTTGCTCGCTCTTTTGCTATGCCTATGCTGCGATGCCTACCACTTGCTTTATCATGCCACCCATATTGCCATGTCAGCCCTAACCATCCTTTTCCTAGCAAACCGTTGTTTGGCTATGTTACCGCTTTGCTCAGCCCTCTTATAGCGTTGCTAGTTGCAAGTGAAGCTGAAGTTTGTTCCTTGTTGGAACATGGAGATGTTGTTCCTTTTTGGAACATGTTTACTTGTTGGGGATATCACAATATATATCTGCTATAATTAATGCATCTATATACTTGGTAAAGAGTGGAAGGCTCGGCCTTATGCACAGTGTTTTGTTCCACTCTTGCCACCTAGTTTCCGTCATACGGTGTTATGTTCCTTGATTTTGCGTTCCTTACGGTTGGGTGATTTATGGGACCCCTTGACAGTTCGCTTTGAATAAGACTCGTCCAGCAAGGCCCAACTTTGGTTTTACCATATGCCGCCTAAGCCTTTTCCCCGGGTTTCGCGAGCCCGAGGGTCATCTTTATTTTAACCCCGGGCCAGTTCTCCTCACGAGTGCTGGTCCAAACCTGTCGACCGCCGGTGGCCATCGGGGCAACTCGAGCTGGCCTCTTGAAAGTTTGGACAATCCGGTGTGCCACGAGAACGAGATATGTGCAGCTCCTATCGGGATTTGTCGGCACATTCGGGCGGCTTTGCTGGTCTTGTTTTATTCTGTCGAAATGTCTTGTAGTCCGGGATTCGAGATTGATCGGGTCTTCCCGTAGAAGGAATATCCTTCGTTGACCGTGAGAGCTTATAATGGGCTAAGTTGGGACACCCTGCGGGGTAATATCTTTCAAAGCCGTGCCCGCGGTTATGAGGCAGATGGGAATTTGTTAATGTCGGTTGTAGAAGACCGAAGTTGACCTCAAATAAAATACACATCAACAGCGTGTGTAACCGTGATGGTCTCTTCTCGGCGGTCCGGGAAGTGAACACGGTGTTGGAGTTATGTCTGACGTAAGTAGTTCAGGATCACTTCTTGATCGCTACTAGTTTCACGACCGTGCTTGCCTCTCTTCTCGCTCTCTTTTGTGAAATAGCCACCATATATGCTAGTAAACTTGCTGCAGCTCCACTTTACTTCTCTGTCCTTCCTATAAGCTTAAATAGTCTTGATCTCGGGTGTGAGATTGCTGAGTCCCGTGACTCACGATACTTCAAAAACAGTTGCGAGGTTCCGACGAGGCCGGTGCAGGTGACTCAACCGAGCTCAAGTGGGAGTTCGACGAGGCGTGGTCGTTACTATGTGTCTTTTCCAGATGATCAGTAGTGGTGCCCAGTTGGGACGATCGGGGATCTGTGTAGCATTTGGGGTATCTTCTTTTATTTTGGTTCCGTAGTCGGACCTTGAGTGTACTCAATGATGGATGTTTATTTATGTATTTGTGTGAAGTGGCGTTCGTAAGCCAACTATGTATCTCTTTCCTTATTTATTACATGGGTTGTGTGAAGATTACCTCACTTGCGACATTGCTTTCAATGCGGTTATGCCTCTAAGTCGTGCCTCGACACGTGGGAGATATAGCCGCATCGGGGGCGTTACAACAGGTATCTCTTTAAGTCCTGCAGTGCAGCCTCCGCTTCCGGAGTCCATTTCATTGGACCTGCCTATTTCAATATTTTGAAAAATGGCAGGGCGCGCTCAGTAGACCTAGAGATAAACCTGCTGAGAGCAGCTACGCAACCGGCAAGTCTTCGTACATCCTTGACGCGCTTTGGTGCTTCAATCTGCTCAATGGCCTTGATTTTGTCGGGATTGGCTTCAATTCCCATTGAGACCACGAAGAACCGAGAAGCTTCTTGGAGGGGACTCAAACACACACTTCTCAGGGTTGAGCTTGAGGTTGATCTTGTGCAGATTTGCAAAGGTTTCGTCTAAATCTTGAATCAGAGTTGCCTTGTCCTTGCTTTTGACCACTATGTCATCCATGTAGGCTTCCACATTTCTGTGTATTTGAGGCTCAAAAGTGTGATGAACTACTCTTGCAAATGTTGAACCAGCATTCTTTAAACCGAAAGGCATCCGTACAAAACAGTATGTGCCACATGGGGTGATGAATGCGGTTTTCTCCTCATCCTCTTCTGCCATGAAGATCTGATGGTACCCTGAGTATGCATCAAGAAATGAAAGCAAATCACATCCGGCCGTGGAGTCAACAATCTGATCGATGCGCGGCAAGGGAAATGGGTCTTTGGGACAAGCTTTATTAACATCAGTGAAGTCGATACAAAGCCTCCATTTCCCGTTTGCCTTGCACACGGCTACAGGGTTGGCCAACCACATAGGATGGAGCACTCCTCTGACAAGGCCTGCTGCTTCCAATTTCTTGATCTCTTCTGCGATGAATTCTTGGCGCTCCACTGCTTGCTTTCTGACTTTCTGTTTGACGGGCCGCGCGTGAGGACAGACGGCAAGATGGTGCTCAATTACTTTCCTGAGAACACCGGGGATGTCAGACGGTTGCCACGCAAACACGTCGACGTTCGCCCGTAGGAAAGCAACGAGTGCGCCTTCCTATTTAGGGTCGAGAGTGGCACTGATGGTGAAGGTACCACCAGTGCCGTCCTCCTTGGCGGACACCTTCTTGGTCTTTGGTGGAGCTGTCGTCGTCTTCTTACACTTGCCGATGGAGCTCGATGGTGCATCCTCGACGGTAGCGCAGCACTCCGAAGAGGTGCGCTTGCCAGAGTGGGCATCAGAGATCTTGCCGGACTTAGTCTTCTTCTTCCCCGGAGCTTCAGCGGCAAGTGACTTGCTATCTGTTGCAGCTGCTGCTTCCGGTAGATCTTGTCGGCGCAGATAAGAGCATCCTTCTTGTCGCCAGGGCGAAACACTTATCGGGCCTGGCATCTTGAGCAAATTGTATGCATAATGAGAGGCTGCCATGAACTTGGCGAGTCTTTGGGCGACCAAGTATCCCATTGTAAGGCAATGGAAAATCAGCAACGTCAAAAGTGACCCTCTCGATCCTGAAGTTCAACTCGCTGCCAAACGTCACCGCAACGTGATCTTTCCCTTCGGCTTGCTCCTTCCCGGATTGATTCCTTGGAATGTGCCTGTCTCTTCGAGCTCTCCATCAGGGATCTGAAGCTTCTGGAGTACCGCGGAGGAGATCAGGTTTAAGCCGGCCCCACCGTCAACTAGCATCTTGGTGACCTTGAGGTTGCGGATAGTTGGTGAAACCAACATCGGCAAGCACCGACCGCAGATTATGCGATCGGGTGGTCCTCAATATCAAAGATGATAGGCGTCTTGGACCATTTCGAGGCTTGCGTGACTCAATGGATGGTTACGCGCATTGACTTCCGCATCCACCGCTTGAGTTGGCGGTGTGAAGTATGCAGAAAAGCACCGCCAAACAACGCACAAGGCCTCGTGGCTTTCTGGAACTCCTGCTCATCGGTCTCATCATCATCCATGTCTTCATCGTCGTCGTCATCTCCATCCTTGTCGCGGCCGCGAGGAGGTCTGTCTCCTTGCCGCTGCTTGGACTTGCCGCGGCGTCCTCCCCGGCCGGGGCGTTTCTTGCTAGGTCCTCCAGCACCTTCCTGAGCCTTCTCCTTGTCGCGCCGCTCGTATTCAGCCTTCTGCTACTCAACAAGCTGCTCGACCTTCTTGCAGCTCTGGAGGTCATGGCCCTTGGTGCGGTGGATCTTGCAATATCGCTTGTTGGAGCCGTCACCTTGTCGGCGATCGCCACAGCTTGGCGGTTGGTGTCGCGGCAACCTCCTTGCCGAGCTACCAACTTTGGCTTTCTTGGCGCCACCTCCGTTGCGGACTGCTCGACAACTAGCACATCTCTGCTTTTTTCTTTACATTGCTCCGCCGCGGCTTTTCTTTGCCGGGCGGACCCCTCACTATCGAGATCCTGCTGCCTCCACATTCTCTCAGGGAGTCTCCTCCCTTCTTCAAAGACGCGCACACTTGTCGGCCAGGGCATATAGCTCATCGACGTCCTTGATCTTGTACATCGCCATCTCCTCCGCATCCTGCGGTTCCGCGCGTTCGATGGAGCGCGCTGATTACCGTGGCGGGGTGGACATTTGGGATGTTGTGTTGTACACGGCTGAATCTCTGAATGAACTTGCGCAGGGCTCTCCTTCCTTCAGGCGGCAGATGAAGGTCGCTCTCTTGGCCATGAGGTTTGTGGCCACCGTGAAGGTGCCAACAAGCGATGGCATAGATCTGCCCAAGAGGATATGGAGTTGTCCGGCAAGTGCATGAGCCAGATCGACATTGGGCTTGAGTACGGTGGGAAGTAGTTGGCGGGATCTTGTCGTCTCGCCCCCCGGCAGCTTGCACCGCAATGGTGTAAATGCTGAGGAACTCCGACCGATGCGTCTTGCCGTCGTACTTCTCTAGTACGTCTGGCTTGAAATTCTTCTTGCTGGGCCACTGGACTTGCCGCAGCTCACGAGTGAACGCAGGGCAACCTACCGCGTACGGCAAGTCGCATGGTTCCCCTGGCGCATGCATATCGACAGAGGGCCCAGCGCGCTGGTCGGATTGACGCCGCGCTTCTCTTCGGTGCTCGATGCGAGTTCGAGCGTCTTCTTGTTGTCGTTCGTGAAGAACTTGGCGCTGATCGCGACGAGCTCGCGGATCTGATGACGCGGTGGAGTCGCTGTCGAGGTGGATCCCACGAGTTGGCGATCTTGGCCTTCGGGGTGGAGAGTGCATGCTGGTTGCACCCCCACAGGTTTCGTCGCCACCAGCTCGTGCCTTGTCGTCCTGCCGCGGCAGCGATGTAGTCGGTTGCCGCGGAGTGTCGCCGTTGGCAAAGCCGATGAGACTCTGGATGGTGGCCCTCCATTCGTCGACCTTGTCGGCTGTTGGAGGGTAATCTAGGAGCAGTTGAGCTCTCGCCAAAGCTTCTGCTGGAGTGGTGGACGGCAGAGGCGAACGGTGCGAGGAGCAGGATATGCTCGGACTTCTAACTATGTTAGAAGGAGCAGTATCTCGTCCAGGCGACCGTGCCTCGCCCGTGCCAGCATGTTAGCGTGCACGCTGGTCTTGAGGGCCTCGGGATCCACCAGCTCGATCTTGATCCAACGAGCGCATGGTACTGTGAATACCATGACGCTGTCGGTCCCGCGCCTCCTGAGATGGACGCGGTGCATGCACGGACGCCGAGGTCTGCGCAGCCTTGTCCTTGGACTTGGCAGCATCATGAGCTCCCTCGCTGGCGCCCGTTCTTCCGCCCGTGTCTACCCCACCACCCATTTGCTCCGGTGGTGGTGGGATCGACGTGGACGGCTCCGCTGCCGCCGAAGCCTTCTTCTTCGGTGGCATGTCGATGAAGATGATGAAGATGTTGCTCGTGTGAACGCCGGATCAGGTTCACACAGCCTCGACGCCCCCTACCTGGCGCGCCAAAGATGTCGGGAAGCTGATCGGACCCGCGAACACCTATGGGACGGCGGACCGAGCCCCTTCGGTTCGGTGGGGGCGGAGGTCGCACGAAGAGCAGATCGAGGCGGCTAACACGAGCAGTTTACCCAACTTGAGCTCTCCGGAGAGATAATACTCCTACTGTTGCTTGTCCGATTGTATTACTGTTCTTGCTAGGGCGCCGAGAGCTATAAGACCTAGCGTGAGTGTTCTCTGGTTTCGAATCAACCGACCCCCCCTCTCGTTGCGTATGGGCCTCCTTTTATATGCTCAAGGGTCACCGACAGGTGGCAACGAGACAAGGGCAAAAGGTAAAATGAGTTGCGGTTGGTACAGCTACTTGTACGATGTATCATACCTAACCACGACGGCAGGGACAAAAGCATTAAATGCCCGTCTAAGTCGACTAAACAGTGCGAAAGGGACCGTCGGGGCGCCACCGTTTGCCACGATGGCAATCTTGTCGATGCCGCTTACCACCGACTCCGCTGGCGCTGGCGTCTTGCCACGCGCTGGAAAGGTCCCATGGCGACACGCTTGGTGGATGTCTTTGGAGCGCAGAACGGAGTGGTAGTCTGCCGCGACAAGCGCCTTTGCATGTTGTTGCCTTGTCGCGTCCGGAAGCTTGTCGCTCACCGGGCCTTCCCGGCAAACTCCTCTTGCCGGGGCCTTGTCTTCTAGGTGCCTTGAGTGGCCTTCCCGGCAAGCTCCTCTTGCCGGGGCCTTGTCTCCTTGGCTTAAATACTTTGTTCTTGAATGGCTCCAAAGGAACCACGGAGGATCTTGGCGGTCACCGGCAAGCCTTGCATGAGGTCTTCTGCGATTGCCGTGCATGAGTTCGGGATACTAGGGTACCCCTACTCTAGTACACCGACAGGTATTCTCTGCAAGCACTGAAATAAGTGGTAACAGATAGTTTTGTGATAAGATAAATTGTAACGAGCAACAAGTAACAAGAGTAAATAAAGTGCAGCAAGGTGGCCCAATCCTTTTTGTAGCAAAGGACAAGCCTGGACAAACTATTATAATAGGAAAAGCGCTCCTGAGGACACATGGGAATATCGTCAAGCTAGTTTTCATCACGTTCATATGATTCGCAATCGGTACTTTGATAATTTGATATGTGGGTGGACCGGTGCTTGGGTGCTGTTCTTACTTGAACAAGCATCCCACTTATGATTATCCTCTATTGCAAGCATCCGCGACTACAACAAAAGTATTAAGGTAAACCTAACCATAGCATGAAACATATGGATCCAAATCAGCCCCTTACGAAGCAACGCATAAACTAGGGTTTAAGCTTCTGTCACTCTAGTAACCCATCATCTACTTATTACTTCACAATGCCTTCCTCTAGGCCCAAATAATGGTGAAGTGTTATGTAGTTGACGTTCACATAACACCACTAGAGGCTAGACAACATACATCTCATCAAAATATCGAACGAATACCAAATTCACATGACTACTAATAGCAAGACTTCTCCCTTGTCCTCAGGAACAAACGTAACTACTCACAAAGCATATTCATGTTCATAATCAGAGGGGTAATAATATGCCTAAAGGATCTGAACATATGATCTTCCACCAAATAAACCAACTAGCATCAACTACAAGGAGTAATCAACACTACTAGCAACCTACTAGCACCAATCCCGGACTTGGAGATAAGAATTGGATACAAGAGATGAACTAGGGTTTTGAGAGGAGATGGTGCTGGTGAAGATGTTGATGGAGATTGCCCTCTCCCGATGAGAGGAGCATTGGTGATGATGATGGTGATGATTTCCCCCTCCGGGAAAGTGTCCCAGCAGAACAGCTCTGCCGGAGCCCTAGATTGGTTCCGCCAAGGTTCCGCCTCGTGGCGGCGGAGTCTCGTCCCGAAAGGTTGCTTTTTATTTTTTTTCTCATCGAAAGACTTCATATAGGAGAAGATGGGCGTCGGAGAGCCACCAGGGGGGCCACGAGGTAGGGGGGCGCGTCCTAGGGGGGCGTCCCCACCCTCGTGAGCAGGGTGTGGGCCCCCTGGCCTTCATCTTTGGCGACGATTTTTCTTTATTTGTTTTAAGATATTCCGTGGAGTTTCAGGACTTTTGGAGTTGCGCAGAATAGGTCTCTAATATTTGCTCCTTTTCCAGCCCAGAATTCCAGCTGCCGGCATTCTCCCTCTTCATGTAAACCTTGTAAAATAAAAGAGAATAGCCATAAGTATTGTGACATAACGTGAAATAACAGCCCATAATGCAATAAATATCAATATAAAAGCATGATGCAAAATGGACGTATGAATCTTTATCGGTCAAACCGCATAACAACATACGTTGTTCCCTTTGTCGTCGGTATGTTACTTGCCCGAGATTCGATCATCGGTATCATCATACCTAGTTCAATCTCGTTACTGGCAAGTCTCTTTACTCTTTTCGTAATGCATCATCCTGCAACTAACTCATTAGTCACATTGCTTGCAAGGCTTATAGTGATGTTCATTACCGAGAGGGCCCAGAGATACCTCTCCGAAACACGGAGTGACAAATCCTAATCTCGATCTATGCCAACCCAACAAACAGCTTCGGAGACACCTGTAGAGCATATTTATAATCACCTAGTTATGTTGTGACGTTTGATAGCACACAAGGTGTTCCTCCGATATCCGGGAGTTGCATAATCTCATAGTCTGAGGAACATGTATAAGTCATGAAGAAAGCAGTAGCAATGAAACTGTAATGATCATAATGCTAAGCTAACGAATGGGTATTGTCCATCACATCATTCTCCTAATGATGTGATACCGTTCATCAAATGACAACACATGTCTATGGTTAGGAAACATAACCATCTTTGACAAACAAGCTAGTCAAGTAGAGGCATACTAGGGACACTCTGTTTTTGTCTATGTATTCACACATGTAATAAGTTTCCGGTTAATACAATTCTAGCATGAATAATAAACATTTATCATGATATAAGGAAATAAATAATAACTTTATTATTGCCTCTAGGGCATATTTCCTTCAGTGGGGCGCCCTAGGGCTGGCCCCCGGCCCCCTAGGGGTGCGCCTGGGCAGCCTCCTCCTCCCCTCGACCTATATATATGAGAGGAGGGAGAGGGGAAACACATACCATGATCCCCTAGCCGTGTGCGGCACCCCTCTCCCTCTAGTTCATCCTTGGTCATAATTTTCATAGTGCTCGGTGAAGCCTGCGGAGATAGTTGCACCACCACCGTCCCCATGCCATCGTGTTGGCGAACTCATCTACTACTTCGCCTCTCTTGCTGGATCGAGAAGACGAGGACATCATCAAGCTGAATGTGTGCTGAACGCGGAGGGCTCGTACGTTCGGTACTTGATCGGGCGGATCATGAAGGTGTACGACTACATCAACCGCGTTGATAAACGCTTCCGCTTAACGGTCTACAAGGGTACATAGACATACTCTCCCCTCTCGTAGCTATGCATCTTCATGAGATCTTGCGTGTGCGTAGAATTTTTTTGTTTTCCATGCAACGTTCCCCAACAGTGGCATCATGAGCCAGGTCTATGCGTAGATGATATGCACGAGTAGAACACAAAGAAGTTGTGGGCGGTGATAGTCATACTGCTTACCACCAACGTCTTATTTTGATTCGGCGGCATTGTGGGATGAAGCGGCCCGGACCAACCTTACATGTCCACGCACATGAGACCGGTTCCACCGACTGACATGCAACTTGTTTTGCATAAAGGTGGATGGCGGGTGTCTATTTCTCCTACTTTAGTTGAATCGAATTTGACTACGTCTGGTCCTTGAAGAAGGTTAAAACAACAAACTTGATAATCAGTGTTGTGGTTTTGCGTAGTTAAGAATGGTTCTTGCTAGTTGGCCGTAGCAGCCACGTAAAACTTGCAACAACAAAGTATAGGACGTCTAACTAGTTTTTGCAGGGCATGTTGTGATATGATATGGTAAAGATATGATGTGATATATGTTGATGTATGAGATGATCATGTTTTGTAATAAGTTCACGATTTGCATGTCGATGAGTACGACAACCGGCAGGAGCCTTAGGGTTGTCCTTAATTTGTATGACCTGCGTGTCAATCACTTAAGCGCCACGTAATTGCTTTACTTTATCGCTATGCGTTAACAAAGTTGTAGAAGCAATAGTTGGCGAGATGACCTCGACGCTACGATGGAGATCAAGGTGTCGTGCCGGTGATGATGGAAATCATGCTGATGCTTTGGAGATGAAGATCAAAAGAACAAGATGATGATGGCCATATCATGTCAAATATTTTTGATTGCATGTGATGTTTATCCTTTATCATCTTATTTTGCTTAGAACGACGGTAGCATTATAAGATGATCCATTCACTTAATTTCAAGGTAAAAGTGTTCTCCCTAAGTATGCACCGTTGCCAAAGTTTGTCGTTTCGAAGCACCTCGTGATGATTGGGTGTGATAGACTCTACGTTCACATATAACGGGTGTAAGCCAGTTTTGCACATGCAGAATATTTGGGTTAAACTTGACGAGCCTAGCATGTACATACATGGTCTCGGAACACTGGAGACCGAAAGGTCGAACGTGAGTCATATAGTAGATATGATCAACACAGAGATGCCCACCATTGAAGACTACCCCATCTCACATGATGATCGGACATGGGTTAGTTGATTTGGATCATGTATCACTTAGACAAATTTTAGGGATGTTGATTTAAGTGTGAGTTCCTTAGTAATTTGATTAGTTGAACTAAAACTTATCATGAACTTAGTCCTAATAGTCTCTGCAAATCTATGCTGTAGATCAATGGCCCCTGCTACCGTTCCCTTGAATTTTAATGCGTTCCTAGAGAAAGCTAAGTTGAAAGATGATGCTAGCAACTACACGAATTGGGTCCGTAACTTGAGGATTATCCTCATTGCTGCACAGAAGAATTATGTCCTTGATGCACCGCTAGGTGATAGACCTGCTGTAGGAGCTACTGCAGATGTTATGAACATCTGGCAGGCTCGATCTGATGACTACTCAATAGTTCAGTGTGCCATGCTTTACGACTTAGAACCGGGACTTCAAAGACGTTTTGAATGCCACAGAGCATATGAGATGTTCCAAGAGCTGAAGTTGACATTTCAAGCTAATTCCCGGGTTGAGAGATATGAAGTCTCCAACAAGTTCCATAGCTGCAAGATGGAGGAGAACAGTTCTGTCAGTGAACACATACTCAAAATGTCTGGGGTATCATAACCACTTGACTCAGGTGGGAATTGATCTTCCAATTCAGAGTGTTGTTGACAGAGTTCTTCAGTCATTGCTACCTCTTGAGCTTGCGTTGGATTTGCTCGAAGAGGAGAGGATAATGCAGCAGAGTAGCGTAAGTATTTCCCTCAGTTTTTGAGAACCAAGGTATCAATCCAGTAGGAGGCCATGCGCAAGTCCCTCGTACCTGCACAAAACAAATAGCTCAACGCAACCAACACGATTAGGGGTTGTCAATCCCTTCACGGTCACTTACGAGAGTGAGATCTGATAGATAAATTTTTTGGTATTTTTGGTATAAAGATGCAAAGTAAAATAAAAAGCAAAGTAAAAAAGCAAAGCAATAATAAAGTATGGAAGATTGATATGATAGAGAATAGACCCGGGGGCCATAGATTTCACTAGTGGCTTCTCTCAAGAGCATAAGTATTTTACGGTGGGTGAGCAATTCTTCATTGAGCAATTGATGAATTGAGCATAGTTATGAAAGTATCTAGGTATGATCATGTATATAGGCATCACGTCCGAGATAAGTAGACCGACTTCGCCAAAGATCTACTACTATTCCTCCACTCATCGACCGCTATCCAAAGCATGCATCTAGAGTATTAAGTTAATGAAAATAGAGTAACGCCTTAAGCAAGATGACATGATGTAGAGGATAAATTCATGCAATATGATAAAACCCCATCTTGTTCTCCTCGATGGCAACAATACAATACGTGTCTTGCTGCCCTTACATCCTTTGGGAAAGGACACCGCAAGATTGAACCCAAAGCTAAGCACTTCTCCCATTGCAAGAACTACCAATCTAGTTGACCAAACCAAACGGATAATTCGAAGGGACTTGCAAAGATAACCAATCATACATAAAAGAATTCAGAGAAGATTCAAATATTGCTCATAGATAATCTTGATTATAAAACCACAATTCATCAGTCACAACAAACACACTGCAAAAAGAAGATTACATCGAATAGATCTCCACGAGAGAGGGGGAGAACATTGTATTGAGATCCAAAAAGAGAGAAGAAGCCATCTAGCTACTAACTATGGACCCGAAGGTCTGAAGTACACTACTCACACTTCATCAGAGAGGCTATGATGATGTAGAAGCCCTCCGTGGTGGATTCCCCTTCAGGCGGACCTCCGAAACAGGCCCCAAGATGGGATCTCGTGGATACAGAAAGTTGCGGCGGTGGAATTAGGTTTTTGGCTCCATATCTGATCGTTTGGGGGTACGTAGGTATATATAGGAGGAAGAAGTATGTCGGTAGAGCAACAGGGGGCCCACGAGGGTGGAGGGCGCGCCTGGGGGGGGAGGGCGCGCCCCCCTACCACGTGCCTTCCCTGTTGATTGCTTGACATAGGGTCCAAGTCTCCTGGATCATGTTCGGTGAGAAAATCACGTTCCCGAAGGTTTCATTCCGTTTGGACTCCGTTTGATATTCCGTTTCTTCGAAACAATGAAATAGGCAAAAAAAACAGCAAATCTGGGCTGGGCCTCCGGTTAATAGGTTAGTCCCTAAAGTAATATAAAAGTGGAAAATAAAGCCCAATATGGTCCAAAACAGTAGATAATATAGCTTGGAGCAATCAAAAATTATAGATACGTTGGAGACGTATCAGGCATCCCCAAGCTTAATTCCTGCTCGTCCTCGAGTAGGTAAATGATAAAAAGATAATTTTTGATGCGGAGTGTGAAAGTGCAACTATCCCGAGGTGGTTTTGGTAATTCATAACAACATATAGCTCATTGAGCTAATGCTATTCCAAGACTATTATTTCAGGAAAGCTCAATGAATGGCATGGCATGGATGATGAAAGTGGATCCCTCAAAATACTAAGGACAAAGGATTGGCTCAAGCTCAAAAGCTCAAGACTCTTCATTTTACAGTTTAGTGATCCAAGATCACATTGAGTCTATAGGAAAAGCCAATACTATCAAGAAGGGATGAGGTGTTGCTTAATGAGCCTCTTGCTTCATGTGCTTAGTGATATGCTCCAAAACCCTCAACTACTTTCTCACATCCACAAATGACCTAAATCTAAAGCCAAAATCGGTCACACCGATTCTTTCTATCCGGCGCCACAGATTCCAAAAGTCATAGCCACTGCCACAAACCCTAAGCAAATCGGTCTTACCGATAGGGATCTCGGTCTCACCGAGATGGGGTTGCAATCTCTCTGTTTCCCTTCGTAACGTTTCGGTCTAACCGAAGTGAGCGATCGGTCCCACCGAGATTGCAATGTAAACTCTCTGTTTCCTTTTTGTAACATTTCGGTCTTACCGAAAAGAGCAAATCGGTCCCACCGAGTTTACCTGACCAACTCTCTGGAAAGCTTATTACCAAAATCGGCCTCACCGAGTTTGTGTAATCGGTCTCATCGAGATTACGTTATGCCCTAACCCTAACCATCTCGGTCTCACCGAGATGCATGTCAGTCCCACCGAAAATCACTAACGGTCACTAGGTTTACTAAATCGGTCCGACCGAGTTTAATGATTCGGTCCCACCGGGTTTGGTAAATTGTGTGTAACGGTTAGATTTTGTGTGGAGGCTATATATACCCCTCCACCTCCTCTTCATTCGTGGAGAGAGCCATCAGAACGAACCTACACTTCCAACTTACCATTTCTGAGAGAGAACCACCTACTCATGTGTTGAGGCTAAGATATTCCATTCCTACCATATGAATCTTGATCTCTAGCCTTCCCCAAGTTGCTTTCCACTCAAACCCTCTTTCCACCAGATCCAAATCCTATGAGAGAGAGTTGAGTGTTGGGGAGACTATCATTTGAAGCACAAGAGCAAGGAGTTCATCATCAACACACCATTTGTTACTTCTTGGAGAGTGGTGTCTCCTAGATTGGCTAGGTGTCACTTGGGAGCCTCCGACAAGATTGTGGAGTTGAACCAAGGAGTTTGTAAGGGCAAGGAGACCGCCTACTTCGTGAAGATCTACCGCTAGTGAGGCAAGTCCTTCGTGGGCGACGGCCATGGTGGGATAGACAAGGTTGCTTCTTCGTGGACCCTTCGTGGGTGGAGCCCTCCGTGGACTCGCGCAGCCGTTACCCTTCGTGGGTTGAAGTCTCCATCAACGTGGATGTACGATAGCACCACCTATCGGAACCACGACAAAAACATCCATGTCTCCAATTGCGTTTGAATCCTCCAAACCCTTCCCTTTACATTCTTGCAAGTTGCATGCTTTATTTTCCGCTGCCTATATACTCTTTGCATGCTTGCTTGAATTGTGTGATGATTGCTTGACTTGTCCTAAAATAGCTAAAATCTTCCAAACGATAAAATTGGGAAAAGGTTAAGTTTTTATTGGTCAAGTAGTCTAATCACCCCCCCCCCTCTAGACATACTTCAAGGTCCTACAAGTGGTATCAGAGCTTTGGTCTCCATTTGCTTTGATTTCCATAGCTTTTGGGGGTCATAGCCTTGGTTTCACAACCTAGGAGAGTATGGCGTCTAGTGAGGGAAATTATCACCGTAGAGGTCCTTACTTTGATGGTACTAATTTTGCTAGTTGGAAGCATAAGAAGAAAATGCATATTCTTGGACATAACCCCGCCGTTTGGGCAATTATCTGTATTGGCTTGCAAGGTGAATTCTTCGACGGGAGAGAACCGAACCGTGAAGCTAATGCGGAAGAATTGAAGATGCTACAATACAACGCTCAAGCATGTGACATCATCTTCAACGGATTGTGCCCCGAAGAATTCAACAAAATCAGCCGTCTTGAGAATGCAAAGGAAATTTGGGATACTTTGATTGATATGCATGAAGGTACCGAGTCCGTCAAGGAATCCAAGTTGGATGTGCTCCAAAGTCGGCTTGACAAGTTCAAAATGAAGGATGGTGAAGGTGTCGCTGAAATGTACTCTAGGCTTGCTCTTATCACAAATGAGATTGCTGGCTTAGGGAGTGAAGAGATGACCGACAAATTCATCATCAAGAAAATCCTAAGAGCATTGGATGGAAAGTATGATACCGTGTGCACATTGATCAAAATGATGCCAAACTAGAAAGATCTCAAGCCAACGGAAGTCATTGGAAGGATTGTTGCTCATGAGATGTCACTCAAGGATAAGGAGGAACTTCACAACAAGTCAAGTGGTGCTTACAAAGCCTCAAGTGAAGCCCCCACATCATCAAGTGAGAAACCAACCTTCAATGAAGAATTGAGCTTAATGGTGAAGAACTTCAACAAATTCTACAAAAGTAGAAGCAAAGAAAGAAGCTCCAAGTCAAGGTCTTACAATGACAAGAGATCTTCTAGTCAAGAGCACAATTGCTACAATTGTGGGAGATCCGGACACTACTCCAATGAGTGTACGGCACCCTACAAAAGAAGAGAAGATTCTCCAAAAAGAAGAAGCAAAAGAGAAGAATCACCACCAAGAGAGAGGAGGAGTAGAGATGATCGTTATGAACGAAGACCCTCACGGAGAACTAAGGATTCGGAAAGAAAGGACAAGTCATCAAGGGGCTACACAAAACGAAGACATCAAGCTCATATTGGTGAATGGGTTTCCGGCTCCGACTCCGACAATCACTCTGAGAGAAGCTATCACTCCGACTCCGAATATACTCAAGATGAAGGTGTTGCCGGTCTAGCACTTGTGTCAACCAACTCCTACGACATATTTGAATCACCAAATGAAGGAATTGGTAGATGCTTCATGGACAAAGGTCCTAAGGTAACACACCCCGAGTATGTTGATTTTAATAGTGATGAAGATGACTTGCTTGTGGATGATGATTTACTTGTTGACAACTCTAGTGATGCATACTATGATGAAACGTCAATTAATCATGCCAATCAAACGAATGACAATGACAAGGAGAAAATTGAGCTTCTAACTAAAGAACTAAACACTCTTAAGTTGGCTCATGAAACTATCTTCGAAGATCATTGAGAACTTTTAAGGGCTCATGAGAAGTTACGCTTTGAAAAGCTCAATCTTGAGCAAGAGCATGAGTTCTTAAAGGCAATCAATGATGATCTCCGCAAGAAAAGTTCTTCTTACATTGCCAAGCGTTTACTCTTATCTACTTACATGCCTCAAGTCAAGTCTAGTAACAAGTACAAGAAAGATACTTCCTCTAGTAGTAACAATAACAATGTCAAATCCAATGTTGTTGCTTCTAGTAGTTCTCTTGATTCCACTAATGATTCTCTTAGCCAAGTTACACTTGAGCAAGAAAATAGTTTATTGAAGGGAATTATAGAAAAGGTGTTTACAAGAGCCTTGCCGGAGTAAGCAATTCGAGGAAATTGTATGCAAAGCAAGGAAGGCACGGAAGAATCAAGGTGTTGGTTTTGAACGAAAGTTCAACGCCAATGGAGTTGAGTGGGAAGAAGATCAATACGCCAATACAAAGTTTGTTCCCCAACAAGAGAAGTATGATCCTACTTCCTTCAAGGGGACACAAGCTCAAGATGATCTTCCACCACAAGACCACAAGAACAAAGGCAAGGACAAGCTTCAAGAAGAGATAGATGCATTTGAAGAAGCACCTAAAGCCTCGTTCGAGTGGGTCCCCAAGACTATGTCTAGTTCTACTTCATCAAGTAAGGATTCCCATCAAGATGATGTGGATCCCGAAGAAGAAGAACTAGAGAGTTCTTGAGGGTGACTCCGCCAACATTCTTCACTCATATCATTTTGGCAAGAACAAGTGCAATCAACTTTCACATCTTGCACTAGTTCGAGGAGTCACAAACCCTCATGTTGGTAAGGCAAGGGACAAGGTAACCTAATGTTTTCATGGACATCATCTTGTGTGTGCATCACTCTATGTCTATGGATATTCTTGTTTGTTCCTTGTGGGACTAACCCATGTAGGCAAGTTGAAAGTGCAACTCACTCCAAAGGATTGCTCCAAATGATCTACATCAACGTTGAGCATCTACATCTTCAACACCTACATGAAGTCATCATCGACAAAACCCAAGGTTAGTTCATCCCTCTAAGGGGGGATCTCACATCTAGGGGGAGCTTAACTCTAAGAATTGAGTCAAAGCAACTCTAATGGTGTGAACACATTAATGCATTATGTAAAAGTGGTAACCCCACTTGAGCTTAAACGATGAGTATGACCTATGATCAAATGTTCTCATTTGACTCCTAAGTCAATATGCTCATATATAGATGACCTAGTCATCGCCAATTGCTTGATAGATGCTAGAATTGGTTGTGCATGCTTTGCCACATATTTCAATTGCCATCTTATTGTGTGGGCATGTTGGTGCATATTTTACTCATTCAAGGACATCCACTTGTTGTTTTGTTTGTTTGGTTTCTTTTCTTTGTGCCAAGTGGATGGACAAGAATGCCTAAGAACCTTCTTTAGCTATCTATGCTTTTCTCGTCTCAAACTCTATTCATGCTACATCACAAAATTTGATCAAGTCAGATTCGAACCACTTTGTGTGAGGAGCACTTTCGAGTCCCGATTCGTCATAGACTAAACTTCCAAAACCTCTTAATGATTCTCGGTCGACCGATCCTTCCATTTCGGTCCTACCGAGATCATCAAGTTGATCTGAGTTTTCAATCTCGGTGCAACCGATTTGAACTTTTCGGTCTCACCGATTTGTCAGAATCGAACACGTTATGCATCTCGGTGCCAACGAGTTGTTCCACTCGGTCACACCGACAGGTCGAGCTATATATAGCCACGGGCAAAATTTTGAAATTTCTCCAAACCCTTCGCCACAAGCAACAGCTCGCTCTGCCATCGTGGTCTCCGGATCGTCTCCTCGTCGCCAGCAGCCTCCTGTCGCTGGTCTCCGCCGCCGTCAACGGATTCCGTCCCCGCCGTTGCCGTCGTAGCAAGTCCACCGCCAAGTTAGGGTATGGACTTAAACTTTGTGCTATCCACATCTGATTCCTGGCACATTGTTTTCATATTGATTCTTGCCACGACTGAAAATCTTCTATCCAGCCAAAGTAGTTCATAGATTAGATGTGATTCAAATTTTTAGGTTTAGGTTTCCGCCGAAACCATCTCGGACCCACCGATTTGAAAAACTCGGTCTCACCGATTTGGCTTATGCCATTGCACTAGTGACTCTCGGTCTGACCGAGAATTACTAATCGGTGCTATCGATTTGAGGATTCTGTGAAACCCTAGCAGTCTCGGTACCACCGAACTGAAACTCGGTCCAACAGAGATCATCAGTTTAGGTTCCAAAACTGCTTCAGTATCACCGAGTTTGAAAATTGGTGGATCCGAAATGCTTTCGTGGAAAACTAAGACTGAACTTTTGAGTCATTCTTTTGCAAAAACCTCTGCATTTTGTGATGCTCATCTTTTCTATCTCATCTATAACTCTTCACAGGGTCAGCAGTCAGCTTTTGCAGAATGTCTGGTCAAAGTGACAGCTAGAACAGGTCAGAAGAGCAGATGGACTTGAGTGAGGGCACTAGTCCCTCAACTTCAGATGAAGGGAGCAGAAGTACTCCTAGCAACCTGCCTAAGGCTGCAACTAGGCAAAGGAGGAAAAGAACTTCAGATTCAGAGGATGAAGATTACAAAGCTGAGGAAGATGAGGCTACCTCCAAGAAAGTGGTGCTCAAGAAGGAATATGGCTCAGCAAAGAATGCAAAGCCAGGCATGAAGACCAAAAGGCCTGCAGGAAGACAACCAATGTCCAAAGCCAGAGTGTCTACACAAGCTTCTTTGGAAACCCAACCCAAAGAACCAGCTGCTGAAGGGAAGAAAAGAAAGGAAAGGGTCAAGATGACCATGTCCTGAGTTATTGGGAAGCCTTCCATGATGGAAGAGGAAGATGAAATTGCTGCACCAGCTCCAAAGGCACCAAAGCTTATGGGTGATGCAATTAGATCAGGGGCTGCCACATCTAAGCCCAAGGAAGCACCCAAAGCTGCCCCCAAGGCCAAGTCTGCACCAAAGAGGAATACCAGGAGTATTCCAGCTGCTGAGAAGAACAAGGCCCCAGTGTCTGAGGATGCTGATGAGGAAGATGAAGAAGGACAAGTTTTGAAAAAGCTCAAGCCCAAGATACCAGACCACAATGATGCCCATCCTGTGGATGAGGACATGAGAATCAGGAAGGATACAGGGCTGAGGATATGGAGGATGGAAGATCCATATGCTTCAAGGAGAAGAACTGCTTTTGATTACAGGTTCCACACAAAGGAACAGCAGGACTTCTATGAAACCATTCTGTTGGACAAGAAGCCCATAGTCTGTGACATGAGGTGGGTTGACTGGAATTTCATCAAGGAGAATGAAGAGAACTATCCTGGAGTGCAAGATAGCTTTGTTTCTTGTGGAGTTGCAGATTTTGTTGGGCAAAAGCTCACAAATTGGAATGATGAGCTTATCATGCAGTTCTACTCCACAGCACACTTTTACCCAGATGGAAGAATTGTTTGGATGTCTGAAGGTACAAGGTACCAGTCAACTATTGAAGAATGGGCAAAGCTGATCAATGCCCCAGAGGAAAATGAGGATGACCTAGACATTTATGCAAAGAAGAAGATGGGTCACAATTCAATGGCTCACATGTACAAGGAAATTCAAGACAAGGCATTAGGAACTCACAAGTTTGGATCAGTTCACTTTCTGCTGTCAGGGTTGCCAACCATAAATTGGATTCTGAGGCACACTTTGTTGCCCAAGTCCGGTGACCATAACATGATCAGAGGGCATGCCATCAACATGTTGCATGTGTTTGATGTGCCACAGAAGTTCAAAGTCATGAGCTTGATCATTGAAACAATCAAGAGGACTGCAGCAGATCAGAAGAGGAGCTGTGGAAAATATATGTTGGATAAGGAACACTTTCCACTTTATCCAGACTTTGAGGACAATGAGGTTGTCATGAATGAAGATGATCCACAATCAGTTCAAGCTCAGGAGAAGAAGGAGAAGGCAAAGAGGGAGAAGGCTACCAAGATGCCAACTCAAGAGGAGGCATCTGAGTATTTCTTGAAGAACAAGCAGGAGCAACTCGGATACTTAATAGCATCAACCCTGAGGATTGAGAAGGGATTGGCCACCCTCACTCAAAATCAGGAGAGCTTGGAGAGAATCATAGAACAAAAGTTCTATAACTTAGATGTGAAAGTAACTGAGATTCAGTCTGCGGTGGAGGAACTACAAGATGACATGCAGGAGAGGAAGGGCAAAACAACAACTGATGCATTTGCCAGAGTGCCTAGAGCCCAGAGGTCATCTGCTGTGCCAGTTCCTGACACAAGAGCAACTTCATCTGCACCAGCTACAGCCTCAGTGCCACCAGCTCCAGCATCTACATCAGCTCCAGCTCCATCTACTTCAACTGAAGCTTTCGTCCACGGCGTTATCCGGACTCCACCACCAGCAGATCAAGCCTGAGAGTCGATCTAGCACTATGCATTTTCTATGAACTTTTTGGTAACTTGTTGCCAAAGGGGGAGAAAAATGTATAGATCATAGGCTTCGAGAGAGAGAGTGTTGTTTTTGTTCTCTCTTGCTTTATTTGTTGGTTTTTCAATCTTTGTTTTCTTTTGGTTGAGATACTATGCTTGTGAGACATTGATGATCATGTGTTTGATCATAAGCTACACTTATGCATGCTTGATATTATCCTATCTATCTTATGTGATCACTCACTATGCTTGGTGATGAGTGCATGTATTCATAGTTTATTATTTTGAGCGCTCCACCAAGATGTATGTGACATGGAAGAGTAACCCATGAGCCTAATTCATTGTGCATTTGCAGTCCAAAGCAAATCTAAAACTATGCACAAATTTAGGGGGAGCTCTTGCTTATCACATACTTCTCAAAGCGACGATGTTATTTAAATTTTACTATCATTTGTCGAAGCTTTGATCTATATGTTGTCATCAATTACCAAAAAGGGGGAGAATGAAAGTGCAACTATCCCTAGGTGGTTTTGGTAATTCATAACAACATATAGCTCATTGAGCTAATGCTATTCCAAGACTATTATTTCAGGAAAGCTCAATGAATGGCATGGCATGGATGATGAAAGTGGATCAAAATACTAAGGACAAAGGATTGGCTCAAGCTCAAAAGCTCAAGACTCTTCATTTTACAGTTTAGTGATCCAAGATCACATTGAGTCTATAGGAAAAGCCAATACTATCAAGAAGGGATGAGGTGTTGCTTAATGAGCCTCTTGCTTCATGTGCTTAGTGAAATGCTCCAAAACCCTCAACTACTTTCTCACATCCACAAATGACCTAAATCTAAAGCCAAAATCGGTCACACCGATTCTTTCTATCCGGCGCCACCGATTCCAAAAGTCATAGCCACTGCCACAAACCCTAAGCAAATCGGTCTTACCGATAGGGATCTCGGTCTCACCGAGATGGGGTTGCAATCTCTCGGTTTCCCTTCATAAAGTTTCGGTCTAACCGAAGTGAGTGATCGGTCCCACCGAGATTGCAATGTAAACTCTCTGTTTCCTTTTTGTAACATTTCGGTCTCATCGAAAAGAGCAAATCGGTCCCACCGAGCTTACCTGACCAACTCTCTGGAAAGCTTATTACCAAAATCGGTCTCACCGAGTTTGTGTAATCGGTCTCACCGAGATTACGTTATGCCCTAACCCTAACCATATCGGTCTCACCGAGATGCATGTCAGTCCCACCGAAAATCACTAACGGTCACTAGGTTTACTAAATCGGTCCGACCGAGTTTAATGATTCGGTCCCACCGAGTTTGGTAAATTGTGTGTAACGGTTAGATTTTGTGTGGAGGCTATATATACCCCTCCACCTCCTCTTCATTCGTGGAGAGAGCCATCAGAACGAACCTACACTTCCAACTTACCATTTCTGAGAGAGAAGCACCTACTCATGTGTTGAGGCCAAGATATTCCATTCCTACCATATGAATCTTGATCTCTAGCCTTCCCCAAGTTGCTTTCCACTCAAACCCTCTTTCCACCAGATCCAAATCCTATGAGAGAGAGTTGAGTGTTGGGGAGACTATCATTTGAAGCACAAGAGCAAGGAGTTCATCATCAACACACCATTTGTTACTTCTTGGAGAGTGGTGTCTCCTAGATTGGCTAGGTGTCACTTGGGAGCCTCCGACAAGATTGTGGAGTTGAACCAAGGAGTTTGTAAGGGCAAGGAGATCGCCTACTTTGTGAAGATCTACCGCTAGTGAGGCAAGTCCTTCGTGGGCGACGGCCATGGTGGGATAGACAAGGTTGCTTCTTCGTGGACCCTTCGTGGGTGGAGCCCTCCGTGGACTCGCGCAGCCGTTACCCTTCTTGGGTTGAAGTCTCCATCAACGTGGATGTACGATAGCACCACCTATCGGAACCACGACAAAAACATCTGTGTCTCCAATTGCGTTTGAATCCTCCAAACCCTTCCCTTTACATTCTTGCAAGTTGCATGCTTTATTTTCCGCTGCCTATATACTCTTTGCATGCTTGCTTGAATTGTGTGATGATTTCTTGACTTGTCCTAAAATAGCTAAAATCTGCCAAACTATAAAATTGGGAAAAGGTTAAGTTTTTATTGGTCAATTAGTCTAATCACCCCCCCTCTAGACATACTTCAAGGTCCTACAAGCTTAATTCCTGCTCGTCCTCGAGTAGGTAAATGATATAAAGATAATTTTTGATGCGGAGTGCTACTTGGCATAATTTCAATGTAATTCTTCTTAATTGTGGTATGAATATTCAGATTTGAGAGATTCAAGACAAAAGTTTAATATTGACATAAAAATAATAATACGTCAAGCATACTAACAAAGCAATTATGTCTTCTCAAAATAACATGGCCAAATAAAGTTATCCCTACAAAGTCATATAGTCTGGCTATGCTCTATCTTCACCACACAAAGTATTTAAATCATGCACAACCCCGATGACAAGCCAAGCAATTGTTTCATACTTTTGACATTCTCAAAACTTTTTCAATCTTCACGCAATACATGAGCGTGAGCCATGGATATAGCACTATATGTGGAATAGGATGGTGGTTGTGGAGAAGACAAAAAGGGAGAAGATAGTCTCACATCAACTAGGCGTATCAACGGGCTATGGAGATGCCCATCAATAGATATCAATGTGAGTGAGTAGGGATTGCCATGCAACGGATGCACTAGAGCTATAAGTATATGAAAGCTCAACAAAAGAAACTAAGTGGGTGTGCATCCAACTCGCTTGCTCACAAAGACCTAGGGCAATTTGAGGAAGCCCATCATTGGAATATACAAGCCAAGTTCTATAATGAAAAATTCCCACTAGTATATGAAAGTGACAAAATGAGAGACTCTCTATCATGAAGATCATGGTGCTACTTTGAAGCACAAGTGTGGTAAAAGGATAGTAACATTGTCCCTTCTCTCTTTTTCAATCATTTTTTATTTTTTTATTTGGGCCTTTTCTCTCTTTTTTATGGCCTCTTTTCTCTTTTTTTATTTTTCGTCCGGAGTCTCATCCCGACTTGTGGGGGAATCATGGTCTCCATCATCCTTTCCTCACTTGGGACAATGCTCTAAAAATGATGATCATCACACTTTTATTTACTTACAACTCAACAATTACAACTCGATACTTAGAACAAAATATGACTCTATGTGTATGCCTCCGGCGGTGTACCGGGATATGCAATCATTCATGAGTGACATGTATGAAAGAATTATGAATGGTGGCTTTGCCACAAATACGATGTCAACTACATGGTCATGCTAAGCAATATGACAATGATGGAGCGTGTCATAATAAACGGAACGGTGGAAATTTGCATGGCAATATATCTCGGAATGGCTATGGAAATGCCATAATAGGTAGGTAGGTGGCTGTTTTGAGGAAGGTATATGGTGGGTATATGATACCGGCGAAAAGTGCGCGGTAATAGAAAGGCTAGCAATGGTGGAAGGGTGAGAAAAGTGCGTATAATCCATGGACTCAACATTAGTCATAAAGAACTCATATACTTATTGCAAAAATATACAAGTTATCAAAGCAAAGTATTACGCGCATGCTCCTAGGGGGATAGATTGGTAGGAAAAGACCATCGCTCATCCCCGACCGCTACTCATAAGGAAGACAATCAATAAATAAATCATGCTCCGACTTCATCACATAACGGTTCACCATACGTGCATGCTACGGGAATCACAAACTTTAACATAAGTATTTCTCCAATTCACAACTACTCAACTAGCATGACTCTAATATTACTACCTCCATATCTCAAAACAATTATCAAGCATCCAACTTTTCTTAGTATTCAATGCACTCAAAAGAAAGTTTTACAAATCTTAAATACCAAGCATATTATTATTATTAAGCAAATTACCATGCTATTTAAGACTCTCAAAATAATCTAAGTGAAGTATGAGAGATCAATGGTTTCTATAAAACAAATCCACCACCGTGCTCTAAAAGATATAAGTGAAGCACTAGAGCAAAACTATATAGCTCAAAAGATATAAGTGAAGCACATAGAGTATTCTATCAAATTCCAATTCATGTATGGCTCTCTCAAAAGGTGTGTAAAGCAAGGATGAATGTGGTAAACTAAAAATCAAAGACTCAAATCATACAAGACACTCCAAGCAAAACACATATTATGTGGTGAATAAAAATATAGCTCCAAGTAAAGTTACCGATGGAAGTGGACGAAAGAGGGGATGCCTTCTGGGGGCATCCCCAAGCTTTGAATTTTTGGTGTCCTTGGATTATCTTGGGGGTGCCATGGGAATCCCCAAGCTTAGGCTCTTGCCACTCCTTGTTCCATAATCCATCAAAAGATTTCACCCAAAACTTGAAAACTTCACAACACAAAACTCAACAGAAATCTCGTGAGCTCCATTAGCGAAAGAAAACAAAAGACCACTTCAAGGTATTGTAATGAACTCATTCTTTATTTATATTGGTTTTAAACCTACTGTATTCCAACTTATCTATGGATTATAAACTATTTCACTAGTCATAGATTCATCAAAATAAGCAAACAACACACGAAAAACAGAATCTGTCAAAAACAGAACAGTCTGTAGTAATCTGTAACTAACGCAAACTTCTGGAACCCCAAACATTCAGAAAAAATAGGAAGACCTAGGCAATTTGGTTATTGATCAGCAGCAATTCGAATCACTATTTTATCACGTTCTGGTGATTTTTAACAATTGTTTTCGTGAACCGAAAGTTTCTGGAAGTTACAGCAAGATCAAATAACTATCATCCAAGAAGATCCTATAGGTTTAACTTCGCACAAACACTAATTAAAACATAAAACCACATCTAAACAGAAGGTATATGGATTATTTATTCCTAAACATAAACAAAAACAAAAAAACTAAAAATAAAATTTGGTTGCCTCCCAACAAGCGCTATCGTTTAACGCCCCTAGCTAGGCATAAAAGCAAGGATAGATCTAGGTATTGCCACATTTGGTAGGCAATCCATAAGTGGCTCTCATAATAGATTCATATGTTAATTTTATTTTCTTTCTAGGGAAGTGTTCCATGCCTCTCCTTAACGGAAATTGGAATCTAATATTCCCTTCTTTCATATCAATGATTGCACCAATCGTTCTAAGGAAAGGTCTACCAAGAATAATAGGACATTAAGGATTGCAATCTACTCCCTCCGTTCCTAAATAATTGTCTTTCTAGATATTTCAACAAGTGACTACATATGGAGCAAAATGAGTGAATCTACACTTTAAAACATGTCTACATACATCCGTATGTTGTAGTCCATTTGAGATGGCTAGAAAGACAAATATTTGGGAACAGAGGGAGTATATCAAAAACGATAAAATCTACGGGCACATAATTCCTATTTGCAACAATAAGAACATCATTAATTCTTCCCATAGGTTTCTTAAATAGTGCAATCCGCAAGGTGCAAGTTTAGAGAGCAATCAACAAAATCACGGAAATCTAGCAAATCACACAAAGTTTTGGGAATAGTGGAAACACTAGCACCCAAATCACATAAAGAATAAAATTCATGATCCTTAATCTTAATTTTAATAGTTGGTTCCCACTCATCATAAAGTTTTCTAGGGATAGAAACTTCCAACTCAAGTTTTTCCTCATAAGATTGCATCAAGGCATCAATGATATGTTTGGTAAACGCTTTATTTTGACTATAAGCATGAGGAGAATTTAGCATGGATTGCAACAAGGAAATACAATCAATTAAAGAGCAACTTTCATAATTAAATTCCTTGAAATCCAAAATAGTGGGTTTAGCAACATCTAGGGTTTTACTTTCTTCAATCCCACTTTTATCAATTTTAGCATCAAGATCTAAAAACTCTAAATTTTTAGAACGCCTTCTAGGTAAAGGTGCATCATAATCAGTCCCATCATTATCAAGATTCATATTGCAAAACAAAGATTTGATAGGAGATACATCAATAACTTTTAGATCTTCGTCTTTATTTTCATAGAAATCCAGTTTAGCGGCCATCTTATTGACTAAGGTAGCTTGCTTATCCGATATTTCAGTAGTCAACTTCTCAAGACGAGCAATTTGGGATCTTAAACCTTCAAATTCTCTAGACATATCATCGAGCTCTTTATTCATATAATTCATAATTTTTTTTGTTCCTTAAGCTCGTTTCTAAAGAAATTGTTATGCTCAAATTGCAAAACAATAAAACTCCTGACGTTGCTTTCGATCTCTTCTAACCTTTTAAGGTGAAGATCACCAAATCTAGGTAGAGCCATCGCGACAAACAAGCAAGAAAAGGGCAAACGGAAAAGAGAGGGCGAATAAAACGGCAAGGGTGAAGTGGGGGAGAGGAAAAATGGAGGCAAATGGCAAATAATGTAATGCGAGAGATAAGGGATTGTGACAGGTACTTGGTATGTTGAATTTTGCGTAGACTCCCGGGCAACGGCGCCAGAAATCCTTCTTGCTACCTCTTGAGCTTGCGTTGGACTTCCCCGAAGAGGAGAGGATAATGCAGCAGAGTGGCGTAAGTATTTCCCTCGGTTTTTTAGAACCAAGGTATCAATCCAGTAGGAGGCCACACGCAAGTCCCTCATACCTACACAAAACAAATAGCTCAACGCAACCAACGCGATTAGGGGTTGTCAATCCCTTCACGGTCACTTACGAGAGTGAGATCTGATAGATAATATTTTTGGTATAAATATGCAAAGTAAAATAAAAAGCAAAGTAAAAAATCAAAGCAATAATAGAGTGATGGAAGATTGATATGATAGAGAATAGACCCGGGGGCCATAGATTTCACTAGTGGCTTCTCTCAAGAGCATAAGTATTTTACGGTGGGTGAACGAATTACTGTTGAGAAATTGACAGAATTGAGCATAGTTATGAGAGTATCTAGGTATGATCATGTATATAGGCATCACGTCCGAGACAAGTAGACCGACTCCTGCCTGCATCTACTACTATTCCTCCACTCATCGACCGCTATCCAAAGCATGCATCTAGAGTATTAAGTTAATGAAAACAGAGTAACGCCTTAAGCAAGATGACATGATGTAGAGGGATAAATTCATGCAATATGATAAAACCCCATCTTGTTATCCTCGATGGCAACAATACAATACGTGCCTTGCTGCCCTTACATCCTTTGGGAAAGGACACCGCAAGATTGAACCCAAAGCTAAGCACTTCTCACATTGCAAGAACTACCAATCCAGTTGGCCAAACCAAGCGGATAATTCAAGAGACTTGCAAAGATAACCAATCATACATAAAAGAATTCAGAGAAGATTCAAATATTGCTCATAGATAATCTTGATCATAAACCCAGAATTCATCGTTCTCAACAAACACACCGCAAAAAGAAGATTACATCGAATAGATCTCCATGAGAGAGGGGGAGAACATTGTATTGAGATCCAAAAAGAGAGAAGAAGCCATCTAGCTACTAACTATGGACCCGAAGGTCTGAAGTACACTACTCACACTTCATCGGAGAGGCTATGATGATGTAGAAGCCCTCCATGGTGGATTCCCCTTCCGGCGGAGCTCTGGAACAGGCCCCAAGATGGGATCTCGTGGATACAGAAAGTTGCGGCGGTGGAATTAGGTTTTTGGCTCCGTATCAGATCGTTCGGGGGTACGTAGGTATATATAGGAGGAAGAAGTACGTCGGTGGAGCAACAGGGGGCCCACGAGGGTGGAGGGCGCGCCTGGGGGGGAGGCCCCCCCCCTTGCTCGTGCCTTCCCTATTGATTGCTTGACGTAGGGTCCAAGTCTCCTGGATCATGTTTGGTGAGAAAATCACGTTCCCGAAGGTTTCATTCCGTTTGGACTCCGTTTGATATTCCGTTTCTTGAAAACACTGAAATAGGCAAAAAAACAGCAAATCTGGGTTGGGCCTCCGGTTAATAGGTTAGTCCCAAAAGTAATATAGAAGTGGAAAATAAAGCCCAATATGGTCCAAAACAGTAGATAATATAGCATGGAGCAATAAAAAATTATAGATACGTTGGAGACGTATCAGTCATGAACTATAATATGCAAGGGATGACGAAAACGATTCTCGAGCTCTTCGCGATGCTGAAATCGGCAGAGGTAGAAATCAAGGAGCATCAAGTGTTGATGGTTAACAAGACTACTAGCTTCAAGAAAAAGGGCAAGGGAAAGAAAGGGAGCTTCAAGAAGAATGGAAAGCAAGTTGCCACTCCCGTGAAGAAGCGCAAGGCTGGACCCAAGCCTGAAACTGAGTGCTTCTACTGCAAAGGAAATGGTCACTGGAAGCGGAACTGCCCCAAATACTTGGCGGATAAGAAGGATGGCAAAGTGAACAAAGGTATATTTGATATACATGTTATTGATGTGTACCTTACTAATGCTCGTAGTAGCGCCTGGGTATTTGATACTGGTTCGGTTGCTCATATTTGTAACTCGAAACAGGAGCTGTGGAATAAATGAAGATTGGCTAAGGACGAGGTGACGATGCACGTCGGGAATGGTTCCAAGGTCGATGTGATCGCCGTCGGCACGCTACCTCTACATCTACCTTCAGGATTAGTTTTAGACCTCAATAATTGTTATTTGGTGCCAGCGTTGAGCATGAACATTATATTTGGATCTTGTTTACTGTGAGACATTTATTCATTTAAATCAGAGAATAATGGTTGTTCTATTTATATGAGTAATATCTTTTATGATCATGCACCTTTGATGAATGGTCTATTCTTGTTTAATCTCGATCGTAGTGATACACATATTCATAATATTGATGCCAAAAGATGCAAAGTTGATAATGATAGTGCAACATACTTGTGGCACTGCTGTTTAGGTCATATTAGTGTAAAGCGCATGAAGAAACTCCATGCAAATGGACTTTTGGAATCACTTGATTATGAATCATTTGATACTTTCAAACCAGGCCTCATGGATAAGATGACTAACACTCCGTTATCTGGAACAATGGAGCGAGCTAATAACTTATTGGAAATAACATACCGATGTATGCGGTCCGATGAGTGTTGAGGCACGCAGCGGGTATCATTATATCTAACCTTCGCGGATGATTTGAGTAGGTATGGGTATATCTACTTGATGAAACACAAGTCTGAAACATTTGAAAAGTTCAAAGAATTTCAGAGTGAAGTGGAGAATCATCGTAACAAGAAAATAAAGTTTCTACGATCTGATCACGGAGTCGAATATTTGAGTTATGAGTTTGGCCTTCATTGAAGACAATGTGGAACTGTTTCATAACTCATGCCACCTGGAACACCACAGCGTAATGGTGTGTCCGAATGTCGTAATCGTACTTTATTAGATATGGTGCGTTCTATGATGTCTCTTACCAATTTGCCTTTATAATTTTGGGGTTATGCGTTAGAGACAGCCGCATTCATGTTAAATAGGGCACCGTCTAAATCCGTTGAGACGGCTGAACTATGGTTTGGCAAGAAACGTAAATTGTCATTTCTTAAAGTTTGGGGATGCGGCGCTTATGTCAAAAGGCTTCAGCCTGATAAGCTCAAACCCAAATCGGAGAAGTGCGTGTTCATAGGATACCTGATACGTCTCCAACGTATCTATAATTTTTTATTGTTCCATGCTATTATATTATCCATCTTGGATGTTTTATATGCTATTTCATATTATTTTTGGGACTAACCTATTAAACTAGAGCCCAGTGCCAATTTCTGTTTTTCCCTTGTTTTGAGTTTTACAGAAAAGGAATACCAAACGGAGTCCAAACGAGCTAAAAGTTTACGGTGATTTTTTATGGACCAGAAGAAGTCCCCAAAGCAAAAGAGTTGGGCCAGAAGAGTCCCCGGTCATCCACAAGGATGGAGGGCGCGCCCCCCTAGGGCGTGCCCCCCTGTCTTGTCGTTGACTCGTGGACCCCCCTGACGTGAAACCGATGCCAAAAATTCCTATAAATCCGGAAACCCCCAGAAAGAAACCTAGATCGGGAGTTCCGTCGTCGCAAGCCTCTGTAGCCACAAAAAACCAATGGGGACCCTGTTCCGGCACCCTGCCGAAGGGGGGAACCATCACCGGTGGCCATCTTCATCATCCCGGTGGTCTCCATGACGAGGAGGGAGTAGTTCACCCTCGGGGTTGAGGGTATGTACCAGTAGCTATGTGTTTGATCTCTCTCTCTCTCTCTCTCTCTCTCTCTCTCTCTCTCTCTCTCTCTCTCTCGTGTTCTTGATTTGGCACGATCTTGATGTACTGCGAGCTTTGTTACTATAGTCGGATCATATGGTGTTTCTCCCCCTCTACCTTCTTGTGATGAATTGAATTTTACCTTTGAGGTTTCACTATTATCGGATTGAATACTATTGAGGATTTGAGAACACTTGATGTATGTCTTGCGTGGGATACCCGTGGTGACAATGGGGTATTCTATTGATTCACTTGATGTATGTTTTGGCACTCAACTCGCAAATTCCCGAGGTGACATTGGGTAATCAATGCATAGGGGTTGATGCACGTTTTTGTCCTTGTTTCTCCGGTAGGAATCTTGGGGCACTCTTTGAGGTTCTTTATGTTGGATTGAATATTATGAATCTGAAGTTGTTTGATGCATATCGTATAATTGACCCACGGATACTTGTGATGACATTGGAGTATCTAGGTAACATTAGGGTTGATTGATGTGTGTCATATGGTGTTATTTTACTACGAACTCTAGGGCTGTTTGTGACACTTATAGGAATAGCCCAATGGATTGATCGGAAAGAATAACTTTGAGGTGGTTTCGTACCCTACAAGCAATTTCATCTTATGTCCTCCGCGATAGGACCTTTTGTCGCACGTTGAGGGATTGCCATATGATCTAATTATGTTATCATTGTTGAGAGAACTTGCACTAGTGAAAGTATGAACCCTAGGCCTTGTTTCCAAGCATTTCAATACCATTTTTGCTCACTTTTATTACTAGTTACCTTGCTGTTTTTATATTTTCAGATTACAAAAACCTATATCTACTATCCATATTACACTTGTATCACCTTATCTTTGTCGAACTAGTGCACCTATACAATTTACCATTGTATTGGGTGTGTTGGGGACACACGAGACTCTTTGTTATTTGGTTCCAGGGTTGTTTGAGAGAGACCATCTTCATCCTACGTCTCCCATGGATTGATAAACCTTAGGTCATCCACTTGAGGGAAATTTGTTGCTGTCCTACAAAACTCTGCGCTTGGAGGCCCAACACGAGTCTACAAGAAGAACTTTGCGTAGTAGACATCAATACCCTAAAGAAACTATTGGGTTCTAACATCCCAAATTTTCAATTTGGAATACTATACATTAAATCATCATTGCATATCATATTTTATTGCATTTTGGCTTGATCCTAGAAATTTCACGCAACTCAAGGACCCACCGAGAGAGTTGGGGATTTCGTTATTTTCATATTTGAGTTTTCTCAAATTTTGAAAAATAGGATCATCTGGTTTTATTTATTTTATCTTCAATTATTCTAATTATAAAAATAAGAGAGAGGGAATAAAATGACTTTCCCAAAAAAAGGAATATTGAGGATTTAATTTAAAAAAGCAAATAAGATTTTATTTTGGATTTTATTACTATTTTATTTGAATTTAGGAAAAAATACGTGTTTTTCAAAATTGCATTTAGGCCCAAATAAATGTTCATCTTGTCCGGCTTGATTTTAGAAGTCGAGAAAATTTTATTTTGGGATTTTTTAGAGTCCGTTTAGTATTTCTTTTGTTTGTTTTTCTGCGCGTATTGTTTTTTTTAAACGCGCGACCGACTTAGGGCCGTATTCGGCCAGGACTTCTTGGGCCAGGCCTTTAAAAGCCGCCGCCCCGAGGCCCGTCAATCCGCCAACCCCGAAACCCTAACCTCGCTCGATCCGTCGCCGCCGCCGCCACCTTGCCGCTGCAGCACACCGCCACCGCCGCGCCGCCATGCCCCGCCATGCCACCACCGCCGAGCCCGCTATCCGCGCCGCCACTCGCGAACCGCCGCCACCCGCCGGCGCCACGCCGCCGCCGACCGCCGCCTCACCGCACCGAGGTAGCCGCCTCGTTTACATGAGAAAATCGTATGGTTTTTTTTTAAAACCCTAGATCCTTTTTTTAGATCCGGTTCGGTTTATTTTACGGTTTAGTTTATTTAGCGGACGTTCGTCCGTACGTTCGTTTTAACGAACGGTTTTCGTCGTTTAGCCGCAGACAACGAACTTTCGTTCGTTAGCCTGTTCGTCGTTTTTCTTTTTCTTGGATTTTCCGCGATTATTTCCGATCGCGATTTCTGATCCGATTTTCGTTTTAGTATAACTTTTCGCTCGTTTATCGGAATCAGGCGATTCAAGCGCCTAGAGTTTCATCTCAAACCTCTCTTTCCGTTTAACCAACTCAAACAAGTTTTTGCTACTGCAAAATTTGACTTAAGTCCAGATTAGTAAACGAAGCTTGTTTCTTTCACCGTTTGACTTTTGTTGCTTCGTTTGATTTGATTCTTTTTGCAAACCGGAGTTCTTAAGTTGAACTTTCTGGTTAGTTCTCTTATTTGAGTTTTACTTGTGCATTAGATGAGTGCTTATTGTATGCTTGTTTGTTTGCGATAGAGTACCCGGAGTGCGCCACTTGCTACTTCGAATCTCTAGGTTTCACGGATCATCAGCAAGGCAAGTAACACTTTGATCATACCTCTTTACTACCTAGTTTTATTGCATTAGATCAATCCTCAAAAAATTGCATGATTAGGATCTAATTAAATTATGGGTTTGGGAAGTAGATGAGGTAGTACCTATTACCTGTTTTATTATCAAACCCTTGGGAGTTACTTCTACGTTTTCTTATATTGCTATGCTATGCCAGTAGACGTGGATTGGGTGAGTGTATCCATGACAGTTGTGAGATTATAATTTAATGGTTTATTTAAGGTGGCAACTTTAATACACATCTGGGTGGATTGAGGCACCTGGGTATTCCAGCGATTGCCTGTTTTTCTTTATGGACCGCCACCCAGGCTCAAAGGGATCATGAGATTATTCATGCTAGAAACTTCCGTGTGCAGCCACAAGCTACTATGGGCTCTAGCATACTTGATTAATTCGTGCGAACTCTTACAGTGGTAGACTAGCAGATGTAGGGGAAAGTAGGTGTAACGGTCTACCCATCGTAAGGTGCTAGCGCTTCTGAAAGACTGTGTCTCGGTCATCCGTTTCTCAAACACCATGTAGTGCGAGAATCCCAACGGAGGAGATCGAGTCTTGTGGGGAAAAGTGCACAAACCTATGCAGAGTGTATAAACTAATCATGGTTAGCCGTGTCCCCGGTTATGGACATCTTGAGTATCTAGTACTTGGATTATCATGTGAATCTCATCATGATACTTTAATTAATATTGTTGGGTTTTATTGATGTTACTTAATTGGGATTGAGAATGCTGTCAACCATTCTCAATGTTTAACAACCACCATGATAGTTAAATAAAATTTATTCCTTTGCAGTAGGGAAAAATTGGCTTTACGCAAAACTGTAACCATAGAGCTTTCCACCAGCCATATATGCATGTAGTATAGCCTATTTCTGTTCATTACTCTCTATGTGTTACATTGCCAGCATATTCCATGTGCTGACCCGTTTTCAGGTTGCAACGTTCATGTTGCAGACTTTTCAGACGAAGAGTAAGGTGCCTTTAGGTCGTGGTTCTATACTCAGTGATGTCGTTGGAGTTGATGGACTCACTTATCTTCCTAGCCTTCCGTTGTTATCGTTATTAGATGGCCTTAAGCCATATTTATTGTAATAAGTTCTCTTTTGAGACATTCGATGTAATAAGTGGGTGATTGCTACTCTGTTATAAATCCTTCAAGTCTTTATGCGTGTCAAGATTATTGATCCAGGATGACAACGATGCACGAGATCGATTATTTGAGGTCTGGTCGCTACAAGATAGTATCGAGCACCACGATATTGTAGGACACGACCACTAAGCTAAAATCCCTAGATCACTACTCACTCTTCTCATTTCTGACTCCTTTTCTACTCTTTTAGGATGGCGGATGCAAGGAACAAGTTCACGCAACCGGATGAAGATACACCATTTGGACGCCACTTGAAGTAAGTCACTAAGTACCTGAACATCGGAGTACCAAGCTTCACCGGGACCTACAACGCCACTTTACCCGAAGAGGAGCGCTGGATGATTCAAGTTCAAGTTCCAGGAAGGACATTCGCGCCAGTCACTGAGCCCATAGAGTTTTCCTTTGATGCACCAACCTGGAGTCTAGGAAAGAGTATGGCAGCTCACATCACCATGGGACGCATTGGAGAAGTTTACCACAATGATCTCAAGGACACTATCTACCAGATTTGTGGGCGCCGAGATGAGCAATGGGAGATGATCAGCACCAGGAAGGATAGATCAATCGCAGCTTTTATCCAGGAGTTAAACCAGCACATTCGACGCCAGGAGAACCAGATGTGCGCAGGCATGATAGATCTGCAGAAGGACTTTACCAAGATCACGGAGCTGGAGGAAGAACTCAAGGCTACACACAAAGATTATATGGAAGAAATCGAAGTATTAGTGGAGAAGAATGATGACCTGACCAGGAAGCTAGGAGTTTTCATGGGAGACCCCGCGCTAGGAGGAGAAGATGACGATCCCACTTGCCCGGAGAACTATATTATAATCGACGACACCGACTCGGACCCAGACGATAGCGATGATGACTATGTTGATGAAGCTGGAGCGGATATCATGGAGTCTTCCTCAGAGCAATTTTTTTAGTCGACCACCATAACAGTAGTAGTATTCCCCCCATTGTATCTAGTATAGTCTGAGCACTTTTATAACGATAGTTAGACCGTTGTATGCCCTTGTTTGAATTGATTGAAGTGATATTGATTGAATTTGTCTCATGTGCATAGAGGTAGTGTTTTCTCTCTAGACCTCATTCTATTCTATATTCTCATCTTTTCTAAAACCCTCAGATTCCTCCGAGACATGACAATTAATGGATTTGCTTTCCCACCGGAGCTCACTCAGTTGATCCAGCAGCAGAATGCGTTGATGCAGTTGCTAGTCCGGAATCAGAACCAGGGGAACAACAACAACAACCCACCACCACCACCACATGTTGATCACTTAACCCGTTTCCTTAGACTGAATCTGCCGGTGTTCTCTAGTAGCACCGAGCCGATAGTTGCAGATGATTGGCTCCGCAAGACAGGAAGGGAGTTGACCACTGCAGGATGCACAGATGCGGAGAAGGTGTGTTTTGCCGCACATCAACTTGAAGGACTAGCAGCATCATGGTGGGAGAATTTCACAGCCACTTATCCTATCGACACTGTCACATGGGATCAGTTTTAGCAGGCTTTCCGTACTGCCCATGTTTCAGCGGGAGCTATGGCCATGAAGAAGAGTGAGTTTCGCAACTTGCGCCAAGGAGGACGGACAGTTGGCCAGTATGTGGATGACTTCAGTAAGTTAGCACGGTATGCCCCAGATGACGTAGCTACAGATGCAGCTAAGCAGGAGAAGTTTCTGGAATGACTGAATGATGAGCTGAGCATGCAGTTGATGGTAGCAACTTTCAACAACTACCAGGAGTTGGTAGATCATGCTCTTATGATTGAAGGGAAGCAGCAGCAGATTGAGAACCGCAAGAGGAACTATGGACAAGGGAAGTACAATTCTGGAGCTCAGCAGAAGCCATGTTTTACCCCAAAATCGGAAGGACAATTTCAGCATACCCATGGAGGAGGGAATTCGCATAATCATAATGGCTCCAAGAATGGTAACGGGAATGGAGGAAGCAACGGACAGAACCGTACAAACCCGTCAACCCCAGCCAAGAGAGACCTGAGCCAAGTCACTTGCTTTAAGTGTCAGAAGACTGGACATTATGCCAATGAATGTCTTTGAAGCCCGAATGGAAATGGCAATGGAAGCTCGGGAAGAAGCCGAACCCTTTCAGCAGGGACGGGTGAACCACGTTAACCTGGAGGAGGTTGAAGCCCAGCCAAATGCAGTAATAGGTAAGTTTTTGGTTAAGTCCTTTACTGCAATCGTTCTTTTTGATACTAGTGCATCGCATTCATACATATCAAGGGGATTTTTGGATAAGTATAAACTGCCCACCAAGGTTCTTAGAACACCTATGTTAGTAAGCTCACCAGGAGCGGAATATATGGCTAGTCGAGGATGTTTTCAAGTGCCATTAAGTATAGGTAGGCATGTTTTCCCTTCGGATTTAATCAGTTTGGAATCGCAAGGTTTGGATGTAATTCTGGGTATGGATTGGCTATCGATATATGGAGGAAACATCGATTGCGCCAGTAAGTAGATTTTGCTTACCACCCCAGAAGGAAGAAGGATTAAGTATGTATCAAGACATGAGTCGAAGAGGACACAAGTAAATTCCTTATCAAGAGTTGTGCAGGAGGAAGTACCAGTGGTGAAGGAGTTCCCTGATGTATTTCCAGAATAGTTACCAGGCATGCCATCGGATAGAGACGTTGAGTTTTTGATTGAGCTTTTGCCAGGCACAGGGCCGATATCTAAGAGATCGTACAGGATGCCCGCAAAAGATTTGGAGGAAATTAAGAAACAGATTAAGGAGCTATTGGATAAAGGCTATATTCGCCCAAGTTCTTCACCTTGGGGATCGCCAATGCTTCTAGTGGAGAAGAAGGATGGATCGTTAAGGATGGTTGTTGATTATCGAGGATTGAATGAAGTAACTATCAAGAACAAATACCCACTGCCAATGATCAATGACTTGTTTGATCGATTGCAAGGAGCTAAGGTATTTTCCAAGATCGATTTGCGATCAGGATACCACAAGTTGAAGATTCGAGAGCAGGATATACCTAAGACGGCTTTTACCACCAGGTACGGGCTGTATGAGTATACCGTTATGTCATTTGGCCTGACTAACGCACCTGCCTATTTCATGAACATGATGAACAAGGTGTTTATGGAGTTTCTGGATAAGTTCGTCGTGGTGTTCATTGATGATATTTTGGTCTACACGAAGAATGAAGAGGAGCATAAGGAGCATTTGCGTTTGGTACTCGAGAAGCTCGGAGAACATCAGTTGTATGCCAAGTTCAGCAAATGTGAGTTTTGGTTGAAGGAAGTTGGATTCCTCAGACATGTTATATCCGGGGAAGGAATAGCAGTGGATCCCACCAAAGTTGTCACTGTGACAAACTGGGAAGCCCCAACAACAGTTGGAGAGATCCGGAGTTTTCTTGGACTCGCGGGATACTACCGGAGATTCATTGAGAATTTCTCAAAGATTGCAAAGCCCATGACGGAGTTGTTGAAGAAGGATACTAAGTTCAATTGGACTGAGGAATGTGAGGCTAGTTTCCAAGAGTTGAAGAAACGTTTGGTTACATCGCCAGTGTTGATTCTGCCAGATCAGCGTAAGGATTACGAGGTGTATTGTGACGCTTCTCGTCAAGGACTTGGAGCAGTGCTTATGCAGGAGGGAAGAGTTGTTTTGTATGCTTCACGATAGCTTAAGCCCCATGAGTTAAATTATGCTACACACAATTTGGAGTTAGCAGCCGTAGTGCACGCGTTGAAGATGTGGAGACATTTTCTCATTGGAACCATTGTGAGGTGTACACGGATCACAAGAGTTTGAAGTACATTTTCACGCAGAAGGAGTTGAATCTCAGACAAAGGAGATGGTTGGAGCTCATCAAGGATTATGATATGAGATTGCATTATCATCCCGGAAAGGCTAACGTAGTAGCCGATGCATTGAGCCGCAAGAGCCATGTCAACACACTCTTGACCGGAGAGTTACCAAAGGAGTTAGCCGAGGATCTTCGAGAGCTATGTTTGGAGATAGTTCCGAGAGGCTATGTAGTAGCATTGGAGATTCAGTCTACTTTGATGGATAAGATCAGAGAAGCTCAGAAGACTAACAAGGAGATTGCCTCTATTAAAGAGAAGATGAGCAAAGGAAAAGCTAAAGGATTTCATGATGATGAGCACGATACCCTATGGTTTGAAGACCGTGTTTATGTGCCTAATGACCTGGAGATCAGGAAGTTGATTTTGCAAGAGGCCCATGATTCACTGTATTCGATTCACCCAGGAAATACCAAGATGTATTTGGATTTAAAGGATACTTTCTGGTGGACTGGAATGAAGAAGGATATTGCAGAGTATGTAGCGATATGTGATGTATGTCGAGAGTGAAGGCGAGCATCGAAGCGGCGAGATTATTACAGCCATTGCGATACCCGAATGGAAGTGGGATAAACTAGGCATGGATTTTATCACGGGATTGCCCAGGACTCGTACAGGCTATGACTCGATTTGGGTTGTAGTTGATCGTTTGACGAAGGTAGCTCATTTCATCCTAGTGAAGACTACTTGCAGCAGTGCTAAGTTGGCAAAGATATACATGACCAGGATCGTATGTCTGCATGGAGTTCCGAGGAGCATTGTATCAGATAGAGGAATCCAGTTTACCTCAAAGTTCGAATCGATTACATGAAACTTTGGGAACCAGCTAGAGTTGATACCGCTTTTCATGCATGACGATGGATGCACCGAGAGAGTAAATTAGATTTTGGAGGATATCTTTGAGAGCTTGTGCGCTAGATTATGGATCTAGTTGGGGCGACAATTTTCCATATCGTAGTTCTCTTACAACAACGATTATCAATCCGGTTTGAAGATGGCCCTTTCAAAGCCTTATGCGGAGGAGGTGCGAACCCCGTTGTTGTGGGATGAAGTTGGAGACCGCGGTTGTTTGGACGGATTTGATTAAAGAGTCGAGCGAAAGGTGAAGTTGATTCGCGATAGGCTCAAGGTAGCCCAATCCAGCGAGAAGAGCTATGCAGATTCTAAACGCAAGGAGACAGTTTACGAAGTCGGAGATAGAGTTTATCTACGTGTATCTCCACTTCGAGGAGTTAAGCGCTTTGGAATTAAGGGAAAATTAGCGCCACGTTTTGTGGGACCATACAAGGTTTTGGAGCGTATGGGAGAAGTTGCTTACAAGTTGGAATTGCCCGAAGGATTGTCAGGAGTTCATGATGTGTTTCACGTTTCCCAGTTGAAGAAGTGCCACGCAGAGATGGCTGATATACCGCCGAGAGATCTGATCTTCTTTGGAAGCGATTGATTGGATAGTGATTTGACCTCGAGGAGAAACCACTCAAGATTCTCGAATATGCCAGCCGAGTCACCCGCAGCAAGGTTATCAAGTTTTGCAAAGTTCAGTGGAGCCACCACACCGAGGATGAAGCCACCTGGGAGCGAGAGGAAGATCTGCTGAAGGACCACCCTCACCTATTTTCTAGCCAACCCGAATCTCGAGGGCGAGATTCATCTTAAGGGGGGTAGGTTTGTAACATCCCAAATTTTCAATTTGGAATGTTATACATTAGATAATCATTGCATATCATATTTTATTGCATTTTGGCTTGATCCTAGAAATTTCACGCAACTCAAGGACCCACGGAGAGAGTTGGGGATTTCGTTATTTTCATATTTGAGTTTTCTCAAATTTTGAAAAATAGGATCATCTGATTTTATTTATTTTATCTTCAATTATTCCAATTATAAAAATAAGAGAGAGGGAATAAAATGACTTTCCCAAAAATAAAGGAATATTGAGGATTTAATGAAAAAATCAAATAAGATTTTATTTTGGATTTTATTGCTATTTTATTTGAATTTAGGAAAAATGCGCGTTTTTCAAAATTGCAGTTAGGCCCAAATAAATGTTCATCTTGTCCAGCTTGATTTTAGAAGTCGGGGAAATTTTATTTTGAGATTTTTGGAGTCCGTTTAGTATTTCTTTTGTTTGTTTTTCTGCGCGTAATGTTTAAAAAAATTACGATTGTATTGGGTGTGTTGGGGACACCATCTCTTCGCCGAACTAGTGCACCTATACAATTTACCATTGTATTGGGTGTGTTGGGGAAACACGAGACTCTTTGTTATTTGGTTCCAGGGTTGTTTGAGAGAGACCATCTTCATCCTACGCCTCCCATGGATTGATAAACCTTAGGTCATCCACTTGAGGGAAATTTGTTGTTGTCCTACAGAACTCTGCGCTTGGAGGCCCAACACGAGTCTACAAGAAGAAGGTTGCGTAGTAGACATCAATACCCTAAAGAAACTATTGGGTACGCCTTCTACCACAGATCCGAAGGTAAGATCTTTGTTGCTAAAAATGGGTCATTTCTAGAGAAGGAGTTTCTCTCAAAAAAAGTGAGTGGGAGGAAAGTAGAACTTGATGAGGTAATTGTACCTTCTCTTGATTCGGAAAGTAGCACATCAGAGAAAACCTTTCTCGTGATGCCTACACCAACTAGAGAGGAATCTAATGATAATGATCATGAAACTTCAGATCAAGTTACTAGTGAGCCTCGTAGGCCGACCAGAACACGTACCACACTAGAGTGGTACGGTAATCCTGTCCTGGAAGTCATGTTGTTAGACAACGGCGAACCTACAAACTGTGAAGAAGCTATGATGAGCCCATATTCCGATAAATGGCTTGAGGCCATGAAATCTGAGATAGGATCCATGTATGAGAATGAAGTATGGACCTTGGTGGACTTGTCCGATGATCGGCAAGCCATTGAGAATAAGTAGATCTTCAAGAACAAGACGGATGCTGGTGGTAATATCACTGTCTATAAATCCCGACTTGTCGCGAAAGGTTTTCAACAAGTTCAAGGGGTTGACTACGATGAGACTTTCTCACCCGTAGCTATGGTTAAGTCTGTCTAAATCATGTTAGCAATTGCCGCATTTTATGATTATGAAATCAGGCAAATGGATGTCAAAACTGCATTCCTTAACGAGTTTCTTAAAGAAGAGTTGTATATGACGCAACTATAAGGTTTTGTCGATCCTAAAAGTGCTAACAAAATGTGCAAGCTCTAGTGATCCGTTTATGGACTGGTGCAACCATCTCGGAGTTGGAATATACGCGGTGATGGGGTGATCAAAGCATATGGGTTTTATACAGACTTACGGTGAAGCCTGTATTTACAAGAAAGTGAGTGGGAGCTCTGTAGCATTTCTGATATTATATGTGGATGACATATTGCTGATTGGAAATGATATAGAATTTCTGGATAGCATAAAAGGATACTTGAATAAGAATTTTTCAATGAAAGACCTCAGTGAAGCTGCTTGTATATTGGGCATCAAGATCTATAGGGATAGATCGAGACGCTTAATAGGACTTTCACAAAGCACATACCTTGACAAAATTTGAAAAAGTTCAAAATAGCTCAGTCAAAGAAAGGGTTCTTGTCTGTATTGCAAGGTGTGAAGTGGAGTAAGACTCAAAGCCTGACCATGGCAGAAGATAGAGATAGAATGGAAGTCATTCCCTATGCCTCAGCCATAGGTTCTATTATGTATGCCATGTTGTGTACCAGACCTGATGTGTGCCTTGCCATGAGTTTGGAAGGCGGTACAATAGTGATCCAGGAGTGGATCACTCGACAACGGTCAAAATTATCCTTAGGTACCTAAGAGGACTAATGGAATGTTTCTCGGTTATGGAGGTGATAAAGAGTTCGTCATTAAGATTTACGTCGATGCAAGCTTTAACAACGATCCGGATGACTCTGAGTCTCAATCTGGATACGTATTGAATGTGGGAGCAATTAGCTAAAGTAGCTCAATGCAGAGCATTGTAGACATAGAAATTTGCAAAATACATACATATCTGAATACTACAGACCCGTTGACTAAACCTCTTCGGCGGGCAAAACATGATCAGCGCCAAGACTCCATGGGTGTTAGATTCATTACTATGTAATCTGGATTACTGACTCTAGTGCAAGTGGGAGACTGTTGGAAATATGCCCAAGAGGCAATAATAAAGTGGTTATTATTATATTTCCTTAATCATGATAAAGGTTTATTATTCATGGTAGAATTGTATTGACCAAAAACTTAAATACATGTGTGGATACATAAACAAATACCGTGTCCCTAGTATGCCTCTACTAGACTAGCTCGTTGATCAAAAGATGGTTAAGGTTTCCAAACTATAGACATGTGTTGTCATTTGATAACGGGATCACATCATTAGGAGAATGATGTGATGGACAAGACCCATCTGTTAGCTTAGCATATGATCCTTCAGTTTATTGCTACTGCTTTCTTAATGTCAAATACATGTTCCTTCGACCATGAGACCATGCAACTCCCATATACCGGAGGAATACCTTGTGTGCTATCAAACGTCACAACGTAACTGAGTGATCATAAAGATGCTCTACAGGTATCTCTGAAGGTGTTTGTTGAGTTGGCGTGAATCAAGATTGGGATTTGTCACTCCGTATGACGGAGAGGTATCTCTGGACCCTCTCGGTAATACACATCACAAGAAGCTTGCAAGCAGAGTGACAAAGGAGTTAGTTACGAGATGATGTATTATGGAATGAGTAAAGAGACTTGACGGTAACGAGATTGAACTAGGTATGGAGATACCGATGATCGAATCTCGGGCAAGTAACATATCGACAGACAAAGGGAACTACGTATGTTGTCATAAAGGTTCGACCGATAAAGATCTTCATAGAATATGTAGGAACCAATATACGCATCTAGGTCCCGCTGTTGGTTATTGACCGGAGAAGCGCCTCGGTCAAGTCTACATCATTCTCGAACCCGTAGGATCCACACGCTTAACGTTCGTTGATGATATAGTATTATATGAGTTATGTGAGTTGGTGACCGAATGTTGTTCGGAGTCCCGGATGGGACCACGAACATGACGAGGAGCTCCGTAATGGTCCGGAGGTAAAGATTGATATATAGGATGATACTATTTGGTCACCGGAAAGGTTTCAGAAAGTACTGGGTAATCATCGGATCACCGGAAGGGGTTCTGGGAAGCCCCGGGAGGTTATTGGGCCATATGGGCCAAACGAGGGGAGCACACCAGCCTACAAGGGGCTGGCGCACCCCACCTCTGGCCGCTGGCCTTGGGGAGAAAAGGAAGGAGGGGAATCGGCCTCCCCTTGCCTTCCCTCTCCTTCCTTTCCTTTCCCCCGAGAGCAAATAAGGAAGGGGGCGCCTATGGGCAGGCGCCCCAGGGCTGGCCGCCGGCCCCCTAGGGGTGTGCCTGGGTAGCCTCCTCCTCCCCTCCACCTATATATATGAGAGGAGGGAGAGGGGCAACACACACCACAATCCCCAAGCCATGTGCGGCACCCCTCTCCCTCTAGTTCGTCCTCGGTCATAATTTTCGTAGTGCTCGGCGAAGCCCTGTGAGATAGTTGCACTACCACCATCACCACGACGTCGTGTTGCCGGAACTCATATACTACTTCGCCTCTCTTGCTGGATCGAGGAGGCAAGCACGGCATCGAGCTAAACGTGTGCTGAACGCGGAGGTGTCGTACATTCGGTACTTGATCGGGCGGATCGTGGAGGTGTACGACTACGTCAACCTCGTTGATAAACGCTTTCTCTTAACGGTCTACGAGGGTACGTTGACATACTCTCCCCTCTCGTAACTATGCATCTCCATGGATAGATCTTGCGTGTGCGTAGATTTTCGTTTTGTTTTCCATGCAACGTTCCCCAACAATTCCGGGGTTTGATCTTACGTACACAAAAAACTAGGTGCTTGAAAAATTCTGCATAGAAACAAAAAGATCCCATCAAGTTAGATTTATAATTTTTTATTCCCTTTATGTTTAGTATTTTATTAAGTAATTTTGACCCCCCCCCCCTTATGGTCTATTCCTGTGAGGCATAGCCCCCCTGCCCCAGCTCTCCCGCCAAGCATAGCTAGCACCTTAGCACCGCCCCTGGGCATAGCCCCCACCCTCTATTCCAACGCCCCTGTAACCCTAAACCTTGTACACACCCTATCATATACCTCTACCATATACTCTACAACTACAACTCTCTAGTTATTCTACTTGGTAATAGCCTTACTCATGCCAACCTTAATAAAACGGTGGAATCATGTCTAAACTGGAGAAGTGAGACTAAAAATCTAGCCGCGGTGGTACCGTGGTAATCCTGCACTTACGAAAGTGACCACCGGCCGCGCGCCTCCGCCTTGCGTGAGGCGTATGTTTGCCCCCCATGACTCCGTCGATGTGACCTCTACCTGCATCTTCCTTCTCCCCAGTTGCCGATGCTGCTCGCCGCCGATCTCCTCCTGCACCACACCAAGAAACGACATGCTCGATGGCGATACACCAAGAATACAAAAGATGAGATCTCTCTAGGGTGAGGGAGGGGGGGGGGGGGGTTGGAGGCACGACGACGACAAAAGTGAGTAGTGGTGCCGTCTCTTCGATCTAATGGGGACTGGAGCTTGGTGGAGAGAGTTTTTTTTGAATGACATATAACTTTATTCATACTTGACAAACATTACATGTACACTGCTTTGGATCATTGATCCAAGAAATTACAAAGTAACTCTTATTAGTGAGAACTACAAGAAATTTCTCAGAAATATCTTCTTCATGGTATCAATCTTTGCAACAAGAAATACTGCCAAGTCTTCGGTGAAGAGGCCACTTGCAAACCTGCACAAACTCGACTACTTCCATAGGTTTCACAAACCTATTGAGTGACCCATCTAAAAGGATGAGAAATCATCAACGCTGAATGTACTTGGGCCCAACATGACCCCTTAGAGGTACAAGTCAATGAACCCCAAAGATCTTTACCAGAATGCCAGAAAAGGAACCCAAAATCACAATGGACTACACCAACATGAGCAACAAAGAACGCTAACACAGACTCATCAGATCCGTAGGAACGAATCTGCAAGGACATAAAATTGCAAGGTTGGACACATCAAACATGCAGAGACACAAACTCTCTGTTTCCGTGACACTGTCCGATGAGACACCGCCACAATGCGAGAAAACCAGAGTACAATTATTCTTGATGGCATCGCACCCTCAGCCAAGACGTTGAAGTTGAGACATAAAAATCACACAAAAAAACTTCCTAATGATCATAAGAAATCCAAGGTCCCCTCACCTCGCAGCATGACGGTCGGAGGTGAGAGAACCAGCAAAGTCTCCAGCGGCTTCCCTTGGGAGCCTAGCTCCTCGCCACGAAACCACGTCGTGTCAGAGCATCTACAGCCAGGTGCCCTAAATCCGTCTCATACGTCCGGGCGGACCGCCCGGTCACTGTCGGTCGTAAAATTTTGATCCAGATGATTCCCACAAACGGTCTGCAAACGCCCGGGCTGACCGGCACCCCTCATATCCAGCCCAAATATGAGGCGGATATGGGGGCGCCCGGGCGCGCCCAGGCGCGTTCGCCACGTCGGACCCAGCCCACACTGGCCACCCAACCCACATATATTCATCCCCATCCGCTCGTCGGACCAAACCTTAGCCACTTCACTCCCCTCCACTCCCCTCCGCCACCCAAGCTCGTCTCTGGCGACTTCTGGTCGTCTCCGGCATGGCGGGCAGTGAATCTGAGTCCTTTACCTCCGGATCCGTCGACCCCGAGCTCATCCCACGCGGCCCCGAGGAGGAGATGGCCGTCCGGCTTGCACTCCGCCACACCCGGGAGGAAGCCCGTGCACGGCAGCACTCGGAATCCTTCCGTCGGGAATCCATTGCGTCCGCCCAAATGGTGCATGGACCCGCACTAGGCCAGCCGTAGCTGCCTCGCCGGAGGCGGTGCGGACCATCTGGTGTCCGAACGCGGTGGCGGACGCGCAACCCCTCTGTTGGCGCGCCGAGCATCAGGACGCACCATGGGCCTCATCTGACAAGAACACGGCATGGCGTGCCCGCCGTGCCAGGCACCGGGCGCGGGAGGCGGCGGCAGCCCTCGCGGTGGTGGACGTCAGCGAGGCGGAGTTGCATTCTCCGGCGCCCCGTATGGCGCATCAGTTCGGGCGCCGCAACCGCATCGTGGTGGACGTCGGCGGCTCGTCCCAGGACGGATCCATCATCAATCTGACGTGCACCAACACCGTTCGGGTTCCGGGCTCCGACGAGGAAGAGTAGGGCATGGAAGGCGGCAGCCCTTGAGTCCCATGAGCCGGCTCGTGTCCCATGCCCTACTCTAGCTTGCCGGCGACCGGACCAGCGCAGCCGGCCGCCGAACATGGCCAGGACGGAGCCGGGTGAGCGGGGAGCGGAACCAGACGAGGCTCCGCTCAAAGATTGTTGTGTTACATGTAATATTATGGATTTGAGGTTTCTAATTTGAGGTATTCGGATGTGAAATGCATTTCTTAAGGCGTGACCAGTCATCATTTGCGGACACGGCCGGGCGCGTCCACGGGCGTTTAAGGGATCGATTTGCCAAATCCGGTTGTATATGCTCTCAGCAGCTTGGTTTTTAGAGAGTGAGTGAAGTCGTTCTACATATTCTGCTGCAACTGGACTGATATGGGCCCATGACACGTCCTGCCAAACGGACTTAAGAAGATAGCCCAGTCTACGCTCAAAGAAAGCTTACAGCTTGCAGCATGTTCCTATGAGGCTTCCATATTAATTTGTTCTTACCAGAAAAAAAACACATAGATAAAAGGAGTTGCCTTCTCATTTTCAGGAGCCACATGTCATTTTTGTGTAGCATGCAAATTAATGCGTTCTTTAACACTAAAATCTTAGAAATATGTTTAACATATCTACGTGTGTCCGTGGATTTGTTTTTGAATTTTTACCGGGCTCCATGGAGTCTGGGCTTCAAGACCCTGCGGCACTTGGTGGAGATGATCCTGCTCCGCTGTCCTCAGCAGCATCCCCGCCGCAACAAGGAAACTCCAAGCGTAATAGGGTAGCATGAATGCCATGGTGCCCTTGCATAACTCTGCCATCGTCATCACAATGTCCGAGTCCAGAGAGGAGCTAGACGAGGAGGAGCTAGGAGGGAGTGTCGAGCAGACAAGACCATCCATAGGGAAAAGCAACCGGTTCTTCTTTTGTCTGACCAAAAAGCAACTATAGTTGTGAATCGAATCACTTGTGACAGTCGATCCACTAAACATGGGATGTGTGTTCCCCTTGTTTGGAGGCAACTACTTCTGCGAATCACAGCTAGATAGGCAAATAATATGATTTGGATTAACCCTTTAATTACGTATGACAAACGCTTGTGAGCTAGGCCCTAATCCTTTGGCTGGTGCTAGTTAGGATAGGTTTCCTCCTTCGACCATTGGTGCTTTTGGTGCATCCAGACACTCCAGTTGCTGGACAGGACCAAAAACACCAAAAATAACAAATTGCTTAACCGCATGTATACATAGAAAAAGATATATCAACACAGGCTGTAACAGAATAGAAGGGAGAGACCAAAGTGCAATAAAATCTTCACCATTGGAGTATTCGAGACATCACAGTTGCAGCTTTCTCCCCCAAAGAAATGGCACTCATGGGTTACAGAACCTCGTAAAATGCATCAGCCTTTCAATCTCAAGCTCAAGTCTCATGAAAAAAAAAATCAAGCTCAAGCATCAGAGGGCAACATAATATAAAGGTTTAGGCGTTTAGCAGCAATTAAATGTCCAAATAATTATAGTATAAGTAACAATGGTCATCTGCGATAACAGCAATCAAATGTCCAAATAATTATAGTAAAAGTAACCATGTACATCTGCGATAGTACGTACAAACGACTACATCCACGCAACAGTGGGCGACAGAATGTTGAAACAATGTGTCCAGTCAGGCTTACCAAGTCCCTGAGTCCTGAGATCTGGTCCTGATGTATCAAAGACCAAAATGTTTTCATTACGCGCTCGGACTTATAACTGTTGTACGCCACCAAAAGCTAATGGAGAAACTAATCGATAGAGATCTGACGTAATGCCACCATTTCGGAGGAATATACAGCATGTCACCTTCCTCCAATATGCAGTCCATGAAATCAAGGTTTTCTACCTTCGGGAACTCATTCATATCTATGTTGTCAAGATCCACCTGCAGAGGCATTCATTAGCACAATATAATACCAAGAATTGTCTTTATTTACACACTATTGCATTGCATTTGTACCCAAAAAAAAAAAACTGTAAGAACATGTCATGTGGATAATGGACAATATGGAACCATAAGGGGAAGGCTAATATAACCCTGTTTGCTGTACCTACAGAAGAAAACTGAAAAATCACAACACCGAAATAGGGGTGGAAAGAAATAAAAAAGACCTATAGAGTGGTGATCTATCATAGTTTACTGATTTAGCCCCAAAAATAAAGCTCCAGTTTGCAATGCTGTGCTTAAGAGTAATGGACAACAAGAGAGTATTACTAACAAAAATCTGGAAATTTCAGTATTACAATATTCAGCTGCCAAAACTATATGTACCGCTGTGATGATCTGCAAGGGTATTCTTCTTTTCCAACATGTAACTTGTCAGAACAGATTGTCTGTACCTGACTAGTATTGCTCAACATAGTTTCTGTGTGTGGGTATAAGTCTTCGGATACAGAACCAGGATAGAGTCTAATATACTTCCTGCCCAAGACCTGGTATGGAGAAAATAACAACTGATGATAAAGTTATATAAAGGAAATGTTAACAGGCATCATCCAGAATATACTACTCCCTCCGTCCCATAATGTAAGATGTTTTTCGACTCTAGTGTAGAGTCGAAAAACATCTTACATTATGGGACGGAGGGAGTAGAACATTTACAGTCGAAACAAATGAAGCCACTGAGCTACATGAAGCTCAACATGAGGGCAAAATAATTTCTAACGCAAACACTCACAAGGTCATCAGCAGTCTTGACTGGAAGGTTAAAGTCTGTATCACAAGAACAAAAATTATGCTGCTGCCTGGCAGGCGAAGCTCCTTAGGTAATTCTCAATTCCTGGCTCAAAGAGCCGCTTGTGATTATCTGTACGCTATATCTAATGATTATGAGTTTCTTAACATTGTTTAATAAATTACATAGATGCAACATTTCGTTAGAGAACTCAAATATGCAGAGTTACTTGCATACATATCGAGAACTGAAGGAAACACAGTTAAAAACTAGTAAATTAATCGCACAACAGAACAACACCATTTCCAAGATAATATAGATAATTTGTTATCAAGAAAATATCTACTTGCAAAATGTATGTTCAAGTTTTAAGGTACAGGAACATCAAGCATTGGTTATTAACTCTAGAAACCAACAATCAAAGGTAAAAACAGTATATTCCCGTATACCTGAGCTAAAATGTTGTGATGCGGGTCGTGGTGCAATGGTGTCACTGTCCCGTGTGGACCAAACCAAGCATTAAGTGATTGGAGTTCCCCTCCACCAGCATAACAGTAGTCAGGAACCATTATGTCTTCATGAAGCTCTTTTATCTGCCAAACGTCAATAACTAAAATCTGAAGCTGAACTAAGACATTTTCTCTTCCATAAAAAGTAACTTTTACTAAGGATTCAACAATTACAGCGTCCACCTGCTCAAATAATGGATGCTGAGCTAGATATGTCAAATTTGAAGGACAGGCGGTTGACCACATCCTCTCAAGGAACTGGGAGAACGTGATAAGCTCCTGCTTCCAATCACTGCAAACATAGCTCTTCCCAACCTGACACGACGTCAACTATATCAGTGCACCAAAACCACTAGGAAATTGAAGCAAGGGGAAATGTTCCTTCTAAAATATTAACTAAGCAAGGGTCATACATCACTAGGAAATTAACACAAGGAATAGTGTTCTTTCTAAAATCTTAACTAAGCATGGGTCCTAAATTACTAGAAGGAAGCACGAATTGAACTGGCTCGTATTGCATATAAATAGCTAGCTACTGTCATCTGGCATTCCTGGATATATCTCTTAATGGAACAAGATTTTACACGGCTATACTAATATGTTTCAACATCAGGAGAATTGGTTCTTTGTAATTCTTACAAACACCGGCATGGTTAAGTAAAGATGATAAAGGCAAAAGTATAGAAAAGTGAAGCACATCAAAAAGGCATGGAATCACATATGCAAAAAACCCGTGAAGAAATACACACACTTAGGGTTTTCGAAATAACACGGTTGGTAAAACAACAAATACAAAATACTCCCTCTGTTCCTTTATCTAAGGTGTATTTTTTTTTTGGCACGGTGACCAAGGCAAGAAATTATAGCTAATTTAGGACAAAATTACCCCTGGCAAATTTGTTGGTTAGTGTCAAGTAAATCAGTTAGGCAATGAAATGAAGAGATACTGACAATCAGGGGAGAGATACTTTCCTTCTTTTTCTAGAAAAAGAGATACATGCAATCAGAAGAGAGATTCTTTCCTTTATTCTGGAGGGCTAAAACAGGGATTATGAGAAATTAGAAGAAATACACTTTACATTATGAAATTTTATCAAAAAAATATACACCTTATATAAAGGAACGAAGGGAGTAAGTGAATAGTGTCAAAGATGAAACAAATAAACGTGACAAAAAACAAAGCAGTTCAAAAGAAGTTTGATATGCATATGAATCTGACGGGAAAGGCAAAAGATATATGTTCCAAACTTGCAAAAAGAAAGCACAATTGGATCAAATTGCTCAAAAATGTGCTTATTGTGTACTACCTCCGTCCTGGTTTATTGGTCCCCTTTGTAATTTGTGCCAAATTTTGACTAAAGATTTAACTAACAAAATGTTAATGCATGTCAAAAAAAATTATATCGCTGGATTCGTTTTTGCACATAGTTTTCAATAATATAATTTTTTGTGACATGCACAAACATTTTATGAGTTAAATTTATAGTCAAAATTTGGCACAGAATACAATGGGGACCAGTAAACCAGGATGGAGGTAGTAAGCAACTAAGCAAGTGTGGTACTATAGTGTAACGGGATGTGTAAGACAGGTGTGCTTTAGATCAAACTTTGAAGCCACTTTTACAAACAATGTTATCGAGCATCAAGGTTAGATGCACATTTTGTTCCAGATCAGCATTAAGCTTCATAATTTATTTCTATGGGATGTGAAGGCCTTTGAGAACTAATAACAGCATTGAATCACCAGGGTTTGATGAACATTTGTAATGAAATGCAGAATCACATATCAGCACAAACAGGTATGATAAATCATCAAAATAGAAACAGCTCGTTTTTGTATTTCAACATCTACTTTAAGGAGAAGCATTTACCTCAACAGGAACAGTCCGATCCCCAGCAATCTTCTTTAGGTACTGGATGTTCTTCCATTTTGTCATTGCAGGCCAATGATCAATGCAGCCACTGATTATAACAGGGGTCTCAGGTAAAAAGTGATCACATATAAACTCCTCCAAAGATATACACGACCGTCTTGCGATTTCTTTACAAGATAAAGACTTTGTTGGAAGAATTTTGAGGGCCTGAGAAAATTATAGCATCATTAACAACAATACACCAAGAAAGGAACTATAACTGCTCTCATCCGCACAACAATACAGAAAACAAGGAAGCAACGAGGTAACTAGAAAAATAATCTTATAATCACTACAGATAATCTACACCTATTTTTTGGGTCAAATATCCGGACAACTCATGACATCATTCACTGTATCAATGCTACATGCATAAGTTGCTTAAGATGGTGCACCCTATGTAGCAACATGAGATCTTCGCACAATAAGAAGTATAAATAATCTAAATTTAGTAAATTGCAGCCTTATTAAACATTGAAAAATAGGCATTCTGCAACAAGCCCCTACAAAATTAAGCTCTGTTACTGGTGGTATATATTGCCCACAGCCCCACGCACACACGCACGAAATCTTACGAAGGCAGTAGCGGTCTCACATCGGCGATGTCACGGTTCCTGTCGAGCCCTTCCCTCCACCTATTGGCTTCCTCATCGACAGCCTCCGCGCCGTCACCTTCGCCGTCGCTCGGCTCCGCGGCGATGGAGGCCAGGGCGGCCTCGAGATCGGCGCGGAGGAGGTTTCCCCCCATGATGAGCCCCATGTCGAGCGCCCGGAGCGCTGCGCGGCGGTCGGCGGCGGCCCGGCGGAGCCGCGCGACGTGGAGGCAGGCGAGCGCGTAGGCGTCCCTCCACGCGCTTCCGACCTCGCTCCAGGGCCCCGAGTGGAGCTGCTCCCACGCCATCTCCCGCGCCGCCTCCGCCGCCCGCAGGTCCCCCGCCGCCGCCTTCTCCGCCGAGGCGACGAAGGCGAAACCGCCCTCCTCCGTTATCTCGCGCAGCAGTGCCGCCCGCCGCTCCGCCTCGGACTCGCCGCCGCCGCCGCCGCCGCAGGCCATCGCCGGGGGAGCAGCGGTGCTGTGCTGTGACGTGTCGGGGACCCCCACAAAAGAAAAGTGCAAAAGCGAAGGAGATATTTCTCTGCCTCCGGTGTGGTTGGCCTGGTCTCCGGGGATATTTGCTTACGCGCAAAAAATCTTTCCCCGTTCGGAGTTTCGGAATCTTGGAAAACAATAGATTTTTTTTTTGAGACAGGAAAAAGAATACTCCCTCAGTCTCATAATATAAGACGTTTTTTGACACTAGTGTAGTGTTAAAAAACGTCTTACATTATGGAACGAAGGGAGTAGATAGGGCAGGGCTTTCCAACTTGGGATATATGACAAGGGCTCCGCCCATTTATGTGCACCGTCAAGCCCAATGTGTGGACTGAGATTGATATTACGCCTTCTAGTCTTTTCTTCTTTTTGAAAAAAAGATTAAACTAAAAGCCTCCCGCTACCCAACGAAAAGTCCGCCCCTCGTGTGGCGGTTCGCGTCTCGTCCGGCGATTGCGGAGGCGATCGCGTTAGGGGTCCAATCGGGTGCACCGCCAAAAGATCGGGGTTGATCGTGGAGCTCATCTCCTCCCAGTAATCACAACCATAGCCGTGCTTGATTCCCGTCCCATCCGCCAGAGGCCTTCCGTGTGTTCCTAGGGCATACGGTCGTAAACCACAAACCCTAGGCGGGGTGGGGGTATTGTTCTGGTCGGGGCCATGATGGAAGGAGTGGCGGGACTGTTGAAGGGGCTGAGGCTGTCGGAGGAGGAGAAGAAGGGGGTGAAGATCAGGATCTCGGCGAAGGAGAAAGGGAAGAACGTGGAGTTGCAGGCGGTGGGGAAGGTCTTGTCCGATCGGCTAGCGCTCAGATGCAATCCGTCTGTCACTGGGGAGGGTTTGGTGTTCAATTAAGGGCATCGAGTGCAAGGAGGTAGGAGAGAATCGGTTCATGTTTACGTTCTACCAAGATACGGGGAAGAGGAAAGCGCTTGAAAATGGGCCTTGGATGTTCGATAAAGATCTAGTAGTAATTGAGAACTTCGTGCCTAGCAAGAGAATTGAGGACTATGAGTTCAACAACATCCCGATCTAGGTGAGGGTTTACAATCTGCCGCTTGGTATGATGAATGCGGAGTCGGCGGAGGAGATTGGCAATATCATCGGTCAATTTCTGGAGGCGGATACTGAGGCGGATGGCAATGATGTTGGGAAGTATTTGAGGATCAAGATTAGAATGAGAATTGATAAGCCGCTGATGAGGGGTTTTACGTTGCAAGAAGAGGAGGAGGGGGAGGTTGGAAGAGGGAAGAGGAAGGAGAAGGAAGGAGATGGTGGGGAAGAGGAGGAAACTGGATGGTGCCGTTTTGAGTATGAGTTTTTGCCGGATTTCTGCTACACCTGCGGAATCATAGGCCATGGGGAGAAGGACTGCTCGACTATCCTGAAGAAAGGTGAGAAGTCACAATTTGGGAGGTGGTTAAAAGCAGACATGAATCAGAGGAGGAACTCCCATGGCGAGGGAGGATGGAGGTCCAGTGGAAGAGGGTCGGGAGGCAGCATGAGCTATGGGTTCAGTAGATCGGCGGGGAAGTCGGGGAGTGGAAGCGACAGTCTTTCTTGGCGCAAGGATGGATCGCGGGACTTGGGTTCGAAAGGGCGTTTGTAAGAGAAGGGAAAGGAGGTTACTAGCCTAGCAAAAGCCAATAAGTCTGAATTGAGGGCTGGCACCCCGAGACAGCTCAAGCTGGGGGATGGTGACATGGAGATAGAGAGGACAGAAGGAATGGGGGGTGAGGTTTCTGCAGCAGCCATAGGTATGGAGGTCGAGAAGATGAAACTCGTTGGGTCACAAAACTACAATGAACAGGCGAACCAGGAGGAGAGTCAGCACAAGCAAAGTAAGAAATTTAGGAGAGTAAGGCGTGAGGACAGAGGCACGGGTTCGGCCACATCGAGAGAAAATGTGTTGGGAGAGAAGAGAGGGAGGGTGGAGGAAATGGATGGGAAGGAAGGCAAGAAAGGGAAAGTAGTGGAGGGGGCAGGGGCGACGCAGGAGACTGTGGAGCAGCTGGAGTTGGAGAACCCTAATAGCATATCGGTCGGGCTGCAGGAGCAGCCCCGCCGAGCACAATGAAAATAGTAAGCTGGAACTGCCGGGGTCTCGGGAATGGCCCGGCAGTTCGGAGCCTCCTCGAAATGGGAAGGAAGGAGGAGCCCGATATTTTGTTTTTGGCGGAGACTAAGATGACAGAGAAGGAGCTTGAACGATTCAGGTGGATGCTGGGCCTAGCAAATATGGTCGCATGGAATGCCGATGGGAGGAGTCGTGGAGTGGCCATGTTCTAGAGACGGGGAGTGCAAGTAGGGTTGCGTTCTTATGGACGGAGGCATGTTGATGTCGACGTGACGGAGGAGAGCGGGATGGTGTGGCGTCTCACGAGCGTCTATGGGGAATCAGTAGCGGGGAGGAAGATTGAGACATGGAGGACGATGAGGATTCTTGGGCAGCAACACCAGGCGGAGAGACCGTGGCTTTGCGTGGGAGATTTCAACGAGATTCTCACATGTGATGAGAAGTGTGGGGGAGTGGTGCGGCCTCAAACGTGCATGGATCAGTTCAGGGAGGCATTGGAAGGCTGTGAGTTATCGGACATTGGCTACATAGGGGATAAATTCACATGGCGGAACCACAGTAAGGAGCTGGTGTCATATATTTGTGAGAGACTAGACCGGGCGACAGCCAACATACAATGGTGTGGGGCGTTCTCGGACTTTTCGGTGCTTAATGGGAACCCGAGGCATTCGGATCACCGGCCGGTGATTGTCTGCACTGAAGGTGGCGGGCGCAGGGTGCACAAAGGCGACAGAAGTTTTCGATTCAAGGCGTGGTGGCTTCAGGAGGAGGGGTGCAGAGATGTGGTGAAGGATGCATGGGAGGAGGCTAATGCGATTGGGGGAGGTGTGAGCCAAGGAATGCAGGCCATTGTGGGGTCTATGAGGATGTGGCAGAAGGAAGTGGTGGGTGAGCTCGAGGAGCGGCTGAAGAAGGCACGGAATGAGCTTGAAGCTTGCATGCGTGCCCCGATTAGCGAAGAGAAAATCAAAGAAGTTGCCTTATGGTGTGTGGTAGAGGATCTGGAAGAGAAGAAGAATACTAAGGCAAAACAATACTCGCGGGTTTCATGGATGAAGGATGGTAATAGGAACACACGCTATTTCATGGCGTTTGCTTCGGCCAGGAAGAAGATGAATAGAGTGAAAGAACTGAAGAGGGAGGATGGAACGGTGGTGAAGGAAGGGGAGGAGCTCCCTAACTATGTCTGCTCATTTTTTCAGGATATTTTTACATCCAGCATGGGTAATCGCCTCGAGGAGCTCATTGCTAAGGTTGAACCCCGGATCACACAACCAATGCAGGCCATCCTTGATGCTGAGTTTAATCGAGAATAAGTGAAGGCGTCTCTCGATCACATTGGTGACCTCAAAGCACCGGGCTCGGATGGGATGCCTGCAATTGTGTACAAAAGACACTGGGATTTCATGGGTGACAAAGTTGTTGAGGAAGTCCTGGCTGTCCTGAATGGGGGCCCAATCCCGGAGGGGTGGAATGACACGGTGGTGGTGCTAATCCCAAAAGTCAAGAGTCCGAATCGGATTAAGGATCTCCGCCCAATCAGTCTTTGCAATGTTATATACAAGCTTGTGTCGAAGGTGATCGCTAACCGGCTGAAGATCGTCCTACCTGATATCATATCTGGCAACCAGAGTGCATTCGTCCCTGGGAGACTCATCACCGACAACACTCATTGCATACGAGCTGTCACACTATCTGTTAAATAAGAGGAAAGGACGGGAGGGGATTGCTGCGGTCAAAGCTGATATGAGCAAAGCATACGATAGGGTTGAGTGGAACTTTTTGGCAGCGATGCTAAGTAAACTAGGTTTCAAGCAACATTGGGTTGAATTGATCATGTGGTGTGTAACTTCTGTAAGGTACCAAATAAAGGTTAATGGAGCTCTCACACAACAGTTCAGCCCATCCCGTGGCTTGAGGCAGGGCGACCCAGCATCACCATATCTCTTTGCTATCTGCTGTGAGGGACTGTCAGCCCTGCTCCATGATGTCGAGTGAAGTGGTCAGATTAGTGGTGTTAAGGTCTGTCCTAGTGCATCGGTGGTGTCTCATCTGTTCTTCGCCGATGATTCGGTGCTCCTCATGAAGGCAACACGGGAGGAAGCTATGGCCATGAGAAGGATTCTGGAGCTCTACGAAAACTACTCGGGGCAATGCATTAACACTGAGAAGTCGGTGATTATGTTCAGTCCCAACACGCCAGCAAGCGAGAAGACCTGTGTGAAAGAGACCTTGCAGATTGACAAGGAGAGTTGGAATGAGAAATATCTTGGGCTGCCGGTCCATGTGGGGAAATCCAAGAGGAAAGCTTTTGCATACATTAAGAGCGCAATGACGGGGAGGATGTATGGGTGGCTGCAGAAACTGATTGCTAAGACAGGAAAAGAAACATTGGTCAAAGCCGTTGCCCAAGCTATTCCAACATTTGCCATGTCTTGCTTCTATCTTACAAAAACTTTCTGTCAAGAGCTGAGCTCATTGATGGGAACATACTGGTGGAGGCAGCAGGAGAAGGAGAATACCATCCATTGGATTAGCTGGGATAAGTTAACAAAGTCCAAAGCTCAGGGTGGGTTGGGGGTCAGGGACATGCACGGGTTCAATATAGTTATGTTGTCCAAACAAATTTGGAGGATGATTGAATGTCCGGACTCTCTATGCGCACAAATTTTGAAAGCGCGTTACTTCCCTAATACCCATGTGCTCGAAGCCGTACCAAAGGATGGCATCTCCTACTCGTGGCGCAGTCTCTTACATGGAATCCAACTGGTGAAAGAAGGATATGTGTGGCGTGTTGGAGATGGTACTAGCATCAGGATCTGGAGCGACCCATGGCTGCCGCGACCGTGGTCAAGGAGAGTAATGAGACCAAGGGTAGGAAACCTCCTGGAGTTTGTTAACGACCTAATCAGCCCTATAACGGGAAGCTAGGATGAGCAGCTGGTCCGAGACACATTCTGGAATGTCGATGCAGATTGCATTTTACAGATACCGATCAGGGAGGGGGTTCAAGATTTCATAGCCTGGCAATTTGACCCTAAAGGCGTGCATTCTGTCAAGAGCGCATACAAGCTTCACACCCATCTCGAACAGATGGAGAAGGACGGAGGAGCTGGCAGTAGCTCGATCATGCCGGGCAATTTGGACACCTGCCACGATGATCTTGGAAACGGATATGGAAGCTGTTGGAAATACGCCCTAGAGGCAATAATAAAATGGTTATTATTATATTTCTTTGTTCATGATAATTGTCTATTGTTCATGCTATAATTGTGTTATCCGGAAATCGTAATACATGTGTGAATACATAGACCACAACATGTCCCTAGTGAGCCTCTAGTTGACTAGCTCGTTGATCAACAGATAGTCATGGTTTCTGACTATGGACATTAGATGTCATTGATAACGGGATCACATCATTAGGAGAATGATGTGATGGACAAGACAATCCTAAGCATAGCACAAGATCGTGTAGTTCGTTTTGCTAGAGCTTTTCCAAATGTCAAGTATCATTTCCTTAGACCATGAGATTGTGCAACTCCGGATACCGTAGGAGTGCTTTGGGTGTGCCAAGCGTCACAACGTGGCGGGTGGCTATAAAGGTGCACTCGGTATCTCCGGAAGTGTCTATTGGGTTGTACGAATCGAGGCTGGGATTTGTCACTCCGTATGACGAGAGGTATCTCGGGCCCACTTTCGGTAATGCATCATCATAATGAGCTCAACGTGACCAAGTGTCAGTCACGGGATCATGCATAACGATGCGAGTAAAGTGACTTGCGATAACGAGATTGAGCGAGGTATTGGGATACCGACGATCGAGTCTCGGGAAATAACGTACCGATTGACAAAGGGAATTGAATCTGAGATTGATTGAATCCTCGACATCGTGGTTCATCCGATGAGATCATCGAGGAGTATGTAGGAGCCAACATGGGTATCCAGATCCGCTGTTGGTTATTGACCGGAGAGTCGTCTCGGTCATGTCGCATGTCTCCGAACCCGTAGGGTCTACACATAAGGTTCAGTGACGCTAGGGTTGTAGAGATATTAGTATCAGAAACCGAAAGTTGTTGAGTCCGGATGAGATCCCGACGTCACGAGGAGTTCCGTAATGGTCGGAGGTAAAGATTTATATATAGGAAGTCAAGTTTCAGCCAACAGAAAGTTTTGGGGTCACGGTATTGTCAGGGACCACCGGAAGGTCCTGGGTCCACGGGTGTGGCCACCTATCCGGAGGGCCCCAAGGGCTGAAGTGGGAGGAACCAGCCTGGTGGGCTGGTGCGCCCCTGGGCCTCCGCTGCGCCTAGGGCAGAAACCCTAGGGGTGGGGCGCCCCCTGGCTTGGGGGCAAGCCATCCCTTGCCGCCGCCCCCTCGGAGATCCCATCTCCTAGGGCCGGCGCCCCTAGGGGCCTATATATAGTCTTGAGGGAGGAGGGCAGCCACACCTAGCCTGGCGCCTCCTCTCCCTCTCCAACACCTCCTCCTCTCTGTAGAGCTTGGCGAAGCCTGCCGAGATCCCACTGCATCCACCACCACGTTGTCGTGTTGCTGGATCTCCATCAACCTCTCCTTCCCCTTGCTGGATCAAGAAGGAGGAGACGTCTTCCCCAACCGTCGTGTGTGTTGAGCGCGGAGGTGCCGTCCGTTCGGCACTTGGTCATCGGTGATTTGGATCACGATGAGTACGACTCCATCAACCCCGTTCTCTTGAACGCTTCCGCTCGCGATCTACAAGGGTATGTAGATGCACTCCTTTTCCCCTCGTTGCTAGATAACTCCATAGATTGATCTTGGTGAAGCGTAGAATTTTTTTGATTTCTGCTACGTTCCCCAACAGTGGTATCAGAGCTAGGTCTATGCGTTGTTACTATGCACGAGTAGAACACAAAGCAGTTGTGGGCGTAGATGTTGTCAATTTTCTTGTCACTACTAGTCTTATCTTGCTTCGGCGGCATCGTGGGATGAAGCGGCCCGGACCGACCTTACACGTATGCTTACGTGAGACAGGTTCCACCGACTGACATGCACTAGTTGCATAAGGTGGCTAGCGGGTGTCTGTCTCTCCCACTTTAGTTGGAGCGGATTCGACGAAAAGGGTCCTTATGAAGGGTAAATAGAAATTGGCATATCACGTTGTGGTTTTACGTAGGTAAGAAACGTTCTTGCTAGAAACCTATAACAGCCACGTAAAAACATGCAACAACAATTAGAAGACGTCTAACTTGTTTTTGCAGCAAGTGCTTTGTGATGTGATATGGCCAAAGGATGTGATGAATGATATATGTGATGTATGAGATGATCATGTTCTTGTAATAGGAATCATGACTTGCATGTCGATGAGTATGACAACCGGCAGCTGTCATAGGAGTTGTCTTTATTTTTTGTATGACCTGCGTGTCATTGAGTAACGCCATGTAAATTACTTTACTTTATTGCTAAACGCGTTAGCCATAGAAGTAGAAGTAATTGTTGGCGTGACAACTACATGAAGACACGATGATGGATATCATGATGATGGAGATCATGGTGTCATGCCGGTGACGAAGATGATCATGGCGCCCCAAAGATGGAGATCAAAGGAGAAATATGATATTGGCCATATCATGTCACTATTTGATTGCATGTGATGTTTATCATGTTTTTCTTCTTATTTGCTTAAAACGACGGTAGTAAATAAGATGATCCCTTATAATAATTTCAAGAAAAGTGTTCCCCCTAACTGTGCACAGTTGCGAAGGTTCGTTGTTTCGAAGCACCACGTGATGATCGGGTGTGATAGATTCTAACGTTCGAATACAGCGGTGTAAGCTAGATTTACACACGCAATACACTTAGGTTGACTTGACGAGCCTAGCATGTATAGACATGGCCTCGGAACACGGAAGACCGAAAGGTCGAGCATGAGTCATATAGAAGATCGATCAACATGAAGATGTTCACGGCGTTGACTAGTCCATCTCACGTGATGATCGGACACGGCCTAGTTAACTCGGATCATGTTTCACTTAGATGACTAGAGGATGTCTATCGAGTGGGAGTTCATTGAATAATTTGATTAGATGAACTTAATTATCATGAACTTAGTCTAAAATCTTTACAATATGTCTTGTAGATCAAATGGCCCACGCTAATGTTGCCCTCAACTTCGACGCGTTCCTAGAAAACTAAGTTGAAAGATGATGGCAGCAACTATCTGGATGGGTCCGAACCGAGATCATCCTCATAGCTGCCAAGAAAGATCATGTCCTAGAAGCACCGCTAGGTGAAGCACCCATCGAGAGAACCAAGGCGTTATGAATGCTTGGCGGTCTCGTCTTGATGATTACTCCCTCGTTCGGTCGACATGCTTTACAGACTTAGAACCGGGGCTCCAAAAGCGTTTTGAGCAACACGGAGCATATGAGATGTTCAAGAGCTGAAAATAGTTTTCCAAGCTCATACCGGGTCGAGAGATATGAAGTCTCGACAAGTTCTTCAATTGTAAGATGGAGGAAAATAGTTCTGTCGGTGAGCACATACTCAAAATGTGCAGGGTTGCACAACCGCTTGACTCAGTTGGGAGTTAATCTCCGGATGGCGCGATCATTGAGGATCCTTGATCGCTTCCACCGAGCTACAAGAGCTTTGTGATGAACTTCAATATGCGGGGGATGGAAAAGACCATTCCGAGGTATATTCAATGCTGAAATCAGCGGAGGTGGAGATCAAAAGGAACATCAAGTGTTGATGGTGAATAAAACCACTAAGTTTAAGAAAGGCAAGGGTAAGAAGAACTTCAAGAAGGACAGCAAGGGAGTTGCCACGCCAGTAAGCCATTCTGCGGAAGAAGCCAAAGAATGGACCCAAGCACGAGGTAGTGCTTTTATTGCAAGGGAAGTGGTCCTTTGAAGCGGAACTGCCCCAAATACTTAGCGGACAAGAAGGCCGGCAACACCAAAGGTATATGTGATATACATGTAATTGATGTGTACCTTACGATTACTCGTAGTAGCTCCCAGGTATTTGATACGGTGCCGTTGCTCATATTTGTAACTCAAAACAGGAGTTGCGGTACAAGCGGAGGCTGGCGAAGGGCGAGGTGACGATCTTGCGTCGGGAATGGTTCCAAGGTCGATGTGATCGCCGTCGACACGCTGCCTCTACATTTACCTCGGGATTAGTTTTAAACCTCAATAATTGTTATTTAGTGCCAGCTTTGAGCATGAACATTGTAACAGGATCTCGTTTAATTGAGATGGCTACTCATTTAAATCGAGAGTAATGGTTGTTCTATTTATATGAGAGATATGTTTTATGGTCATGCCCGTGGTGAATGGTTTATTCTTAATGAATCTCGGCGTAATGTTACACATATTCATAGTGTGAATACCAAAAGATGTAAAGTTGATAACGATAGTCCCACATACTTGTGGCACTGCCGCCTTGGTCACATTGGTGTCAAGCGCATGAAGAAGCTCCATCTGATGGACTTTTAGAGTCTCTCGATTATGAATCATTTGACACATGCGAACCATGCCTTATGGGCAAAATGACCAAGACTCCGTTCTCGGAACAATGGGCGAGCAACCAACTTGTTGGAAATCATACATACCGATGTATGCGGTCCAATGGCGTTGAGGCTCACGGAGGATATCGTTATGTTCTCACTCTCACGACGACTTAAGTAGATATGGGTATGTCTACTTGATGAAACACAAGTCCGAGACCTTTGAAAAGTTCAAGGAATTTCAGAATGAGGTAGAGAATCAACGTGACCGAAAAATAAAGTTCTTCTGATCGGATTGTGGAGGAGAATATTTAAGTCACGAATTTGGAACACACTTAAGGAAATGTGGAATCGTTTCACAACTCATGCCGCTGGAACACCTCGGTAATAGCGGTGTGTCGAGCGTCGTGTCGCACTCTATTGGATATGGTGCGATCTATGATGTCTCTCACCGATTTACCGCTATCATTCAGGGATACGCTCTAGAGACAGCTACATTCACTTTAAATAGGGCTCCGTCTAAATCCCTTGAGGCGACACCGTATGAATTATGGTTTGGGAAGAAACCTAAGTATCGTTTCTAAAAGTTTGGGGATGCGATGCTTATGTCAAGAAACTTCAACTGAAAAGCTCAAACCCAAGTCGGAAAAATCGTCTTCATAGGATACCCCAAGGAAACCATTGGGTATACCTTCTACCTTAGATCCGAAGGCAAGATCTTTGTTGCCAAGAATGGATCCTTTACGGAAAAGAGTTTCTCTCGAAAGGAGTAAGTGGGAGGAAAGTAGAACTCGATGAAGTACTACCTCTTGAACGGAAAGTAGTGCAGCACGGAAAATGTTCTGTGGTGCCTACACCGACCGGAGAGGAAATTAATGATGATGATCAAGGTACTTGGATCAAGTTGCTCTTGAACTCGTGGGTCCACAAGGACACGTTCCACACGAGAGTGGTATGGCAACCCTGTCACGGAAATCATGTTGTTAGACAACGGTGAACCTTGAACTATGAAGAAGCGATGGCGGGCCCAGATTCCAACAAATGGCTTGAAGCCATGCAATCCGAGATAGGATCCATGTATGAAAACAAAGTATGGACTTTGGCAGACTTGCCGATGATCGGCGACGATAGAAAACAAATGGATCTTTAAGAAGAAGACGGACGCGGATGGTAATGTTACCATCTATAAAGCTCGACTTGTCGCTAAAGGTTATCGGCAAGTTCAAGGGTTGACTACGATGAGACTTTCTCTCCGTGGCGAAGCTGAAGTCCGTCCGAATCATGTTAGCAATTTCCGCATACTATGATTATGAGATATGGCAAATGGACGTCAAAACGGCATTCTTTAACGGCTATCTTAAGGAAGAACTGTATATGATGCAGCCGGAAGGTTTTGTCGACCCTAAGAATGCTAACAAGGTATGCAAGCTCCAGCGATCCATTTATGGGCTGGTGCAAGCATCTCGGAGTTGGAACATTCGCTTTGATGAGATGATCAAAGCGTTTGGGTTTATGCAGACTTATGGAGAAGCCTGCGTTTACAAGAAAGTGAGTGGGAGCTCTGTAGCATTTCTCATATTATATGTAGATGACATACTTTTGATGGGAAATGATATAGAAGTTTTGGACAGCATTAAGGCCTACTTGAATAAGATTTTTTCAATGAAGGACCTTGGAGAAGTTGCTTATATATTAGACATCAAGATCTATAGAGATAGATCGAGACGCTTATATATTAGACATCAAGCACATACCTTGAAAAGATATTGAAGAAGTTCAAAATGGATCAGTCCAAGAAAGGGTTCTTGCCTGTATTACAAGGTGTGAAATTGAGCTCAGCTCAATGCCCGACCACGGCAGAAGATAAAGAAGAGATGAGTGTCATCCCCTATGCCTCAGCCATAGGATCAATTATGTATGCCATGCTGTGTACCAGATCTGATGTAAACCTTGTCGTAAGTTTGGTAGGAAGGTACCAACGTAATCCCGGCAAGGAACACTGGACAGCGGTCAAGAATATTCTGAAGTACCTGAAAAGGACTAAGGACATGTTTCTCGTTTATGGAGGTGATGAAGAGCTCATCGTAAAGGGTTACATCGACGCTAGCTTCGACACAGATCTGGATGACTCTAAGTCACAAATCGGATCGTGTATATGTTCAATGGTGGAAGCGATGGTGGTGCAGGTTGCAAGCGAGAAGCGTCGTGGTGGGATCTACATGTGAAGCGGAGTACATGGCAGCCTCGGAGGCAGCGCATGAAGCAATTTGGGTGAAGGAGTTCATCACCGACCTAGGAGTCATACCCAATGCGTCGGGGCCGATCAAACTATTCTGTGACAACACTGGAGCTATTGTACTTGCCAAGGAGCCCAGGTTTCACAAGAAGACCAGGCATATCAAGCGTCGCTTCAACTCCATTCGTGAAAATGTTCAAGATGGAGACATAGAAATTTGAAAAGTGCATACGGATCTGAAAGTCGCAGATCCATTGACTAAACCTCTTCCACGAGCAAAACATGATCAACACCAGAACTCTATGGGTGTTCGATTCATCACAATGTAACTAGATTATTGACTCTAGTGCAAGTGGGAGACTGTTGGAAATATGCCCTAGAGGCAATAATAAAAGGATTATTATTATATTTCCTTGTTCGTGATAATTGTCTTTTATTCATGCTATAATTGTATTATCCGGAAATCGTAATATACGTGTGAATACATAGACTACTATATGTCCTAGTGAGCCTCTAGTTGACTAGCTCGTTGATCAGCAGATAGTCATGGTTTCTGACTATGGACATTGGATGTCATTGATAACGGGATCACATCATTAGGAGAATGATGTGATGGACAAGACAATCCTAAGCATAGCACAAGATCGTGTAGTTCGTTTTGCTAGAGCTTTTCCAATGTCAAGTATCTTTTCCTTAGACCATGAGATCGTGTAACTCCGGATATCGTAGGAGTTCTTTGGGTGTACCAAGCGTCACAACGTGGCGGGTGACTATAAAGGTGCACTACAGGTATCTCCGAAAGTGTCATTGGGTTGTCACGGATGGAGATGGATTTGTCACTCCGTATTAGGGAGAGGTATCACTTGGCCCACTTTCGGTAATGCATCATCATAATGAGCTCAAAGTGACCAAGTGTTTGGTCACGGGATCATGCATTACGGTATGAGTAAAGTGACTTGCCGGTAACGAGATTGAACAAGGTATTGGGATACCGACGATCGAATCTCGGGCAAGTAACATACCGTTTGACAAAGGGAATTGTATACGGGGTTGCTTGAATCCTCGACATCATGGTTCATCCGATGAGATCATCGAGGAGCATGTAGAGCCAACATGGGTATCCAGATCCGCTGTTGGTTATTGACCGAGAGCCGTCTCGGTCATGTCTACGTGTCTCCCGAACCCGTAGGGTCTACACACTAAGGTTCGGTGGCGCTAGGGTTGTATGAATATGAGTATGCAGCAAACCGAAAGTTGTTGAGTCCGGATGAGATCCGGACGTCACGAGGAGTTCGGAATGGTCGGGAGGTAAAGAATTATATATAGGAAGTGCTGTTTGACCATCGGGAGAGTTTAAGTGGGTCACGGTATTGTCTGGGACCACCGAAAGGTCCCGGGTCCACCGGTGGGGCCACCTATCCGGAGGGCCCGTTGGCTGAAGTGGGGAGGAACCAGCCTGGTGGGCTGGTGCGCCTGGCCCCCTGCGCCTAGGGTTGGAAACCCTAGGGGTGGGGGCGCCCCACTTGCCTTGGGGGGCAAGCATCCCCCCTTGGCCGCCGCCCCCCCTTGGGAGATCTCATCTCCAAAGCCGGCGCCCCCCAGGGGGCCTATATAAAGGGGGGAGGGAGGGCAGCCGCACCCTGAAGTCTTGGCGCCTCCCTCTCCCCTGCTACACCTCTCCCTCTCGCAAGCTCGTGGCTCTGCCGGAACCTGCTGCATCCACCACCACGCCGTCGTGCTGGATCTTCATCAACCTCTCCCTCCTCCTTCTGGATCAAGGCGTGGGAGGCGTCATCCGCTCCGTCACGTGTGTTGAGCGTGGAGGTGCTGTCCGTTCGGCACTTGGTCATCGGTGATTTGGATCACGGCGAATCGACTCCCTCAACCCCGTTCACTTGAGCGCTTCGCTCATGATCTACAAAGGTATGTAGATGCACTCCTATCACTCGTTGCTAGATGAACTCATAGATGGATCTTGGTGAAACCGTAGGAAAAATTTTATTTTCTAACGTTCCCCAACAGCAGACCTTGACCGGGGAGCCTCGAGGAGGAGAAGCAGTGCATGGCAAGCGAGGCCGCCTCCCACCGGGAATATGTGGTGGGCGAGAACAGTGGATCAGCCATCGGAGGTCGTCGCCCGGCAGGTCACCTTGCAATTGGCCACCATGGGGATGCCAAATGTGAGGTACGCCCCAGCGCCTTGGGGACCGTCAACGCCAAGCTGACCCAGTTCTTGAGGCGTCCTCGGGCCTTGGCCTATCTTCACTCCAACAGGGCGGCCACGCTGGTGAGGAGGCCCGCGACTTTGGGAGGGTCGTGACCAAGGTCCTCACTAAGGTGGCGCACTGGAATCCCGACCTTGACTTCGCGGCCTCGATGAAGAGCTTGCCGGATGGTGTCGACCTCACAATGCTCAAGGAGCGCATCAAGCCCATCACCAACGGCATCGACGAAATCAAGAGGGTGGAAGGCCAGCGCCAGGATTAAGCATCCCGTTCCTCTTCGCCGCTGCGGGTTCCCGACCAAGACAAATTTTTATCTTTAGTTAGAACTGCAGCTATGACGTGATGTAATATAACTTTGAAGTACTCTTAATTTTCATGCATGTTATTTCCCCGTTCAATTCCTCTTTGTATGCATGCCCCACATCGATCCGGTAGGCTTGCTGTAACACCCCGGAAGTAACTTTCCATATTTGTAACTCCAACTCTTGCCATTTTCGGCATTGTGATATGATATTCCTGTTGGGGAACGTTGCAGAAAATTAAAATTTTTTCGCGGAGTCCGGAAGTGAACGGTGTTGGAGTTATGTCCGACGAAGTAGTTCAGATCACTTGATCACTACTAGTTTCACGACCGTGTTTTGCTTCTCTTCGCTTCTTTATGTAAGTAGCCACCATAAATGCTAGTCGCTTGCTGCAGCTCCACTTTATTTCCTTGTCCTTCCTATTAGCTTAAATAGTCTTGATCTCGCTGGTGTGAGATTGCTGAGTCCCCGTGGCTCATGATACTTCCAAAACAGTTGCAGGTTCCGATGAGGCCAAGGCAGATGATTCCACCGAGCTCAAGTGGGAGTTCGACGAGGAACGTGGTCGCTATTATGTGTCGCTTCCAGATGATCAAAGTGGTGCCAGCTTGGACGATTCGGGATCTCGTTAGCATTTGGGGTATCTTCTTTATTTTGGTTCCGTAGTCTGACCTTGAGTGTACTCAATGATGTATGTTTAATTATGTATCGTGACGTGGCATGTCAACTATGTACCTTTCTCCTTAAATTATTACATGGGTTGTGAAGATTACCTCACTTGCGACATTGCTTTCAATGTTATGCTCTAAGTCGTGCCTCACACGGGAGATATAGCCGATCGGGGCGCGCATATATAGACATACCCATATCTACTAAGTCATCTGCGGAGAGTGAGAACATAACGATATCCTCCGCGAGCCTCAACGCCATTGGACCGCACATCGGTATGTATGATTTCCAACAAGTTGGTTGTCGCCCATTGTTCCAGAGAATGGAGTCTTTATCATTTGCCCATGAGGCATGGTTCGTGATGTGTCAAATGATTCATAATCAAGAGACCAAAAGTCCATCAGATGGAGTTTCTTCATGCGCTTGACACCAATGTGACCACATAATGGCAAAGTACACAAGTATGGACTATCGTTATCAACTTTACATCTTGGTATTCACGCTATGAACATGTGTAATACTACGCCGAGATTCATTAAGAACCATTGACCATCGGAGCATGACCATAAAACATATCTCCATATAAATAGAACAACCATTATTCTCGGATTTAATGAGTAGCCATCTCGCATTAAACGAGATCCGAGATACAATATTCATGCTCAAACTTGGCACCAAATAACAATTATTAAGGTTCATAACTAATCCCGTAAATGAAGGTGTTACCAACATCACATCGACTCGAACCATTCCCCGACGCATCGTCACCTCGCCCCGCCACCGCTTATTCAGCCCCGCCGTGAGTTACAAATATGAGCAACAAGACCGTATCAAATACCTGTGAGTTACTACGACATCGGTAAGGTACACATCAATTACATGTATATCAAATATACCTTTGGTGTTGCTGCCTTCTTATCCGCATAAGTATTTGGGGCAGTTCCGCTCCAAAGGACCTCCCTTGCAATAAAAGCACCCGCCTCGTGCTTGGGTCCATTTTGACTTCTTCCTAAGAACTTGCTTACCGGGCGCGCTGCAATCTCCTTCTTGAAGTTCTTCTTACCCTTGCCTTTCTTGAACTTAGTGGTCTTATTGACCATCAACACTTGATGTTCTTTCTGATTTCAACCTCGCTGACTTCAAAGATAGAGAACACTTCAGAATGGTCTTACCATCCCTGCATGTTGTAGTTCATCACAAAGCTCTTGTAGCTTGGTGGGAGCGATCGAGGATTCTCACAATGACCGCCCCATCGTGGAGGTTAATATTCAGCCGGGTCATACGGTTGTGCAACCTGCATATCTTTAGAATGTGCTCACCGATGTAACTGTTTTCCTCCATCTTACAACTATAGAACTTGTCGGAGATGTCATATCTCTCGAATTCATGTGAGCTTGAAAACCAGTTTCAGCTCTTCGAACATCTCATATGCCCGATGCTCAAAACGCTTTTTGCCCCGGTTCTAAGCTGTAAAGCATGCCGCACCGAACGAGGGAGTAATCATCAGCAGACCGAAGCATTCATAATGTCTTGGTTCTTCGGACGGAGCTGCCACCTAGCGGTCCTTCTAGGACGATTGTTTCTCGCAGCTATGAGGATGATCTCGTTCCGACCCAGTCCGAGAAGTTGCGCCGCCATCTTTCAGCTTGGTTTTCTAGGAACGTTGCTGAAGTTGTTGACATGAGCGCGGCCATTTGATCTACAAGACATATAATTCAAAAGTTTTAGACTAAGTTCATGATAATTAAGTTCATCTAATCAAATTATTAATGAACTCCCACTTAGATTAGACATCCCTAGTCATCTAAGTGTTACACGATCCGAGTCACCAGGCCGTGTCCATCAACACGTGAGACGGACTAGTTTGGCGCTGAACATTCTCATGTTGATCGTATCTTCCATACGCCGTGTTCGACCTTTCGGGTCTCCGTGTTCGGAGGCCATGTCTTCACATGCTTAGGCTCGCTGTTAACCCTTGTGTTTCGCTGTGTAAATCTTGCTTACACCCGCTGTATGTGAACGTAAGAATCCATCACACCATTAACACGGGTGCTTAGAAGTTTACTTAAACAGTAGCAACGGTGCATTAGGGAGAACACTTTGAAATTGTTCTAAGGATCATCTTATTTACTACCGCCGTTCTAAGTAAACAAGATGATAATCATAATAAACATCACATGCAATTATAAAGTAGTGACATGATACATCATAGCTCCTTCGATCTTCATCTTCGGGCTCCATGATCATCTCCTCACACCGCATGACACCATGATCTCCATCATCATGATCTCCATCATCGTGCCTCCATGAAGTTGTCACGCCTAACGACTACTTCTACTTATGGCTAACGCGCTTAGCAAAGTAAAGTAAATTACATGGCGCCTTCAATGACACGCAGGTCATACAAAAAATAAAGACAACTCCTATGGCTCCTCGGGTTGTCATATTTCATCGACATGCAAGTCGTGATTCCTATTACAAGAACATGATCTCATACATCACAATATATCATCATTCATCACAACTTGGCCATATCATCACATGACAATTGCTGCAAAAAACAAGTTAGACGCCCTCTAATTGTTGTTGCATCTTTTACGTGCTGTATTGGGTTCTAGCAAGAACGCTTTCTTACCTATTAATAACCACAACGTGATCTTGTCAACTTCTATTTACCCTTCATAAGGACCTCGTTTCATCGAATCCGCCCCACTAAAGTAGGAGAGACAGACACCGCCAGCCACCTTACGCAACTAGTGCATGTTAGTCGGTGGAACCGTGAAGAGTACGTGTAAGGTTGGTCCCGCCGCTTCATCCCACAATATCAAGGGAGCAAGAAACAACTAGTAACGGCAAGTAAGTTGACAAGATCCACCCCACAACAAAATTGTGTTCACTGCTCAAAGATAACTACGATAGACCTAGCTCATGATGCCACCGCTAGGAACGCTGCGTAAAATTAAAATTTTTCCCACGGTTTCACCAAGATCCATCTATGAGTTCTACTAAGCAACGAGTAACGAGAGAGTTTGCATCTACATACCACTTGTAGATCGAGTACGGAAGCTGCTCGAGGAGTGGGTGATGATGAAGACGCCCAACGTGATTCCGATCACCGATGACCAAAGTACTGAAGGACAGCACCTCCGCAGTTCAACACACGACGACGATGGCGTCTCCTCCGCCTTGATCCAGCAAGAGGAAGGAGAGGTTGAGGAACAATTCCAATGGCAGCACGCGCAAGTGTTGGTGGCACGGCCCTCTGCAGGCTTCGCCAAGCTCATGTGGAGAAAGAGAGGTGTTGGGAGGGAGGCGCGCTCATGGGTTGGCAGCCCCCCCACCTCTATTTATAGGAGGAGAGGTCAGGGGGCGGCCTCTAGGGAAACCCTAGGGGGGGCGCCAAGGGAGAGGAGGAGGTGGCTTGCCCCCTGCCGGGGGCGCCTTTTCCCTTAGGCTTCTCCTCCCAAACCCTAGCCCCAGGCTCAGGTGGGAGGCGCACCCAGCCCACCAGGCTGGCTCCCTCCCACTTAGCCCATGTGGCCCCCAGAGGTGGCCTCCCCGTGGACCTCGAACCTCCTGCCCCTGCATTTCACTGCAGATACCACCGAAACTTCCCTGAGTCCGCTTAACCACTTTCCATATATAATCTTACCTCCGACCATTCCGAACTCCTCGTGACGTCCGGGATCTCATCCCGACTCAACAACATTCGTAATCACATACTTGTCTTCCTATTAACCCTAGCCACCGAACCTTAGTGTAGACCCTACGGTTCGGAGATGCGATATGACCGAGACTACCTCAAGTCAATAACCAACAGCTGGATCCGATACCCATGTTGGTCTTACATGCCTCGATGTTGTCATCGGATGAACCACGATGTCAAGGGTTCGCAACCCCGTATTCTATTCCTTTGTCGACGGTATGTTACTTGCCCGAGACTCGATCGCCGTATCCCAATACCTCGCTTAGAAGCACGCAAGAAGTCACTTTACTCGCATCGCAATGCATGATCCCGTGACCGCACTTGGTCACTTTGAGCTCATTATGATGATGCATTACCGAAAGTGGGCCCAAGGATACCTCTCCGCCATACGGAGTGACAAATCCCAGCCTCGATCCGTGTCAACCCAATGGTCACTTTGAGATACACCGAGTGCACCTTTATAGTCACCCAGCTACGCCAGGACGCTTGATACACCCAAAGCACTCCTACGGTATCCGGAATTGCACGATCTCATGGTCTAAGGAAGAGATACTTGACATTGGAAAAGCTCTAGCAAAACGTAATCTACACGATCTTTTGTGCTTATCCATCACGCCATTCTCCTAATGACGTGATCCCGCTGTCAATGACATCCATGTCCATAGTCGAAACCATGACTATCTCGTTGACCAACGAGCTAGTCAACTAGAGGCTTACTAGGGACGATTGTAGTCTATGTATTCACATGCAGTATTACGATTTCTATAATACAGCTTATAGCATGAATAAAGACAATTATCATGAACAAGGAAATATAATAATAATGCTTTTATTATTGCCTCTAGGGCATATTTCCAACAAAGCCTCCACTTGCACTAGAGTCAATAATCTAGTTTACATTGTGATGAATCGAACACCCATAGAGTTCGGGTGTTGTCATTCATGAAGAGGTTTAGTCAACGGATCACATATCTGATCCGTATGCACTTTAGGTTAAATTTTATGTCTCCATCCTAACATTTTCACGATGGAGTTGAAGCGACGCTTGATGTGCCTGGTCTTCTTGTGAAACCGGGTCCTTGGCAAGGGCAATAGCTCCAAGGTCAAGAAGAGTTTGATCGGCCCCACGTGATGACTCCTAGGTCGTGATGAACCTTCACCCAAATTGCTTGCGCCGCCTCCCGAGGCTGCCATGTACCCGCCACATGTAGATCCCGCCACGACGCCTGCCAGCTGCACCTGCCATCGCTCCACCATTCAACATATACACGATCCGGTTTGTGACTTAGAGTCATTCAGACCGTGGTCGGGTTAGGCCGACGAACCTGCTATTTAACGCAGCTCTTCGTCACCTCCATAAACCAGAAACATGTCCTTTGTCCTTTTTAGGTACTGTGACTGGACTGCCACAAGGTTCCTTGCCGGGATTACTTGGTACCTTCCTACCAAACTTACGGCAAGGTTTACATCATCAGGTCCGTACACAAGATGGCATACATAAGATCCTATGGTCGAGCATAGGGGATGACACTCATCTCTCTTCTTTATCTTTTGCATGTGGTCGGCATTGAGTGAGCTCAATCTCACACCTTGCAAAACAGCAAGAACCCCTTCTTGGACTGATCCATTTTGAACTTCTTCAAATCTTATCAAGGTATGTGCTGTGAAAGACCCATGCGTTTCACCTATCTCTATAGATCTTGATGCCTAATATTTGCAAATCAGAGATCCATTTTATGCTGTAATATATCAAAATGTTCGCTCAAGAGTAGATCATTTCATCTCATTGCATCATTTTCATTTGAGCTCATCTTGATGCCCGAAATGCTGTTAGAAGAGGGCTATGTGATGTTAGTTTCTGCTTCTTAAATGTAACTTGCACTTTTGTTATTTTTGCTATGATTGATGTGTGCACCCTATGAAGTTGAGTCCTACATGTGTTTTGTAATATGCCATGCCATCTTTCCAGGGTGTATGCCATGTATTTTGTGATCTATGGTGACTAGCACAAGCATGCAAAGTAGGTGTCCTGATGTTGCTGTTTTCAATTCTGTTTAGTCGATATTTCGATGCCATGTTAACTTGATGCTACCAAGAGATCCATGCATATTTTGAGATACTTCAGTAAGGATTTTGTTAAACATGTCTTGCTCTATCCATCCATGCCTTTGTTTGCAATTATGGAGTGCCATAGCTTGAGTCAATCGAGCTCTACTTTTGCTATCAAATGTTTCAGATTGTTTACATGTTATTCAATTTTTCCAAGGTCGTTGTGGTTGATCCGTATGTGCTATGATGTTGTTCTTGCCATGTATGTCTTCTATGCCATGTCTTCTTGATGTATGTATGCTTAGTTTTTCATAAGGCTCTGTAACTACTAGTTTCACGACCGTGCTTTGCTTCTCTTCTCGCTCTCTTTTGCGAAGTAGCCACCATATATGCTAGTCGCTTGCTGCAGCTCCAATTTACTTCCTTGTCCTTCCTATTAGCTTAAATAGTCTTGATCTCGCGGTGTGAGATTGCTGAGTCCCGTGACTCACAGATACTTCAAAACAGTTGCAGGTTCCGATGAGGCGGTGCAGATGATTCCACCGAGCTCAAGTGGGAGTTCGACGAGGAACGTGGTCGTTACTATGTGTCGTTTCCAGATGATCAGTAGTGGTGCCCAGTTGGGACGATTCGGGGATCTGTGTTAGCATTTGGGGTATCTTCTTTATTTTGGTTCCGTAGTCGGACCTTGAGTGTACTCTGAATGATGTATGTTTAATTATGTACTGTGTGAAGTGGCGATTGTAAGCCAACTATGTATCTTTCCCTTAATTATTACATGGGTTGTGTGAAGATTACCTCACTTGCGACATTGCTTTCAATGCGGTTATGCCTCTAAGTCGTGCCTCGACACGTGGGAGATATAGCCGCATCGGGGGCGTTACAAGTTGGTAATCAGAGCCTTCCCCGACTTAGGAGCCCCCTACTTGATTGTTTGCTGACGTTGTTGAGTCTAGAATGGAAAATGTTTTGAGTCTTAGGATTATATATATCGGAGAGTAGGATTCTTTTTGCTTCCCATCCCTTGACCTTCTCCGTGAGGTCTCTGACGTAGAGTTTTGACTCTTCTCTTCTCAAATTTCACTAAAAATTTTTTAGGATCACGTGGGTATCTTGGAATCGTTCCGATGGTTTTGTGACGAGAACATTGTTCTTGGTGCCTCGACATTTAGGGGTTGTGGCGGTGTCCGGGAGTTGAGCTCCGAGGTGTTGTCGTCACAATTTTATCGTTGCGATTCGGAATACGAGTTTTGCCGACATCGAAATCTCTTTTGTGCAGTTGTTGGTGAGATAACCTGATAGCCCGATCTTGTGGCGAGTCTTGGGAGTATTGCCATGACTTGCATAACGGATGTTTTTCAAGGTCGAGGTACCACGATTTCCGAGGATTTCTTGGTTATGTGTTGACGGATGGATACAATTGGATCTAGGTATTGTTAGTTTGGGTGATATATTTTGTGTCCCTGTATCCCCAACACCAGATTGCATAACCGAAAGTTTCGGAGTTTATAGGTGGGAATTCTAGTAGCTTACGGGATATTCTTTCCGGCGGATGTATGATTTGAGATTGGGGTTCAACGTCTAGTGGTCCGCCCATTCACGGTCGATTCTGATGGTCGCGAGGCGTCTTAAAGAATCCTTGGCTATGCTGATTCGGGGCGTCTTGTTAGTCATTCGTGACGTCCGCTATCGTCGTGTCCGTGTGGGCCCCACCACTAACACTTTGAGCGAAATCTCTATCATGTGTTTGTTCGGCTCATTCTAGCAGCCAACCTTTTGTTTTCAGTTGTGATATTCGATTTGTTTCTAAGATAGATGTTGTTTCCATATCTTTATCTAAGTGGCTTCTCACCTTAATGGACGTGTGATGATTAACTTTGGAATTCATTCGTTCATTCTTGTTCGAATGTTTATTGTGAAGACTATATGTTGCAATTTCTATCCGTTGATTCTACTTATCATTTTGTCTATCAAAGGACTAACGGATGTCACCCTCTTGAGATGGCTCCGCCAACGTCGAATCCGGATCGCAATGATGGGGATCGATCGAATCCTCCACCTCCACCTCCACCTCCGCCTCCGAAGCCCGGCAAGCTATCATGGCAGCCACCAATGCCAATGCTCAGATGATTTTGCAGCTCTTGCAAGAAAGTAATCAGGGGCAAGGCAATCAAGGCAATCAAGGCAATCAAGGTCAAGGCAACAATCAGCCACACTTTGCTACTCTCGATCGGTTTCTCGCTAATCAGCGAAGTCTTTCGGTTTACGTGTTGAGGCAATGACGCGATGATTGGTTAGTGGACATCTGCAAGCACTTTGATCAGTAGCAATGTCGGACTGAGGACTTTGTCAAGTTTGCATCGTTTCAACTCAAGGATCAAGCTCTGCTGAGTGGTTCCACAATACAAAGATTCGGAGGAGGTCGTGTCATTACAGGATGAGTTCCGCCGTGATTTCGAGCTCATCACATTCAAGAGTGTTGTTGAGAGCAAGCGTGAGGAGTTCCGCAATCTCAAGCAAGGCACCTTGTCTGTCTATCAATACAATATCCAGTTCGAAGCTCGCTTTCGTTTTGCTAAGCAAGATGTACCGATGAAAGGAGTATGATCTATCGCCTCGGGTGGTCCGAGAGAGGATCTGCAATTACCTCTTGTGCTGTTTGAGCGGATAAGTATGATGATTTCTACAACATGGCACTCAAGCAAGAAGCGGCACAACTCAAATGCGAGGCTTCTAAGAAGAGAATCAGGGATGCAGTTCAGTCCTCCTCGTCCTCTCAAGTGGCAGCCAAGCAGCGAAGTTTTATCTGCCCCCTCCTCCGTTCCATCGGCCTTACCAAATGAGAAGAACTCAGGTGGCCGTGGATCTTCCCACCCACCCAACCCAAGCTATCGTAACAAGTCTAATTCTCAAGCTCCAAGGTCAAGTGCTCCTTACCACCGTCCGCTCTCGAGGTCACTTGCAACAAGTGTCACAGAAGGGTCACTATCTAACAAGTGCTTCAACCAGAGGCGCCTTCCGCCTCCTCCTCTGTGAAATCTTCCAGCAATGCAAGGGTCAAGCATAATCCAAAGTATGCAAGGTGAATATGATGAATGCAGCTCAAGCGGAGAGTCTAATGATGTGATATTGGGTAATCTCTCGCTAATGATATTCCCGCAAAAGTCTTATTTGATCTTGGTGCATCGCATTCTTTCATTTCAAGACCATTTGCATCTAAGCATGAGTTGGTTTTTCAAGATTTGCCTAAGCCATTATCGGTTGTTTCTCCGGTAAATTCATGCATGCAAGCTCCTTGGTTCGAATGTTTCTATCAAGATGGGCGATTATAGGTTTTTGGCTAAACCAATTGTCCTTGGTGACTCGGATATTGATCTTATTCTCGGAATGGATGGCTTTATCAAAGACAAAGCTCAAATTGATTGTGCTGCCGGGAAATTCAATTGACTCATTCTTCTAATGATGTGATCATCTATGCCTCTCGTGATGAAACTATTCGGTTGTTTTCTCTCAATGAGAAGGGCGAATTGAATGCCATCTCTCGATTCGATCGTTTGTGAGTACCAAGATGTCTTTCGTAAGAGCTTCCGGGTATGCCTCCTCATCGCCGCTTGAGTTCAAGTTATCGATCTTGAGCCCGCATCAACCCGCTTGCAAGCGTCCATACAAGCTTGGACCTGATGAGCTGAGGGAATTGAAGAAGCAGCTCGATGAACAAGAGCGTCTGGTTTGATCGGACCGAGTTCATCTCCTTGGGGTTGTGGTGTTCTTTTGTCCGAAGAAGGATGGCTCGGACCGACTTTGTGTCGATTACCGTCCATTGAATAAGAAGACAATCAAGAACAAGTATCCACTTCCCAACATCAATGAGCTTTTCGAGCAACTCAAAGGTGCTACGGTGTTCTCTAAGCTTGACCTTCAGATGGGGTATCATCAGATTCGCATTCGTGAACAAGATATTCCCAAGACAAAGATTCGAACAAGCTTTGGTTCTTATGAATATACTGTCATGTCTTTCGGCCTCGTCAATGCTCCTCCAACTTTCTCTCGGATGATGAACTTCATATTCAATCCTTACACCAATGAATTCGTCTTGGTCTATCTTGATGATATTTTGGTCTTCTCCAAGAATAAGAAGGATCATGCCAAACATTTGCGATTGGTGCTAGACAAGCTCAGAGAGTACCAATTCTATGCTAAGTTCTCCAAATGTGAATTCGGCTTGATGAAGTGCTTTATCTTGGTCATATCATCTCTGCCAAGGGCATCGTTGTTGATCCCGAGAAGGTGTCCGCAATTGTGAATTGGGAACCTCCTCGAATGTCAAGCAGCTCCATGAGCTTTCTTGGTCTTGCAAGCTATTGTCAAGATTCGTTGAGAACTTCTCCAAGATTGCAAAGCCTCTTTCCAACCTTCTCGAAAGCAAGTGAAGTATGTCCGGTCTCCCGAGTGTGGCGTTGCTTTCAAGACTCTCAAAGAGAAACTCGTCACAGCTCTGCTCGACTCCTCTGATGAATCCAAGCCATATGAAGTGTTCTGTGATGCTTCTCTTCAAGGTCTCGGTGCTGTGTTAATGCAAGAGAAGAGAGTTGTGGCTTATACCTCTCGCCAGATTGAAGCCCAACGAGAAGAACTACCCCACTCACGATCTTGAGTTGGCGGCATTGTTCATGCATTGATTACGTGGAGACATCTCTTGTTGGGAAGGAAAGTGGACATTTTCACCGATCACAAGAGTCTCAAGTACATCTTCACTCAGCCTAACCTCAACCTCGAGGCGCACTCGATGGGTCGAAATGATTCAAGAGTACAACCCAAGTATTGAGTATACTCCGGGCAAAGCCAATGTCATTGCAGACGCTTTGAGCAGAAAGCTTCTCGCAATGCCTAATCCTCAAGCCCTTTCACCGGATCTCTGTGAATCTTTCCATAAGCTGAATCTTCAAGTTGTTCCTCAAGGCTTTCTTGCCAACCTCATAGTCTCTCCTACTTTGGAAGATCAGATTCGTGAGGCTCAACTTCGGATACCATGGTGAAGAAAGTGAAACGTGGTATCGACAAGGGCATTTCAAGTACAAGTGCTTCGCGTTGATGACAAAGACACTCTGTTCTTTGAGGACCGGATTGTGGTTCCTAAGGGTGATCTGAGAAAAGTCATTATGAACGAGGCTCACAATTCGCTTCTATCCATTCATCCCGGAAGTACGAAGATGTACCATGACCTCAAGCAATCATATTGGTGGACTCGAATGAAGCGAGAAATTGCTCAATTCGTGAATGAGTGTGATGTCTGCAGAAGAGTGAAAGGTAACACCAAAGACCAGCTGGTCTCCTTCAACCTCTTGCTATTCCTGAATGGAAGTTTGATCATATTGAAATGGACTTCGTGATCTGGCTTTCCAAAGTCCAAGCGTGGAAATGATGCTATCTTCGTTGTCATTGACAAGCTTACTAAAGTGGCTCATTTTCTTCCTATCAAAGAATCCATCACTGCAGCTCGGTTGGCGAGCTATACACCTCCAGATTGTCTCTTTGCACGGCATTCCACAAGTGATCTCTTGCACCGTGGCAGCATCTTTACCTCCAAGTTTTGGGATTCTTTTGAAGGCCATGGGCACCAACATTCGCTTTCAAAGACAGCTTTCCATCCTCAAACAAGTGGCCAAGTCGAGCGAGTTAATCAAATCCTTGAAGATATGCTCGGGGCTTGTGTCATTTCCTTCGGTATGAAGTGGGAAGATTGTCTTCCATATGCCGAGTTCTCCTACAACAACAGCTTCAAGCGAGTTCGGGCAAGGCCCCATTCGAATTCTCTATGGCGTAGTGCCGTACTCCTCTCAATTGGTCTCGAGACAGTGAACGCCAACTTCTTGGCAATGACTTGATCACAGAAGCAGAAGAAATGTGCCAGGTCATTCGTGAGAATCTCAAAGCCGCGCAATCGCGCCAGAAGAGCTATTATGATGATAAGCACCGTGATGTGACTTTTGAAATCGGAGACCATGTCTACCTCCGCGTCTCTCAATGAAAGGTACTGCCGCTAAACCCGGTATCAAAGGGAAGCTTGCCCCTAGATACGTGGGTCCTTTCAAGATCATTGGGAAAAGAGGCGATCTCGCCTATCAACTTGAGCTTCCATCCAACTTTGCAAACGTGCACGATGTGTTTCACGTGTCACAGCTTCGCAAGTGCTTCAAGACTCCTGAACGCACTATCAACTTCGAAGAGATTGACCTTCAAGAAGATCTCTCTTATCATGAGCACCCCATTGCTATTCTTGAAGAAACCGAGCGCAAGACTCGCAACAAGTCAATCAAATTCCTGAAAGTGAAGTGGTCACACCATTCCGACCGAGAAGCTACCTGGGAGCGCGAGGATCACCTCCGTTCTGAGTATCCGGAGTTCTTTCAGTCCTAGATCTCGGGCGAGATCCTCTTGTAGTGGTGGAGTGTTGTAACACCCGGAAGTAACTTTCCATATTTGTAACTCCAACTCTTGCCATTTTCGCATTGTTATATGATATTCCCTCCGTGGTTGGGTTTTCTCCTTTTGCATTTTGTCCATGTCATGCATTTTATATTATGTCATCATGTGCATCGATTTGCATACGTGTTCGCCTCATGATTCCGAGCATTTTTCCCGTTGTCCGCTTTTGCAATCCGGCACTCCTATCTCCCGGCGGTCCTTTTACGTTTTTCCGTGTGCGGTATTAAACCTTCTCGAAATGGACCGAGGTTTGTCTAGTGGCCTTGGTATAACACCGGAGACCACCGGTCAAGTTTGGTCATTTGGAGCTCGTTTGGTACTCCAACAGTTAACCGCACCTTCGCAAAGGCCTCTTTTAAGTTGCAGCCCAACACCCTCCAAAACAGCCCAATAACCCATCTAAGTCACCTCCATGCTCTCCGTCGTTCGATCACGATCGTGTGGCGAAAACTACACCTCATTTGGACTCTCCTAGCTCCTCTATGCCTATTTAAGCAAACCCCAAAATTCCGGATCATCCTCCTCCGAAACCCTAAAACTGCCTCACACCTTGGACATTTCAAGGCCTTGGACATTCACCGCCACCGCCTCCCAATCACGCGCCGCCCGTGGCCCAGCCACCCGCCGCCGCCCGCTCCCGCCCGCCCGCGACTGCCAGCCAGGGCAGCAGGCCCAGTCCATTGCCGCCCGCCCGGCCCGCCCGCCTCCCGTCGCCGCTCCCCTCCGTGAGCTTCCTTGGCGCCTCCTCGCCGCCGCCCGCCGCCCGGCCGCCCGCCGCCGCCTGCGCCGCCCGCCCGGCGCTCCGCCGCCCTCGCCAAGCGCTGCCCAGCCTCGCCCGCCGGATCTCCCTCTGCCCGCCGCCGTCTCGCTCCGCCACAGACCTCGCCGGCCGCCCACGCTGGCTCGCCTGCCACGGATCTCCTCGCCGCCGCCCGCCGTCGCCGGCCGCCCGTCCCACCGCCGCCTTCATCTCCCCGGCGAGCCTCGGCTGCCGCACGCGCCCGATCCGCCCGAATCCGGCATCGGGCCCCGAGCCCCGTTGACTTCTCTCTCCCTCCCTTTGTTTTTCTCTAAGTCATTTGCATCATTGTAATTTCGTGCAATTTTCATCCTGCTATATCTTCGCATCCGTAGATCCATTTTTCGCGTATAATATGTCAAAATGTTCGTCTCGAAGAGTAGATCATTTCATTCCATTGCATCATTTTCATTTGAGCTCATCTTGATGCCCGAAATGCTGTTGGAAGAGTGCAAGGTGCTGATAGTTTCTGATTTTTATCAGGAGTTGCACTTTTGTTATTTTTGCTATGATTAATATGTGCATCCTATGAATTTGAGTCCTACATGAGTTTTGTAAAATGCCATGTCATCTTTCCAGTGGTATATGCCATGTATTTTTGTGATCTATGTGGTGACTAGCACAAGCATGCAAAGTAGGTGTCCTAATGTTGCTGATTTCAGCCCTGTTTTAGCTGATTTTGATGCCATGTTTGCTTGATGATACCGAGAGATCTATGCATATTTTGAGATACTTCAGTAAGGGTGTTTTGTAAAGCATGACTTGCTCTATCCATCCATGCCTTTGTTTGCAATTATGGGATGCCATAGCTTGAGTCAATCGAGCTCTACTTTTGCTACCAAATGATTCCTGGCAGATTGTATACGTGTTATTCAATTTTGCCTAGCTTGTTGTGGTTGACTCGTATATGCTATGTTAGTGTTCTTGCCATGGATGTCTTCTATATCATGTCTTCTTGATGTATGTATGCTTAGTTTATCATTTGAGGCTCTGTAGTGAGTGCATTGAGCTTGTTAACATGCCATCTCGTTATCAGTTTTTGACATGTCAAGTTGCTGAATCTGTTAACGAGACTTTCAATATTGACATGAGTGTTACTATATTTTATAGTCCTTTTTGGCTTATGGTCAGTAAGGGACTTTTGTAATAGGCTTTGAGTAGATTCATGCCATGCCATGTTTTGCTATTTTAAGTTCCTGTAGCATGTAGTTTTGATGCTCTGAACATTGCAACCTGTTACTGTTTTGCCATGTCCAGCCTGCTACTTTGAGCATTTTTGCCATGCTTGTTTGAACCTGTTATGATGTGAACTAGCCGTAGCTCAGTGCTCATCTTTTGTCGAGCATCATGTGTAGATCACTGCCATGTGCTTTGATGTTACGTTTGGGTGCAGTAGCTTAATTAATTGTTGCTTGCTAAGTGGCATCATGCTGTTAATGGCAGATTTGCGCCAATCTTGTTTTGCTTGCCATTTCCAAACCGTGCATCCGATTCCGGTGATCTTTATATCGATTTCAACCGAAATCATCTCATCTTTCCAGTGGCATGCTTGGTTTGCCAAGTTGATGCCTGGTTCATCATTTACCTTCCGGAGCGCACATAAGCATTGCATACCTCATCATGCATATCATGTCATGTTATGCATCATGTTGATTGTGCATTGCACCGTGATTTATTGTGGTTCCTTTGTTTGTGTTGTTGTTTTGGGTAGAGTCGGAGACGAGTACGTGAACGAGGAGCCTGTTGAGAACGTTTTGAGGATCAAGCTTTCGACAACTCGAGAACATTGCGAGCAAGATGACCATACCCTCGAAATCACTTCTATCTTTGCTATGCTAGTTGCTCGCTCTTTTGCTATGCCTATGCTGCGATGCCTACCACTTGCTATATCATGCCACCCATATTGCCATGTCAGCCCCTAACCATCCTTTCCTAGCAAACCGTTGATTGGCTATGTTACCGCTTTGCTCAGCCCTCTTATAGCGTTGCTAGTTGCGGTGAAGCTGAAATTTGTTCCTTGTTGAACATGGAGATGTTGTTCCTTGTTGGAACATGTTTACTTGTTGGGGATATCACAATATATATATATATCTGCTATGTTTAACACATCTATATACTTGGTAAAGGGTGGAAGGCTCGGCCTTATGCACGGTGTTTTGTTCCACTCTTGCCACCCTAGTTTCCGTCATACCGTGTTATGTTCCTTGATTTTATGCGTTCCTTACGGTTGGGTGATTTATGGGACCCCTTGACAGTTCGCTTTGAATAAGACTCGTCCAAAGAAGGCCCAACTTTGGTTTTACCATTTGCCACCTAAGCCTTTTTCCCGGGTTTTCGCGAGCCCGAGGGTCATCTTTATTTTAACCCCGGCCGTTCTCCTTCGATTGCTGGCCCAACTTGAGCGATGTCCGGCGCCCTTGGGCAACCAGGGTTTATGCCAACCCGACGTCTGCTCATCCGGTGTGCCACGAGAACGAGATATGTGCAGCTCCTATCGGGATTTGTCGGCACATTCGGGTGGCTTTGCTGGTCTTGTTTTATTGTCGAAATGTCTTGTAGTCCGGGATTCGAGATTGATCGGTCTTCCCGTAGAAGGAATAATCCTTCGTTGACCGTGAGAGCTTATAATGGGCTAAGTTGGGACACCCCGCAGGTAATATCTTTCAAAGCCGTGCCCATGCGTTTATGAGGCAGATGGGAATTTGTTAATGTCCGTTGTAGAAAACCTAAAGTGGACCTCAATAAAATACACATCAACAAGTGTGTAACTGTGATGGTCTCTTCTCGGCGGAGTCCGGGAAGTGAACACGGTGTTGGAGTTATGTCTGACGTAAGTAGTTCAGGATCACTTCTTGATCACTACTAGTTTCACGACCGTGCTTTGCTTCTCTTCTCGCTCTCTTTTGCGAAGTAGCCACCATAAATGCTAGTCGCTTGCTGCAGCTCCAATTTACTTCCTTGTCCTTCCTATTAGCTTAAATAGTCTTGATCTCGCGGGTGTGAGATTGCTGAGTCCCCGTGGCTCACAGATACTTCAAAACAGTTGCGAGTTCCGATGAGGCGGTCAGGATGATTCCACCGAGCTCAAGTGGGAGTTCGACGAGGAACGTGGTCGTTACTATGTGTCGCTTTCCAGATGATCGTAGTGGTGCCCGGTTGGGACGATTCGGGATCTGTGTTAGCATTTGGGGTATCTTCTTTATTTTTGGTTCCGTAGTCGGACCTTGAGTGTACTCTGAATGATGTATGTTTAATTATGTACTGTGTGACGTGGCGATTGTAAGCCAACTATGTACCTTTCTCCCTTAAATTATTACATGGGTTGTGTGAAGATTACCTCACTTGCGACATTGCTTTCAATGCGGTTATGCCTCTAAGTCGTGCCTCGACACGTGGGAGATATAGCCGCATCGGGGGCGTTACATAGACATACCCATATCTACTCAAGTCATCTGTGAGAGTGAGAACATAACGATATCCTCCGCGAGCCTCAACGCTCATTGGACCGCACACATCGGTATGTATGATTTCCAACAAGTTGGTTGCTCGCTCCATTGTTCCAGAGAATGGAGTCTTGGTCATCTTGCCCATGAGGCATGGTTCGCATGTGTCAAATGATTCATAATCAAGAGACTCCAAAAGTCCATCAGCATGGAGCTTCTTCATGCGCTTGACACCAATGTGACCAAGGCGGCAAAGTGCCACAAGTATGTGGGACTATCGTTATCAACTTTACATCTTTTGGTATTCACGCTATGAACATGTGTAATACTACGCCGAGATTCATTAAGAATAAACCATTGACCATCGGAGCATGACCATAAAACATATCTCTCATATAAATAGAACAACCATTATTCTCGGATTTAAATGAGTAGCCATCTCGCATTAAACGAGATCCAGATACAATATTCATGCTCAAACTTGGCACCAAATAACAATTATTAAGGTTCATAACTAATCCCGTGGGTAAATGAAGAGGTAGCGTGCCGACGGCGATCACATCGACTCTGAACCATTCCCGACGCGCGCCGTCACCTCGTCCTTCGCCAGCCTCCGCTTATTCCGCAGCTCCTGCTGTGAGTTACAAATATGAGCAACAAAGACCGTATCAAATACCCAGGAGTTACTACGACATCGGTAAGGTACACATCAATTACATGTATATCAAATATACCTTTGGTGTTGCGGCCTTCTTATCCGCTAAGTATTTGGGGCAGTTCCGCTTCAAAGACCCTTCCCTTGCAATAAAAGCACTCGGTCTCGTGCTTGGGTCCATTCTTTGACTTCTTCCGGCAACTTGCTTACGGGCGCGGCAATCTCCTTGCCGTCCTTCTTGAAGTTCTTCTTACCCTTGCCTTTCTTGAACTTAGTGGTCTTATTGACCATCAACACTTGATGTTCTTTCTTGATTTCAACCTCGGCTGACTTCAAAGATAGAGAACACTTCAGAATGGTCTTTACCATCCCCGCATGTTGTAGTTCATCACAAAGCTCTTGTAGCTTGGTGGGAGCGATCGAGGATTCTGTCAATGACCGCCTCATCGGGGAGGTTAATATTCAGCTGGGTCATACGGTTGTGCAACCTGCATATCTTTAGAATGTGCTCACCGACAGAACTGTTTTCCTCCATCTTACAACTATAGAACTTGTCGGAGATGTCATATCTCTCGACCCGGCGTGAGCTTGAAAACCAGTTTCAGCTCTTGAACATCTCATATGCTCCGTGATGCTCAAAACGCTTTTGGAGCCCGGTTCTAAGTCAGTAAAGCATGCCGCACCGAACGAGGGAGTAATCATCAAGACGAGACTGCCAAGCATTCATAATGTCTTGGTTCTTCGGGACGGAGCGTCACCTAGCGGTCCTTCTAGGACGTATTGTTTCTGGCAGCTATGAGGATGATCTCGTGTTCCGACCCAGTCCGTATAAGTTGCTGCCGTCATCTTTCAGCTTGGTTTTCTAGGAACGCGTTGAAGTTCAAGTTGACATGAGCGCTGGCCATTTGATCTACAAGACATATAATTCAAAAGTTTTAGACTAAGTTCATGATAATTAAGTTCATCTAATCAAATTATTAATGAACTCCCACTTAGATTAGACATCCCTCTAGTCATCTAAGTGTTACACGATCCGAGTCAACTAGGCCGTGTCCGATCAACACGTGAGACGGACTAGTTTGCGTCGGTGAACATTCTCATGTTGATCGTATCTTCCATACGACTCGTGTTCGACCTTTCGGTCTCCGTGTTCCGAGGCCATGTCTTCACATGCTTAGGCTCGTCAAGTTAACCCTAAGTGTTTCTGCGTGTGTAAATCTTGCTTACACCGTTGTATGTGAACGTAAGAATCCATCACACCGATTAACACGTGGTGCTTAGAAGCGACGAACTGTAGCAACGGTGCACGCGATTAGGGAGAACACTTCTTGAAATTGTTCTAAGGGATCATCTTATTTACTACCGTCGTTCTAAGTAAACAAGATGCATAATCATAATAAACATCACATGCAATTATAAAGTAGTGACATGATATGGCCAATATCATATAGCTCCTTTGATCTTCATCTTCGGGGCTCCATGATCATCCTGTCACCGCATGACACCATGATCTCCATCATCATGATCTCCATCATCGTGCCTCCATGAAGTTGTCACGCCAACGACTACTTCTACTTCTATGGCTAACGCGTTTAGCAATAAAGTAAAGTAAATTACATGGCGTTCTTCAATGACACGCAGGTCATACAAAAATAAAGACAACTCCTATGGCTCCTGCGGTTGTCATACTCATCGACATGCAAGTCGTGATTCCTATTACAAGAACATGATCTCATACATCACAATATATCATCATTCATCACAACTTGGCCATATCACGTCACATGACAATTGCTGCAAAAACAAGTTAGACGTCCTCTAATTGTTGTTGCATCTTTTACGTGGCTGCAATTGGGTTCTAGCAAGAACGCTTTTCTTACCTCACGAATAACCACAACGTGATCTTGTCAACTTCTATTTACCCTTCATAAGGACCCTGTTCATCGAATCCGCTCCCACTAAAGTAGGAGAGACAGACACCGCCAGCCACCTTACGCAACTAGTGCATGTTAGTCGGTGGAACCGGTCTCACGTGGAAGAGTACGTAAGGTTGGTCCGGGCCGCTTCATCCCACAATATCATGGAGCAAGAAACAACTAGTAACGGCAAGTAAGTTGACAAGATCCACGCCCACAACAAAATTGTGTTCTACTCGCTCAAAGATAACTACGATAGACCTAGCTCATGATGCCACTGTTGTGGAACGTTGCAGAAAATTAAAATTTTTCCTCGGTTTCACCAAGATCCATCTATGAGTTCTACTAAGCAACGAGTAACGGAGAGAGTTTGCATCTACATACCACTTGTAGATCGAGTACGGAAGCGCTCGAGGGAGTGGTGATGATGAAGACGCCCCAACGTGATTCCGATCACCGATGACCAAAGTACTGAAGGACAGCACCTCCGTGTTCAACACACGACGGGACGATGGCGTCTCCTCCGCCTTGATCCAGCAAGAGTGAAGGAGAGGTTGAGGAAGACAATTCCAATGGCAGCACGACGGCGTGGTGCGGTTGGTCACGGCAGCTTCTCGGCAGGGCTTCGCCAAGCTCGCGTGGAGAAAGAGAGGTGTTGGGGAGGGAGGGCTGCGCCTTCAATGGTGTTGGCAGCCTCCCCCACCCTCTATTTATAGGAGGAGAGGGTCAAGGGGGGCCCTCTAGGGAAAACCCTAGGGGCGGCGGCCAAGGAGGAGGAAAGGGGTGGCTTGCCCCCCAAGCCGGCGCCCTTTTTCCCTTAGGGTTTCCTCCTCCCAAACCCCTAGCCCCATGGGCCTAGGTGGGAGGCGCACCCAGCCCACCAGGGCTGGCTCCCTCCCACTTAGCCCATGTGGCCCCCGGAGAGGTGGCCCCTCCCGTGGACCTCCGAACCTCCCGTGGCCCCGTATTTTACCGTATACCACCGAAACTTCCCGAGTCCGCTTAACCACTTTCCATATATAAATCTTTACCTCCGGACCATTCCGAACTCCTCGTGACGTCCGGGATCTCATCCGGACTCAACAACATTCGTAATCACATACTTGTCTTCCTATTAACCCTAGCGCCACCGAACCTTATGTGTAGACCCTACGGGTTCGGAGACATGAACATGACCGAGACTACCTCAAGTCAATAACCAACAGCGGGATCTGGATACCCATGTTGGCTCCCACATGCTCCTCGATGTTGTCATCGGATGAACCACGATGTCAAGGGTTCAAGCAACCCGTATTCTATTCCCTTTGTCGACGGTATGTTACTTGCCCGAGACTCGATCGTCGGTATCCCAATACCTCGTTTAGTCTCGTTACCGGCAAGTCACTTTACTCGCATCAAGAATGCATGATCCCGTGACCGACACTTGGTCACTTTGAGCTCATTATGATGATGCATTACCGAGTGGGCCCAAGGATACCTCTCCGTCATACGGAGTGACAAATCCCAGCCTCGATCCGTGTCAACCCAATGGTCACTTTCGGAGATACCTGTAGTGCACCTTTATAGTCACCCAGCTTACGCCAGACGCTTGATACACCCAAAGCACTCCTACGGTATCCGGAATTGCACGATCTCATGGTCTAAGGAAGAGATACTTGACATTGGAAAAGCTCTAGCAAAACGAACTACACGATCTTGTGCTATGCTTAGATTGTCTTGTCCATCACGCCATTCTCCTAATGACGTGATCCCGCTGTCAATGACATCCGATGTCCATAGTCAGAAACCATGACTATCTGTTGACCAACGAGCTAGTCAACTAGAGGCTTACTAGGGACGATTGTAGTCTATGTATTCACACGTGTATTACGATTTCCGGACAATACAGCTTATAGCATGAATAAAAGACAATTATCATGAACAAGGAAATATAATAATAATGCTTTTATTATTGCCTCTAGGGCATATTTCCAACAGTCTCCCACTTGCACTAGAGTCAATAATCTAGTTTACATTGTGATGAATCGAACACCCATAGAGTTCTCGTGTTGATCATGTTTTGCCCATGAAGAGGTTTAGTCAACGGATCTGCGACATTCAGATCCGTATGCACTTTACAAATTTCTATGTCTCCATCCCGAACATTTTCACGGATGGAGTTGAAGCGACGCTTGATGTGCCTGGTCTTCTTGTGAAACCTGGGCTCCTTGGCAAGGGCAATAGCTCCAAGTTGTCACAGAAGAGTTTGATCGGCCCCGACGCATTGGGTATGACTCCTAGGTCGGTGATGAACTCCTTCACCCAAATTGCTTCATCGCTGCCTCCGAGGCTGCCATGTACTCCGCTTCACATGTAGATCCCGCCACGACGCTTCTGCTTGCAGCTGCACCGCCATCGCTCCACCATTCAACATATACACGTATCCGGTTTGTGACTTAGAGTCATCCAGATCGTGTGTCGAAGCTAAGCGTCGGCGTAACCCGTTACGACGAGCTCTTCGTCACCTCCATAAACGAGAAACATGTCCTTTGTCCTTTTCAGGTACTTCAGGATATTCTTGACCGCTGTCCAGTGTTCCTTGCCGGGATTACTTTGGTACCTTCCTACCAAACTTACGGCAAGGTTTACATCAGTCCGGTACACAAGATGGCATACATAATAGATCCTATGGTCGAGGCATAGGGGATGACACTCATCTCTTCTTTATCTTTTGCCGTGGTCGGGCATTGAGCTGAGCTCAATCTCACACCTTGCAAAACAGGCAAGAACCCCTTCTTGGACTGATCCATTTTGAACTTCTTCAAAATCTTATCAAGGTATGTGCTTTGTGAAAGACCTATGAGGCGTCTTGATCTATCTCTATAGATCTTGATGCCTAATATTTGCAACTGTAGATCCATTTTGCGCGTATAATATATCAAAATGTTCGTCTCGAAGAGTAGATCATTTCATCTCATTGCATCATTTTCATTTGAGCTCATCTTGATGCCCGAAATGCTGTTAGAAGAGGGCTATGTGATGTTAGTTTCTGCTTTCTTAATGTAACTTGCACTTTGTTATTTTTGCTATGATTGATGTGTGCACCCTATGAAGTTGAGTCCTACATGTGTTTTGTAATATGCCATGCCATCTTTCCAGGGGTGTATGCCATGTATTTTTGTGATCTATGTGGTGACTAGCACAAGCATGCAAAGTAGGTGTCCTGATGTTGCTGTTTTCAGCCCTGTTTAGCTGATATTTCGATGCCATGTTAACTTGATGCTACCAAGAGATCCATGCATATTTTGAGATACTTCAGTAAGGATGTTTTGTTAAACATGTCTTGCTCTATCCATCCATGCCTTTGTTTGCAATTATGGAGTGCCATAGCTTGAGTCAATCGAGCTCTACTTTTGCTATCAAATGTTTCCTGGCAGATTGTTTACATGTTATTCAATTTTTCCAAGGTCGTTGTGGTTGATCCGTATGTGCTATGATGTTGTTCTTGCCATGTATGTCTTCTATGCCATGTCTTCTTGATGTATGTATGCTTAGTTTTTCATATAAGGCTCTGTAGTGAGTGCATTGAGTTTGTAAACATGCCTACTTGTTATCAGTTTTGGACATGCCATGTTGCTGAATCTGTTAACGAAACTTTCAATATTGACATGGGTGTTACTATATTTTCTGATCCTTTTTGGCTTATGGTCAGTAAGGGACTTTTGTTCTATGCTTTGAGTAGATTCATTCCATGCCATGTTTTGCTATTTTAAGTTCCTGTAGCATGTAGTTTTGTTGCTCTGAACATTGCAACCTGATGCTGTTTTTGCCATGTCCAGCCTGATATTTTGTGCACTTTTGCCATGCTTGTTTGAACCTGTTATGATGTGAACTAGCCGTAGCTCAGTGCTCATCTTTTGTCAAGCATCTTGTGTAGATCACTGCCATATACTTTGTTGGTATGTTTGGGTGCAGTAGCTTAATTTCTTGTTGCTTGCTAAGTGGCATCATGCTGTTAATGGCAGATTTGTGCCATTCTTGTTTTGCTTGTCATTTGCAAACCATGCATCCGATTCCGGTGATCTTTATATCGATTTCAACCGAAATCATCTCATCTTTCCAGTGGCATGCTTGGTTTGCCAAGTTGATGCCTGGTTCATCATTTTCCTTCCGGAGCGCACATACGCATTGCATATCACATCCCGCATATCATGCCATGTTTTGCATCATGTTGATTGTGCATTGCACCGTGATTTATTGTGGTTCCCTTTGTTTGTGTTGTTGCTTTGGGTAGAGCCGGAGACGAGTACGTGAACGAGGAACCTGTTGAGAACGCTTACGAGGATCAAGCTTTCGACAACTCGAGAACATTGCGCAAGATGACCATACCCTCGAAATCACTTCTATCTTTGCTATGCTAGTTGCTCGCTCTTTTGCTATGCCTATGCTGCGATGCCTACCACTTGCAATATCATGCCACCCATATTGCCATGTCAGCCCTAACCATCCTTTTCCTAGCAAACCGTTGATTGGCTATGTTACCGCTTTGCTCAGCCCTCTTATAGCGTTGCTAGTTGCGTGAAGCTGAAGTTTGTTCCTTGTTGAACATGGAGTTGTTGTTCCTTATTGGAACATGTTTACTTGTTGGGGATATCACAATATATATCTGCTATAATTAATGCATCTATATACTTGGTAAAGGGTGGAAGGCTCGGCCTTATGCCCGTGTTTTGTTCCACTCTTGCCACCCTAGTTTCCGTCATACCGGTGTTATGTTCCTTGATTTTTATGCTCCTTACGGTTGGGTGATTTATGAGACCCCTTGACAGTTCGCTTTGAATAAGACTCGTCCAAAGAAGGCCCAACTTTGGTTTTACCATTTGCCACCTAAGCCTTTTCCCCGGGTTTTCGCGAGCCCGAGGGTCATCTTTATTTTAACCCCGGACCAGTGCTCCTTCGAGTGCTGGCCCAAACTAGAGTGCTTTGGCGCCCCTCAAGGAAACTTGAGGTCTGGTTTTAGTTGTACGGACTGCTCATCCGGTGTGCCACGAGAACGAGATATGTGCAGCTCCTATCGGGATTTGTCGGCACATTCGGCGGCTTTGCTGGTCTTGTTTTATTGCTGTCGAAATGTCTTGTAGTCCGGGATTCCGAGATTGATCGGGTCTTCCCGGTAGAAGGAATATCCTTCGTTGACCGTGAGAGCTTATAATGGGCTAAGTTGGGACACCCCTGCAGGGTAATATCTTTCAAAGCCGTGCCCGCGTTATGAGGCAGATGGGAATTTGTTAATGTCCGTTGTAGAAAACCCGGTTGACCTCAAATAAAATACACATCAACCGCGTGTGTAACCGTGATGGTCTCTTCTCGGCGGAGTCCGGGAAGTGAACACGGTGTTGGAGTTATGTCTGACGTAAGTAGTTCAGGATCACTTCTTGATCGCTACTAGTTTCACGACCGTGCCTTGCTTCTCTTCTCGCTCTCTTTTGCGAATGTAGCCACCATATATGCTAGTCGCTTGCTGCAGCTCCACTTTACAACTCTGTCCTTCCTATAAGCTTAAATAGTCTTGATCTCGCGGGTGTGAGATTGCTGAGTCCCCGTGACTCACAGATTCTACCAAAACAGTTGCAGGTTCCGATGATGCCAGTGCAGGTGACGCAACCGAGCTCAAGTGGGAGTTCGACGAGGAACGTGGTCGTTACTATGTGTCTTTTCCAGATGATCAGTAGTGGTGCCCAGTTGGGACGATCGGGGATCTGTGTAGCATTTGGGGTATCTTCTTTATTTTGGTTCCGTAGTCGGACCTTGAGTGTACTCTGAATGATGGATGTTTATTTATGTATTGTGTGAAGTGGCGACTGTAAGCCAACTATGTATCTCTTTCCCTTATGTATTACATGGGTTGTGTGAAGATTACCTCACTTGCGACATTGCTTTCAATGCGGTTATGCCTCTAAGTCGTGCCTCGACACGTGGGAGATATAGCCGCATCGAGGGCGTGACACTTGCCGGCGCGGAAGCCCCTAGCGGCGTTTTGGGGACGGATCCCCAGGGCCTGCTGGGTACGCGTGCTGCCGGACGAGCCACCTTTCCGTTCCAAACGCGGCCGCTCGAACTGTCGAGCTTGACTCGAGTCAGAATCGATGGTGTTTTCGATCGCGGAAGGTTGCTCTGCCATTCTCGACGTAGCCGCTTGAGCTGTTGAGCGAACTCGAAACAGGGCAAGGGCGTTGCCGATCATTGAGAGCCCCGGTGAGCAGGTTTCTCATACAAAGGCGTGACATCTGCGGGGGATAACCTCAAATAAGAAGGGTAGCACAAATAAGGATTCAAGGTAACTTAGCTTCTATTTGCAATCGCCGAGTGTCGATCTTCCGCCTCCTTTCTTCTTCAAGGGTCACGAAGATGAAGGAGCGCCGCTAATCGCCAAAGCCGATTTCACAATCGCCCTTCTACCGCGCGCCAAAGATGTCGGTCGGGGGCGACACCTATGGGATCACAAGAATCCCTACTACGGTTGCGGGCGCGGGTCGTGAGAAGAGCGGATCAAACAGATAGCACACGGTTTCTTTATCTGTGTTCGGGCCGCGAGGATGCGTAAAACCCTACTCCGCTATGGTGGTTTGTTTATCTGTGTTCTTGAACTAGCAATGGGGCGTGAGGATCTCCAAAGTCGAATCCTCCTCCCCGGTCGCCTTTGGGCCTCCTTTTATAAGGAAAGGGTTGCCACAAGGGCACACAGGAGGTGGAAAGGGTACAGTGATACGAGTTTATCCCTCACATTACATGACAAGGCGCATTTAATGCGTCTTGCTTAGGTGTCCTTGCTTTATCGAGGACGGGGGAGAGTCATGTCTCGTCCGTCGCCGCTCCCCTTCGTGTCGACACGCGCCTTGGCCAGCGGTGCCCGTGGTGCCATGTAGGCAGGCAGGCAGCTGAGGTGGTGCAGCGGTGGGTCTCCTCGAAGATCCGCTTGCCGCCACGCAGGTGCCTGCCCAACTGGTTGGGTCGGCAGCTGCATGCGAACGGCGGTGAAGGTTTGATTAGCGTGGGCCTGATGTTGGCCCTACGGGTGTCCTTGACAAGGGCTTCGCCGTAGCCCCGGCAAGGGTCTTGCCGGGGGCCCCGGCAAGGGTCTTGCCGTGGTGCCTACTGTCATCCCCGGCAAGGCTCTTGCCGGGGGCCTTGTGGTCCTCCTTGGCTGGGATCCCGCCAAGGGTCATCATCTTCTATAGTGTGTATCTGATCTTGAATGTCTTCACAAAGATCTGCATGCCACCACGGGGATGTCTCCCGAATCCTTGCCCCATGGGGGCAGTGGACTCAAGGGTGATTTGCTCCGTAGGTGTGGGGCGAGCGGCCACGGCAAGGGTCTTGCCGGGTTTGCTAAAACCGCCCCGGCAAGGATCTTGCCGGGGGAGTCCGCTTCGTCCCCTTTGCTCTTTATGGCCCTGGTCTTGGCGCCGTTCTGCTCCTTTCGAGCTTCGGCCTTACCTTGGCTCACCTCCCTTGCCTTGCTCAGTGCGGTGGTGCCCGCGGCTCAGACTGCCCGTGCACAGTCATAGGGGTACAAAAAGTGTACCCCTCTTTTTGTACACCGACAATGACAGCCGGCCGGGGGAAGGCGGCCCAGCGTCTTGGATGTTCGATGACTTGATTGGCTTGTAATTTTTTCAGAAGCCCCAGGGGGAGCCGGCTAGGCTACCCGTGGTCATTTACTCCGATAGTGGGCGCGAGCGAATTCGGGCGAGGAGAGCGTGTTTTGAAATAGTGGGCGTGAGCTATTTCGGGCGAGGAGAGCGTGTTTTGCCGACCATGGTTTATGAATTATTCGGCACATGTCATTTCGGCCAAGGAGAAGGCGCTTGGATGAAGTTACAAACCTACCCTCGATGTACAACGGGCCAATTGATGCGTGTCCCACATAGGACGGTAATTTCGCGTCTCCCATTTATTTGCTCGGCGAATTCCACCGAAAGCAGAGAGGATGTTTAATGGTTCGCTCAAATTTTGGGAGAACGAGCATCCACGCTCTACCTTACCAAGTCGATTCAATCAAATTTTGAAATATTAGCTTGCCACTTCCTTTTTAGATGGAGAGATGATGCTCGGGAGTAATGTGTTTTTACATGCTCGTTGCTAGCGATTTACTATATGACAAATAGTTGACCCACTCAAAAACGCGAATCAAACCCAAAATGAAATATCTCGATTCAATGAACTTGCTCGTTTAGTAGGTCAAAATAGTGAACTAAATCCAAAATTGAACACCTCAATCGAGTAGCATGTTGTACAGTATTATTGTACTCCATGAACATGTTGAAAGTCAAATTAATGAACTTGTTTGATATACGCATATATCTATTCATGTGTGGATTGCAGACAACATGGTCTCCAATTTAAATATTTGAATGCAAGTTTATATCAGTGTTTGATGCATAAAACGCGACCTCCCCCTCTCCCGGACTCCTGTTCTCTCTCTCTCTATCACTCTCTCGCCGACAATCTTCAATTCTATCGCACGCATCCGACACAAAAACCTTGTTGGTCCCTCTCCCTTTCTCTCTCTCTCTCTCTCTCTGTGTGTGTGTGTGGGGGGGGGTCTTTCTAGTCCGCATTCATATATACACCATCTATAGGTCTCTCTCGCACACTATGTATGATACTCTAGCTAGTTCAAGCTAGATATCTTGGGTGCACTCATCGTACGCACACAAATTCCTTGGCTCTTTGCCCGTAGCTCTCTCACGAACCACTATGTCGTCTCGGAGCTCTCCCCCCTGGGTCACACATACACATGCATATCTCACTCGCACTCGATAGGCCCATCTAAAACTCTCTCTCTCTCCATCGTTCTCTCTCCATCTCACACGCACACACACACAATCTCATGCCCAGCTAGCCAAGTATGATGGTCTCTCACTCAATTGTAGGCACACGCAGTCCCCCCTATATGTATATGACTAGCTAATCTTAGTCTCCATCACAAACATGTGCATGGTCTATCTCGATTTCTCTCGGGCATCTTTCTATCACAAGACGCACTCCCTCGATCTCCCACCCATATAGTCCCCTCACGATCTCGAGGGGATCTCTCTATCACAAACACACACCCCTCTCCCTCCCCATGCGTCCATGCCATCCATGTGTCCCTCCCGACCTTTTTTCCTTGTTGGCCAGACCTCTATTGGACATGTGCTACAGGGGTGTCTCTCTCCGTTGCAAACAATCACACACTAGCTATCTTCGTGTACCTCCTCGCTTCGCTTTTCCACCTCGGAGATGCATGCGTGATATGTTCGCATAAGAAACTAAAAAACACACTCTCTCTAATTTATCGTTTGTTGTCACTTTCTCTTTCACACATAGACTCTTTTTTCACACTTACTCATTCTCCTTCACACACACTTGATCTGTCTCGACTGAGGCACTCACCTCCGTCCATAGCACATAGATTTATTGAAAAGTCAAACATCACAAAGTTTGACCATGTACGTGGAGAAAAAGAATTACATCTAGTACGGCAAACATATACCATTAGATTCACCATGAGATGTAGTTTTGTATGATGTATCTTTGGTATTGTAGATATAAATAACATTTGCGTAAACCTGATCAAAGTTTCCAAAGTTTGACTTCTAAAAAATTTACATGCACTGCATTATCGAGCGGATGGAATATCTCTTTCCCCCTCTCAGCTATCTGACGCACCACTCAGCCTTATCAGGGCTCCTCAATCTCTCGCAAACTTTATTGGTCAGTTTGGTTCGTGACCTGACCCTCATGCCTTGATGGTCGGTACTGCCTGGTGTGGACGTGAGATGTAAAATATTTCTGCCTGGCCAGGCTTGTGTGGTGCTGAAGCGTTTGTGTCGGTGTACTAGAGTAGGGGTACCCTAGTATCCCGAACTCGTGCACGGGCAGTCGCAGCACCCCGCGGCAAGGCTTGCCTACTGGCCGCCAAGTCCTCCGTGGTTCCTTCGGAACCATTCAAGAACAAAGTATCTAAGCCAAGAAGACAAGTCCCCGGCAAGAGGAGCTTGCCGGGAAGGCCACTCAAGGCACGCAGAAGACAAGACCCCGGCAAGAGGAGCTTGCCGGGAAGGCTCGGAGAGCGACAAGCTTCCGGGCGCGACAAGGATTTAGCCGCGGCAAGGCGCTTGCCGCGGCAGGCAACTTCTCTTCATCTCCGCTCCAGCTCATCTACCAACGTGTCGCCATGAGACCATTCCATGCACGCGTGTCAAGAGGCTGTGCAGCCAGCGGGGAGCAGCGATAAGCGGCGCTGACAAGCTCACCATCGTGGCAAACGGTGGCGCACCTGACGGTCCCTGTTGCACTGTTTAGACGACAGGGACGGGCATTTAATGCTTTTGTCCCTTGCCGTCAGAGTTAGGTAGAGTACACTATACACTGTACAAGTAGGTGTACCAACTACTGTTTTTCCATTTGTACCCTCATCTACGTTGCCACCTGTGGTGACCCCTTTGAGCCTATAAAAGGAGGCCCATGCACAACGTAGAAGAGGTTCGGCTGGTTCGACTCATTCGAGACTAGAGGCACTCAAGCTAGGTTTTGTAGCTCTCATTGCTCCCTAGCAAGAACACAAGATAATCAGACAAGCAGCAGTAGGAGTATTATCTCTCCGGAGAGCTCCGAAGCTGGGTAAACTGCTCGTGTGCATCGCCTCGATCTGCTCTTTGTGCAATCTCCGCCCCACCGAACCAAAAGGGACTCGGTCCGCCAGTCCCATAGGTGTTCGTGGGTCACGATCAGCTTCCCGACATCTTTGGCGCGCCCGGTAGGGCGTCGAGGCTGTGTGAACCTGATCCGCATTCACACGAGCAACATCTTCATCATCTTCATCAACATGCCACCGAAGAAGAAGGCTTGGCGGCAGCGAGCCGTCTGCGTCAAACCCACCACCACCGGAGCCGACGAGTGGTGGGGAAGACGCCGCGGAGGAACGGCGTCGTCGAGGGCCCACGACGCTGCCAAGTCCAAGGACAAGGCGGCGCAGACTCTCGGCATCCGGATACGTACGCGTCCCATCTCAGAGGCGCGAGATCGACAGCGTCATGGTGCTCGCAGCGCCATACGCTCGCTGGGCCAAGATCGAGCTGGTGGATCTAGAGACGCTCAAGAGCAGCTCAAGGCGCCACAAAGCTGGTGCGAAAGGGCACGGTCACCTGGACGGGATATTGCTCCTTCTAATGTATTTAGAAGTCCGAGCATATCCCGTTCCTCGCACCGTTCGCCACTGCCGCCCACCACTCAAGCGGAAGCTTTGGCGCGGGCTCAACTCCTCCTGGATTACCCTCCGACGGCTGACAAGGTCGACGAATGGAGGGCCACCATTCAAAGTCTCATCGGCTTCGCCAACGGTGATACTCCGCGGCAACCAACTGCATCCTTGCCGTGGCGAGACGACAAGGCACGAACCGATGGCGACGAAACCTATGGGGGTGCAACCACCATGCACTCTCCCTCCAGAAGGCCAAGATCGCCGACTCGTCGGATCCACCTCGACAGCGACTCCGCCGCTTCATCGGATCCACGAGCTCGCCGTGATCAGCGCCAAGTTCTTCAAGAACGGCAAAAAGAAGACGCTCGAACTCGCATCGAAGCGCCAAGAGAAGCGCGCGTCAATTCGACCAGCGCCACCGGGCCCATCGGCGACGGCATGCGCCTGGGGAACCAGGTGACTTGCCAGACGCTGTAGGTTGCCCTGCGTTCACTCGTGAGCTGCGGAAGGTCCAAAGGCCTGACAAGAAAAATTTCAAGCCGGCGTGCGGAGAAGTATGACAAACAGGGGCGCATCCATCGGAGTTCCTCAGCATCTACACCATCACGGTGCAAGCTGCAGGGGGACGAGACAACAAGATCCTCGCCAGCTACTTCCCGCTGGTGCTCAAGCCCAATGTTAGATCTTGGCTCATGCACTTGCCGGACAGCTCCATATCTTCTTGGGCAGATCTATGTCATCAGTTTGTCGGCGCCTTCACGGGCGGCCACAAGCCTCATGGCCGAGAGAGTGACCTTCACCTGCTCGCCCAGAAGGAAGGAGAGTCCCTGCGCAAGTTCATCCAGAGATTCAGCCGTGTGCACTATAACATCCCAGATGTCCACCCTGCAGTGGTGATCAGCGCGTTTCATCAGAACGTGCGGAACCGCAGGATGAGGGAGGAGATGGCGATGTGCAAAGTCAAGGACGTTAGTGAGTTGTATGCTTTGGCCGACAAGTGTCCACGTGCTGAGGAAGGGAGGAGACTCCTAGGAGAAAATACAGAAGCAGGATCTGATAGTGAGGAGACCGCCCCGGCGAAAAAGAGCCGACGACAGAACAACCAAAGGAAGAAGGGCAAAGAAGTACTAGTTGTCGAGCAGTCCGGCAACGGCGGTGCCGCCAAGAAAGCCCAAGTTGGTGGCTCCGGCAAGGAGGTTGACCCGGCGCCGATCAGAAGCCTGCGGGCAGCCACGACAAGCGGTGACAGCTCCAACAAACAAGATTGCAAGATCCACCGCACCAAGGGCCATGACCTCCAGAGCTGCAGAAGGTCAAGCAGCTTGTTGAACAGCGAAGGCTGAGTACGAAAGCGGCGCGACAAGGAGAAGGCCCAGAAGGTGCTGGGGAGTTAGCAAGAAGCGGCCCGGGAGGGAGGCGCAGCAAGGCCAAGCAGCGGCAAGGAGACAGACCTCCCGCGTCGCGACAAGGATGAAGACGACGATGACGGTGAAGATATGGAAGACGACGAGACCGATGAGCAGGAGTTTCAGAAAGCAACAGAGGTCCTCTGCATGGACGGCGGTGCTTCTCTCGCATACCTCACACCGCCAACTCAAGCAATGGATGCGGAGGTTAATGCAGCAGTAACCATCCGTGGAGTCACGCAGGCTCTCGAAGTGGTCCAAAGACTTATCATTTTTGATATTGAGGACCACCACGATCGCATAATCTGGGTCGGTGCTTGCCGATGTTGGTCTCACCAACTATCCGCAACCTCAAGGTCACCAAAATGCTAGTTGACGGCGGGCCGGCTTAAACCTGATCTCCTCCGCAGTGCTCCGAAGCTTCAAATCCTCGACGGCGGGCTCAAGAGACCGCACGCTCCAAGGAATCAATCCAGAAGAAGTGTCAAGGGGAAGATCACGTTGTCGATAACATTTGGCAGCGAGCTAAACTTCAGGACTGAGAGGGTCACGTTCGACGTTGCTGATTTTCCTTTGCCATATAATGGGATACTTGGCCGTCCAGCACTCGCCAAGTTCATGGCAGCCTCTCATTATGCATACAATTTGCTCAACATGCCAGGCCCGATAAGTGTCATTTCTGTTCATGGCGACAAGAAAGATGCCCTTATCTGTGCCGACAAGATTTACCGGGATGCAGCAGCTGCGACAGATAGCAAATCACTTGCCGCTAAAGCTCCCGGAGGGAAGAAGAAGACCAAGTCCGGCAAGAGCTCTGATGCCCACTCCGGCAAGCGCACCTCTTCGGAGTGCTGCGCCACCGCCGAGGACGCACCGCCGAGCTCCACCGGCAAGTGCAAGAAGATGATGGCAGCTCCATCAAGACCAAGAAGGTGCCCGCCAAGGAGGACGGCACGGTGGTACCTTCACCATCGCGCCACTCGACCCTAAATAGGAAGGCGCTGCGTTGCTTTCTGCAGGCGAATGTTGATGTGTTTGCATGGCAACCGTCGACATCCCCGTGTTCCCGTGAGTAATTGAGCACCACTTAGCTGTCTCGTCCTCATCGCGCACCCGTCAAGCGTAAAGTCGAGAAGCGAAGCAAGGAGCGCCAAGAATTCATTGCGTAAGAGATCAAGAAGTTGGAAGCAGCAGGCCTTGTCGAGGAGTGCTCCATCCCACGTGGTTGGCCAATCCTGTAGTTGTTCGAAGGCAAATGGGAAATGGAGACTCAGACGACTTCACAGATGTTAATAAAGCTTGTCCTAAAGACCCATTTCCTTGCCACAAGACGACCAGATTGTTGACTCCATGGCTGGATGTGATTTGCTTTCATTTCTTGATGCATATTCAGATATCATCGATCTTCATGGCGTAAGAGGATGAAGAGAAACCGCATTCATCACCCCATGTGGCACCTACTGTTTTGTACGGATGCCGCTTTGGGCTAAAGAATGCTGGTTCAACGCTTGCAAGAGTAGTCCATGACGCTTTTGAGCCTCAAATGCATGTAAATGTAGAAGCCTACATGGATGACATAGTGGTCAAAAGCAAGGACAGGCAACTCTGGTTCAAGATTTAGATGAGACCTTTGCAAATCTGCTAAGATCAACCTCAAGCTCAACCCCGAGAAGTGCGTGTTTGGAGTTCCTTCCGCAAGCTTCTCGGTTCTTCGTGGTCTCAGCGGGAATTGAAGCCAATCCCGACAAGATCAAAGCCATTGAGCAGATTGAAGCACCAAAGCGCCAAGGATGTACGAAGACTTGCCGGTTGCGTGGCTGCTCTCGGAGGTTTATCTCTAGGTTCTGCTGAGCGCCTGCCATTTTTCAAGATTTTGAAAAAGGCAGGTCCAATGAAATGGACTCGGCGGAGGCTGCGCCGCAGACTTAAAGAGGTACTGTCCTCCACTCCAATACTTGTCGCACCTAGGCCACAAGAGAAGTTGCTGCTATACATAGCGGCAACCAATCAAGTGGTTAGTGCTGCGTTAGTAGCGGAAAGGGAGGCGACGATGAGCCGGCAACCGAGGCAGATGCATCCAATGACAAGCGGACGCTTCACCGTCAAGCTCGTCCCGACAAGAACGGATCTGCGCGCAGGATTGCGAGAAGATGCGAAAAGGATGGTGCAGCGCCCGGTGTACTTTGTCGGTTCCCTTCTACGGGGGCTAGGTCAAGGTACTACGGTGTGCAGAAATTGCTTTTCGCCTCCTCATGGCCTCGAAAAGCTGCGCCATTACTTCCAAGCACACGAGATCACAGTTGTCACTCGCTTTCATCAAGAGGATATCTGCAAAATCCGTAGCAACAGCAAGATTGTTGAGTGGGCACCGGAACTGTCAAGCTTTGGCCTCAAGTTTGAAAGCACTTCAACTATCCAGAAAGCGAGCATTGGCAGAGTTTATAGCAGAATGGACGCCGACGCAAGATGAAGAAATTCCTGAGACGAGCATCCCGCCAAGGAGGCAAGCAAAGAGTGGCTGATGTACTTTGATGGTGCCTTCTCGCTGCAAAGGCGCCCGGTGCCGCGGCTTGCTTATCGCACCCACCGGGAGCACCTCAAGTACATAGTCCAAATGCACTTTCCCAAGGAGCAAGCAACAAACAATATCAGCAGAGTATGAAGGCTTGCTTGCCGGACTCGTGGATAGCAAAGGGACCTCGGATCAGGAAGCTCATTGTCGTGGGTGACTCGCAGCTTGTCGTCCGCCAAGTAAACAAAGATTATCAGAGTCCGTTGATGGAAGCCTACGTCGATGAAGTGAGAAAGGTAGAAGAGCACTTTGAAGGCCTGCAAATGGAACATATTCCAAGAGCTCAGAATGATATTGCTGATGGCCTGTCAAAGTGCGCTGCACTCAAGTTACCTGTGGAACCAGGAATTTTTGTGCTCAAGCTGACTCAACCAACTGTAACGCCATCAACTGGACAGAACAAGAAGAGGAAATTGATCTCGGCGACTATTTTCCGCAGAGCTACCCGGCCGCCGCCAAGGTCCCCAAGATCAACACCAGGAGTACTGAGGAGCAGTCTGCTCCGACAAGCCCCAGGGTTTGTTTCATTGAAGCAGACGCTCCCGACAAGTTTTGCTCCGGCAAGCTTGCCGGGGAACATCAAGCTCCAGCCGAGCCGCAGGCTCTTGCCGTCGAAGCGGATGTTCCCGCAGTAGCAGATGTGCCTTTAGTCCTGGTTGTCGAGCCACAAGCTCCAACATGGGCACAACAGATTGTCCATTTCCTTCAGACAGGAGAACTTCCCGAAGAGCAAGAAGAAGCGGAAAGAGTAGCCCGGCAGTCAAGTATGTACCAGTTTTTCGACAAAGACACTGCATGTAAGAAGACTCAACGGTGTGAAATTGAAGTGTATTCACCGGAAGATGGATGTAAGTTGCTATGAGATACATGGAGGCATATGTGGTCACCACATTGGCGCAAGAGCACTTGCCGCAAAGCTTTTCGCAAGGTTTCTTCTGGCCGACAGCCCTCCAGTGATGCAATCGCACAAGTAACCAAGTGTGAAGCGTGCAGCTTCTATTCCAAGCAGATACACCAGCCAGCTCAAGCTCTCCAGACGATCCCTTTATCCCGCCATTTTCGTCCAGGGGCTCGACATCCTCGGCCCTTTTCCCGAGTTGTCGGGGCTTTGAGTACTTGTACGCTGTAATCGACAAGTTCACAAAGTGGCCGGAAGTGGAAGCAATGAGGAAGGTGACATCACAACAAGCAAAGTTCTTCAGTCAATTGTTTGCCGCTTTGGGATTCCTAACAGATCATCACCGACAACGGCACACAATTCACGAGTCGCACCTTCATGCAGTACGTCCAAGATCTTGGCGCCAAGGTCTGCTTCGCTTCTGTTGCTCATCCGAGAAGCAATGGTCAAGCGGAGAGGGCAAACGCTGAAGTGCTGCGAGGACTCAAGACCAGAACTTTCGACAGGCTACACAAGTGCGGAAGAAATCGGATTGAGGAGCTGCGGTGGTTCTTCGTCGATCGAACGACGCCAAATCGAGCCACCGCCGGACACCTTTCGCCTAGTCTATGGAGCATAGGCAGTTCTCCCCACGGAAATCGATACGGGTCACCTCGAGTACTCGCTATGATGAGCTTGAGCAAGAGCAGCTGCGATAAGATGACGCTGCTCCTTGAGGAGGATCGCCTTCAGGCATTTGACGAGCTGCTCGTTATCAGAAGCTTTGCGCCGCTACCATAGCCGCAGTTAGTGCCGAAGTTTCGAGGAAGACGACCTTGTTCTTCGCCGCTCAATCCGCCAAGAATTCCAACAAGTTGACGCCAAGGGGAAGGCCCTTATCGGGTGAAACGAAATCACTAGGCTCGGCGCTGTCCGGCTTTGAGACCAAGATGGCATTCCGTGAGCAACTCCTCGAACATTGAGCATCTTCGTAAGTTTTACCCATAGGCGCTGTTGCGGAACCTGTTCCGCAACCACCTTTTGTACAAGTCTTGCCGATGTTGCATGTAATCCTTTGTACAAAGCCGGGCGCAGCCCTGCATCAAGAAACTCATGTGTTGCGCACAACTTGTCAAATACATGCTTTCATAATCCTTTTTTGCATGTGTTATCTAACATTTTGTGCAGCATCCACACCGTAAGCAATAACGAGCCACAAGGCTCCATAACTTTATTTTCTTCTTTCTCTCTCAAAGAAAGGAAGGTTCATCCACCCACAAGTTAGCCGGGGAGGAGAAGATAATGGTGTGGGCCACTGCCGCCGCTGAGGAAGTATCGCTTGCCGGGAAGCAAACGACGTAAAAGCTAAGTTGCCAAAGATTGAGCAATCAGTTTTAAATTTTGAAGTTATCTTCCTCGACGATAGTACTTTGTATGGAAAACCTCATGCGCGGAGGAACTAATCAGAGCTAGTTTGGCGCTTTACTTTGTTTCGAGTCCGCCAACAACTTAAGTGAGCTGCAACCAGTTGCATAAGGTTGCTTGTTTGAAGCGGCACCGCCAAAGAAGGTTGCCGACGTTCGCACTCAGCCTTCGCGTAAAGGTGCTCATACCAACAAGTTCCCCGAAGCGAGGGCACAAACATACAAAGGAAGGAATCGTAAAGGAAATAACATTGCAATCGCTATTAAGATAAGAGTATATTACAAAATAACTTGTCACAGATCTAATAGATTGTTCGCCTAAACATGATCAAGCAGCGATAAGGGAAAGATAAAACGGGCGGCCTAGTTCACGCTGGTCGCCATCGACCTCTTGACCCCGCCACCCCCGCCCACAATGGGTGCGACGAGGGCCTTGAGCGCTTCAACGCCGCCAGTCGGCGGCAAGGACTTGAGGACGCTACGGCTAACGCTCGATTGCGGAAGGCCACCTTCATCAAGACCTTCAAGAGCCCTCGCACAGATTTGGCGCGACTCGCCGGCCAGCTGCTTTGGGATCTCTTCCGAGTCAGCCGGAGAGCCGCCACCACGCCCTTGAAGAACAGGCTGAGCTTGGCGCTGGGTTGAGATGCTCGGCGGTGGAGTACCCGAGATCCACCATCCCCAGCTCCATCAGCTCCTTGTCGATGGCGGCGGCTGATTCACAAGACCATCGGTCCAAAGCATCACATTCTCTTTGAAGGTGTTATGGGCGGTCGGGGCATTCGCCAAAGAGCTCGTTGGCCTTGATCTTCTCAACAGCACCCGCTTCCGCTCCTTGGCGCCGGCCCATTCCTCCATCAAGGTGGTCAGCTTCAGCTCAAGATCTGCCTTGGAGTCCTTGGCAGCGCCGAGTTCTTTGATCCTCTCAATGAGACGGCCCTGCAACTTCGCCAAGAGTGTAGGCGTCCTTCGCGCCGTGCTTCAGCATGTGAGCTCTTCGCCACTTTTTCCGCAGACCGGCTTCCAGCTGCGCCACTTTGTTTCCAACTCCTTCTTGGCGGCCTCGGCCATGCGGCAGCGTCCTTTGCTTCCTTGAGAGTCCGCCAAGTGATTGCTTCCAGCTGCAAGCTCTTCCTCATAGCTGTCAAGGTTGATCTTCCGCTGCGCCAGCTCGCTTTCTTGCGCAGATAGCTTCTCGCGGGCAAGCCTTTGTCGCTTCCTCGACTTCAGCCTTCTCAAGGATGAAGGCTGTGCGCTCTTCAATGAAGTCGCCCCGCTCTTACGCCACGCCCCGGAGGGCTTTTTGGTTGGCGACCGGAGCTCTTCTGCTTCTTCTCCATGTCGCTCCGCCCTCGCGACAAGTGCCTCCGGGACTCCAGCTTGGCTTGTCGGGCGCGAGAGCGACAACAGCTTCCTCGAAATGCTCCTCGAGACTCGTCGCTGCTGCTTAAGCTTGGCGCATCAACCAACGACAGCCCAGTGGAGGCGAGCAGCTCTTCGTCAAAGGTCTCCCCTTCGACCGGCGCCCTAGAGCTCGACGCCCAGGGAGCTTGATGAAAACGCCGTCGCCGCCTTCGATAGCGCGGGCTGGGGCTCTTGAACTGGCAGCTGCATCGGTGGTGAGGATCGGCGGTCGGTGTAGCGCTGGCGCCTCCCTGCGCCCTCGTGGTCGCCAAGACGATCACCAGACCCTCGCCACCTTTGCGGCGGCAGCCTGGCGGCCTCTTCGCGGTGGACCCATCGGCGCCAGCTCTCTTCCTCCATGGCGGCGACAAGTCGCCGGTGTTGCAAGGCCCTCCCCGGGCGACCTCGGTCTCCATCGGCTCTCCGGCAGATGGGTCCGACGATCGAGAAAAAAGAAGAACGATCAAGCAAATGTTCAAAAGAAGAACAGAAGAAAAAGAACCCAAGGGAAATTTTCAAGCAAGAAGGTTACCTGCAATGGGGTCTGCAGCCATGGTCTCGACCACCGGGGGATCACTGGTGATGTCCCTTGGTGGAGAAGACCCCCTTGTCGGAGAAGCATCCCTTGCCGGAGAGCGCTCCCTTGCCGGAGAATTCTCCCTTGGCGGCGTAGTTGAAGCAGACGGAATTTTGGGAGCGACTTCCGGGCCCTCCTGATGAGGCTGCTCTGCTCCTGCGCAAATCAACAAGTCAGATATCAGTAAAGAAGGAACACCCATGCACATCTAACCATAAGAAATAAACCAAATACTTACGCTGGGGGCTGTGCTGGGGGCTGCTCTGAGGAAGGGTTGCCGGATCCGGCAAGGGGTCTCGAGACGCCTCCTGTCGCACACGGAGGATCGCTTCGATGACAACCACGGGGTCTTGGCTCTCTTCGGCGCTTTTGAGCCAGCGTCCCTGAAAAGGAAAGAGTTCAGAATGAAGCAAATCAGATACAAGACAAAGCAGCAAATTGAAGAATTACAAGTAACAGCGACAAGATCTTACTCTTCTTCTTCCTCGGAGCTGAGCGCGGAGAAGTCAAATTCCGTCCGCCCGTGTGACGAGAGCTGAAGAGTAGGCTCCCTGACGCTTGGCGGGTGCAGGGGCCGTGGTCCCGAAGGCCCCGCCCCGTTCTGTGGCAACATGAGGCGCCTCAGCAGTGGAGCTGCAGGGCGCGACGGCTGTTGGCCCGTCTGCCGCCCCGCCACTTCCCCGGTCTTGCGGAGGCACCTTCTTGGTGGAGTCGTGGACTCCTCCCGCGGCAAGCTACCTGAAGGTGGGGGCGCGCCGCAGGCTCGCTCGGCTCAGCTTCAAGCTCGACCTGCTCTCCGCCGGCAAGCTCCTCTCGACGGCAAGGCTTGCCGCCTCTGCTCCGCCTCCTCCACGGTGAACCCGACCACCAAAGAGCAAAGCGCCGCCTCCAGCCTGGTGGCGTCGCGATGCAGCTCGGCGCCGGTGGTGTCGCGGTGAGCCACTTACGCCGCCGGGCGGATCGCACTTCTTCCAGTATCGTCAAGAACTGCTGCACGGCGTCATCGGCGTTTCTGCCAAGTTGGAACGATTCCATGAGAATCACATGGCGGCATCATTGCACGGATGCGTGTCGAGCGAAGAGTTGTTGCACTGAGAACGACCCCCTTGGCAACATGAACCACTCGGGTGATCTGGGTCGTGCTTGAACAGCTCCAAAGAGCATCGCATCCAGCTCCAAGACGGTGAAATTCCAGTTGAGGCCCGGCGCAGCCTCATGATGTCCGCCGATTTTGAACTCCCAAGCATGCCTCCTCCTCCCCGCAAGGGAGGCGATGCAGGCGGCGAAATCTGCCGGCGCCACAAATGAGTCCGGCATGCCCGAGGCGCAGATCCGGTCACAGCCGATCTTCAAGCTAGCATCCTCCGCGCCAAGTTGCTCCAATCGTTGCCGCGCACTATGGGAGTTTGGCGCTGGGCTGTGAAGGGCTGAGGTTCTCCTCGATGATCCAACACCAATCGGCTCTCCACTCCTCCCACTTGCTGCGGAGCTCTCCTTCCAGATATGCTTCTTTCTTGCCGATCCCGGAGATCCAAGCAATCCTCCGCAAGTGGCTCTCCTCTCTCAACGCTGGGCATGAAGAAGTGGCGAAGAGGGCTACATTTGGTGGATTCACAAAGTTTTCGCAGAAGGTGTGCGAAACCGCCATTGTCGAGACAGCATTGGGGGTGAAATCAAGGAGGCGGCCCGTGGGTGTTCATGATGTCGCAAAGAATTCAGTAAAGGGTGGGCGAGCCACGCAATAGAAGAAGAGCGCCAAGAAGGGGTACCCACAGAAACCAACTCGATGTGGCGGCAGAGATTACCTCACGTCTTGTGGTGCGCCCGTCTCCGTCGACGAGAAGAGGTAGTAGCCCCCTCAGCTCCTTTTGCGCCGAGCTGGGGGTCAAGGTGGCCCGCTCCTTTCGCGGTGCCATTGAGCAGCTGCGCCGGCCGACTTCACGCCCTTCCCTTGTCGGGCCGAGCCATGGTGGAGGTGGTGGAGGAGGCCGACGCGTTGATGGCGTTGGTGGCGATAGAAGAGCGTCGCTCTCTTCGCACTCGAGAAGGAGGGAGGAGCGACGGTGGTTTTTGAGATGTGACAGCAATGGCGAGGTGGGCGACCTGCCCTGTTTCCCCTGCTTATAAGGGGAGAGGCGGACGCTCCGCTTTTCAATTAAAGAAAGCCCCCACGATCTCTCCCACGACGCCACGATCGGCGCCAAGTGCTGTTCGTGGGGGACGTGGTGGGTCCGGGGCGTAACGGCGTGATCTAGGCGCGCGCGTCCGTGCACTTATTTTGGGCCTGGCCCAACAGCGCTTCGGCACCGCAGGTGGCCCAGTTCTGGGCTCCTGCCGGTGTACTAGAGTAGGGGTACCCTAGTATCCTGAACTGCACGGGTAGTCGCAGCACCCAGCGGCAAGGCTTGCCTAGTGACCGCTAAGGTCCTCCGTGGTTCGCCGGAACCATTCAAGAACAAAGTATCTAAGCCAAGAAGACAAGGCCCCGGCAAGAGGAGCTTGCCGAAGGCCACCAAGGCACGCAGAAGACAAGACCCGGCAAGAGGAGCTTGCCGGAAGGCTCGAGAGCGACAAGCTTCCGGCGCGACAGGATTTAGCCGCTGCAAGGCGCTTGCCGCGGCAACTTCTCTTCATCTCCGCCCCATCTCATCTACCAACGTTTAGCCATGAGACCATTCCATGCCACAGGTCAAGAGGCTGTGCAGCCAGCCGGGAGCAGCGATAAGCGGCGCCGACAAGCTCACCATCGTGGCAAACGGTGGCGCACCTGACGGTCCCTGTTGCACTGTTTAGGCGACAGGGGCGGGCATTTAATGCTTTTGTCCCTTGCCGTCGAGTTAGGTAGAGTACACTGTACAATTGTACAAGTAGGTGTACCAACTACTGTTTTTCCATTTGTACCCTCATCTACGTTGCCACCTGTGGTGACCCCTTTGAGCCTATAAAAGGAGGCCCATGCGCAACGTAGAAGAGGTTCGGCTGGTTCGACTCATTCGAGACTAGAGGCACTCAAGCTAGGTTTTGTAGCTCTCATTGCTCCCTAGCAAGAACACAAGATAATCGACAAGCAGCAGAGGAGTATTATCTCTCCGGAGAGCTCCGGGCTGGGTAAACTGCTCGTGTGCATCGCCTCGATCTGCTCTTTGTGCAATCTCCGCCCCAACGAACCAAAAGGGACTCGGTCCGCCAGTCCCATAGGTGTTCGTGGGTCACGATCAGCTTCCCGACAGTTTGGTTCATGCAGGGCAGCAAAGCATCAACGCCCCATCAATCAATCCATGCATCAATTATTTAATGCTAATATCCATCCATGTTGCTGTTAGCCTCGTGGCCGCATCGACAATGAACACGGCCAGCATTCAAAATCGTCGCTTGGGCGAGGCTACTTGCAGTGTCCGGAGTTCAGCCAGCTAATTAAAGTGCAAGGGAACCCAGCCCAGAGGGCTTTCTTTCCACAGGTAGCAACCAAACAAGCGTGCATGAAATCCAGCCACAACCCAGTGCCACGCAAAATATGCTCACGACGCAAAGCCAAACGGGCCTTATATCTCCTGTTCACACATACACATGTCTCGCTCAAGGCTTATACATATAGACCCATCCAACACTCTCCGCCCTTGTTCTCTCTCCATGTGACACGCACCCCTAAGTACCATAATCCTCACTCCATCATAGGCCTGCTTGGATCCATGGGTTAGAGTTAGTTTGGGTTAGTTTGGAGTCAACTAACCCAAAAAGATCCAAACAGGAGGGTTAGTTTAGGTTAGATGCATCTATCCCATCCAAAAAAACTAACCCATCCAAGAGGTGCTTATTTGGGTTAGTTCTTCTTGGGACCACTAATATACACTTTTTTCTCTCACTCTCCCCGTAGCAAATCCCTCCCCACTTCCTCGAAGCTTCTCGTCCCTCCTCCCTCTCTCTACTTTTAGTGAAGGTGCCTCGCCGTATCCGTGCTCCAGCTAACCCTGCCATCCAAACACCTCTTTACTTAGAGTTAGTTCAGAGTTAGAATCTAACTCTAACCTCTAACTGAGTTAGAGTATCCAAACAGGGCCATAGGCGCAAGCACTCCCCCCCCCTCCTAAGTATGACTATCTCTTACTAGCCATCAGGAACACACGTATTGTCTCCATCCATCCATACGTCTATCTCGATATCTCTCGGGCATCTTCTATCACGCACACACCTTGTCACTCGATCTCCCACCCATGTAGTCCCATCACGATCTCTGGGGATCTCTATGACAAACATACACTCTCCTCCCCATGTCTGCATTTTCTCCACGTCGCTCTCTCTCGACCTATCTCCCTTGTTTGTCGACCCTCTTGGCCACGTGCTAGGGGTCTTCCTCTCTCGTTCCAAACAACCACACACTATCTCCTCACCTTGCCTCCGTTGTCAAGATGCATGTGTGATTGCATAAGACACACACGCTTTTTCTCCACTTTTATCGTGTGTTGTCCATGTCTCTTTCACACACGCACACACACTTTTCACTCTCTCTCTCTCTCTCTCTCTCTCTCGTCGTCGGGACTCACACGTCCATAAGCATATGGATGTTTTGAAAAGTCAAACCTCGAAAAGTTTGACTAGGTATATGTGGAGAAAACATTTACATCCTGAATGATCATTAGATTCATCACAACATGTACTTACTTCATACTATCATTTATCTTTGGTATTGCCGATATAAGTAATTTCTTTATAAACTTGGTCAAAGTTCCAAAAGTTTGACTTTAAAAAATGTTGTAACTACATTATCGAACGGAGGAGTAGCTCTTTCTCTCTCTCTGCTATCTCTCACGGGCATCCCTCTCACTTGAACTCTCTATACCGACGGATGATACGCTCACCGTCAACAGCGTATAGCTCAGATATTGTTTAGTTGACCGTGAACCAATCCACATGTTGTGTTGTCACCGTGTTCAGATCTTGGTGTGCTGGCCCATGTGGCAAGGGTGAAAATAAGTAAACTAGAGGTCCATCGACACGCGGTGAAGGAAACAAAGTTGAAACCACTGGGTAGCACCCTCACGCTAGTAAATTGAGGGTGCATTGAGGACAAACTTCTTCGCTGTGAAGGACGACTCACAGACAATTCACCACCGCACGGCATGCATGTATGACACAATCGCGCACACCCAGCACACACAACACACACCAGCACACGTGGTACACGGCGCGCCGCCACGGTTGAGATGGACGGCGAGGCAGCCAACAAGCGGAGGCCGCCGAGCTAAAACCGCATCCGGCGAGCTCGGACTTCATCAAGAGCCTCCCGACGACATGCTGCTCGTCATCATCGGCCTCCTCCCCACCAAATCTGCCGTGCGGACCGCCTGCTCTCCCGGGCGGGCGCCCCTCGCGCTCGTCCCCTCAACCTCACCGTCGACAGCTGCCTCTGCGACGGGGATTGCAAATGCATGGCCGTAGTCTCCAAGATCCTTTCATCGCACCCTGGGCCAGCCAGACGCCTTGACATCCGCATGTTCAGTACCAATTGCAAGGTCCAACCCAAGTTCGACGAGTGGTTCTTATCCCCCGCCCTAGATCAGCTCGAGGAGCTCAACTTTGAAGCTGGATGATGTCGCTCTCTGCCGCCGTCCGCGCTCCGCCTCACGCCAACGCTGCGCCACACCAGCTTCAGCTCCTGCTATCATCCCCAGATTAATGCCGCACCCGCCCTTCTTCTCCCTCAACTCAAGTAGGTCGACCTCTTCGACGTTGTCATCTCGAAGAAGGCTATGGAGAACCTGCTCCGCAGCTTACTGCGCTCGAGTACCTTCGTCTTGAGCAGATCCACGGGTTCATTAGCCTCCACATCGCCTCGACGAATCTCCGATGGATTTATGTGTCTTGCTGGCCCCGCAACAAGACATCAATTGGGAAGAGATCACTCTAGTTGTTCCACGTTATGGTCATTGAGAATGCGCCTTTCCTTGAGAGATTGCTTGTATCGGATCTAGAAGGTCCAACAAAAATCAGGGTCATTGATGCTCGAAATTGACATGTTGGTGTACTGTACTGCCAAATTCTCCTACTCTTTATTGGATCCGTAATCGCTCGTGTACAGCACTCATCTTCTTCTCCGCCTTCTTGAAATTCACATTTTAAATTTCTTCTTGATGTATTTACGACCGTCTTCCGTAAAATGATTCCCACAAGCTTGACCCATCCATGCACACAAGTGAAGATCTTAGCACTAAAATCTATCGGCCCCAATCTGGATCAAGTTGTTGGATTCCTTACATGCTTTCCATGCACGGAGAAGCTACTCATCGAGGTGAAACTTCTTTCCTATTAGTAAACGGTAATCACAACGTAGCTCAATTTTTTCGTAATTTTCCCAAATTATGATGACAAGTGTAGTGTTCAGAACTACATCTACGCACTGCACCGAAAGAAATGTTTTTAGTATTTTTTTCTCACGTGATCACCTGCATCATTTTTATCTGTACTACTATAGTACCCTAGGCTAGTCATAGTGGAAAGTAACTTAGACTACTCCAGTAACTCTATGGTCACCCTAAGGGCAAGTACTACCTCCGTCCTGGTTTACTCTTCCAATTTCGTAGTATCAAAATTTGACCATAGATTTAACTGACAAAATGTTAATGCATGTCACTAAGAACTATATCGTTGGATTCAGATTTGAACATAATTTCAAATGGTGTAATTTTTAGTGACATGCATTGGCATTTTCTTAGGTAAATCTATGGTCAAAATTTTATACTAAATACGAGTAGATTCCTCCGTCCCAAAATCTTGTCTTACATTTGTTTAGATACGGATGTATCTAACACTAAATGTAACTAGATACATCCGTATTTAGACAAATTTAAGACAAGAATTTTGGGACGGAGGAGTACAAAAGTGGGCTATGTAGGCCAAAACATGTGCCAAGTTCACTTGTGATGCATTTGGCATCGATGCCCCTCCATTGCTCACCTGGTGCCCCAATCTGGAGCACCTACTTTGCTCCGGTGCCAAATTAACTCACACAATGAAAAAACACTGCGTGGGAGAGAGAGAGGACTGAGGCAATAAAAAACACTTGTTTGGGAGAGTGAGAGGCTGGTGTAGTTGGTTTGATTGATTTGTTTATACATGTGGGTCTGTGTGCACAGCGGTGCCAACTCTCTCACATCGCGAGAGCGGTGCCAAAATCTTTTGATTTGACATCGATGCGTATTATGTGGCATACTTTTGCGAAATATGGCATCGGCCACATAGTGGAAGGCAACAAATGCCCAAGCTCTTCACGTGCTCCTAGTTAAATGAGAGGAAACAGAAAGAGAGAGAGAGAGAGAGAGAGAGAGAAAAAATATCACTAGCCAGCCAACCCTATCGTATGAGCGAATGATATTGGTACCTCTTGATGACACGGCAATCTTATGCAGCCAGCTGCTCTAATATGTTCTCTTCTTTTGCAGATAAAAAAAGACCCGAAAGTGAAAAATGTGCTGCACTATAACAATCTCATCGAATGCCTTGATCTCCATCTTACAGAAATTCATTTGATCGACTACCGAGACAGCACATCTGAGATTAAATTTGCCAGGTTCTTTGTTCTGGAGGCTAGTGTGCTCAAGGTAATGAGGTTTGGCGTTCTCTGGCGCAACAATGAATGGCGTGCTGATCACCGCAAGCGCCTAAGCTTAAATGACAAAGTCTCATGAAGCTGAATTTGTTTTTGAAACATCAAGTGGCCAGAGACTCGAAAACTTATTTGCCCATTAGTGACTTGTCAGGGTGGTGGATTTTAGTTTGTACGATAACGCTGCATCCACCTAAAGTAACGAAAGTTCTTACGTGAACTTCCTAGGTGCAGCATTACTCCTAACATTTGTAATATCAGTTTGAAACTTGTAATATTGTCGTGTCCTATTCCTGCATTTTCAAAATCCTACGAATCAAATAGGTCCTGAGTTGGTGATGATGTTGTGCCTCCCATCTTTCACCAGTAGCCGTCGGATCTAGATCTGACGCATACAAACCAAGCTTCTCCATTTTTGCAAAAAGATGCCCGCACTTGTTCCCTATTTACAAACAACTCATTGTCTCTCACAATTAGCGTTATCTCCTCCCCACCACATCTAGAAGGCCATGGAAAAATCTGGTGCGATGGCCGCTGCCGGAGCAGTCCACCCCCAATCTTGGTGTTTCGTGCAATGCACGGGCATCTACGCACGGGAAATTATGTCAAACAGGGCTAGTTGTAAGCAGGCTAGCTCTACAGCCATGATGATAGTGACTGCAGAAGGTTAGGCTGACTATGGTATGCCGAACACAGCGCCTATACTCAGGTGTCATCTCCGGCGCAGGGTCTTGTGACTTCACTGTGAGGAGCAGCACGTAATAATTTGACCAACGGGTAGTAAAGTTCTAGTACTCCTAGGAGTACTACATTGGTAGTACTACTACTAGTACTAGCAGCACCACCGTCTGGATTTAGGAGTACTACCACGTCCATCTGGATTTTAGTATTTGACTAGCAATATCTAGTAATGCATGTCACAAAAAATGTACTACTCCCTCGTAAATAAATACATGGTGTTTTATTCCTATCGTGAGAGAACTTAATGTTTTCTTGCTAACTAGAGTCTTAATAGGATTACATGAAATGAACTAAACACTGCATGTCATGTTTGGTAGTCTCAAGTCATTGAAAGCATGCACGGCCCACATCTCTCATTGGTTGATATGTCACTAAATAAGAAACAAGGAGGGAGTTAATGCACCGTGCCTAAGTGTTTTGGGATTATATGGTTTTCGTAATGTGACTTACACAACATTTTTGTTTACATGCATTAACATTTTATTAGTTAAATCAAAGGTCAAAACTTGGCGCAAAATGCAAAGGGGACCAATAAACCAAGAACATCAAACTTCTCTCGTTTGGCCCCAACTAGAGGTCCGTGAGATGACTATACTGCACCGGCACGGAGGGGGCGAACTTCATTGACTTCTGGGCAACTGCCTTTGGGTGAATGACACGTGGGTCCAGGGGTGGCTGGCCCACCTATCATACAGCCAAAGGCAAAAGTGTGAGGGCCGAGGAGTAGTACGAAATCCTACGCACCTACGCACTCTAACCAAGGGCAAGAGTGATCACTCGAATCGCAAGATCAGTTGACTAGTAGAAGCTAAGCTAGACCCATGGAGGCGATGAGCGCGAGCATCAGCCGGCTGTGCCAGATGGTCCACGATGCCGGCCTGCAGCCCGGCAACGAGGAACATCTCCAGGTAGTATTGCTTGAGGCCGGCAGGGCGAGGGGCCGCTTGGACGACAGCTTCGTCTCCTTGTTCGACGAGGTCCTCGTCCGTTTCCTCGACAAGTTCACCGTCATCAAGAAGCTCGCAGACGACTTTGACGAAAGCCTTCAGCCGACGCGCCCAGGCTCTATGATGCCCGCCACCCTCAACGGCCACTATGGTGACAACCTCTTCGACGCACTGGTGGTGGCCCGACGCGTCGCCGCCGTCGTGCCGGAGAATGTCCACCTCGAGGTCACGCTTCGCGACAAATACTGCGCGAGAAGACACCATGGACATAATCACCCACGCCTCACGCCGCATGCAAGAGGAGGACGATAGGACACCGGCCTTCTTGGACAACAGGGCAACCTTGGGCGACTTGTTGAAGCACGTTGAGCTCGCCGCCAACGCCGCTGCTCCTCACACGCCGGTTGGTGACCAAGACTAGGGCGTGAGGATGTCGTTGATGGATAGTATTTTTATCTTTCCGTCAAATCCATGTAGTAGTATATGATACTACAGTAATTATCTTACCTTTCGCATCAACTTCATAATTTTCGTACGTACTCCATGCATGAACGGTGCCAGAACCAAACTTCTCATTACTCTAGGCAAAATCGTTATTTTCTATCTATGGATCGCGCCATGGAGCAGAACCAAAATTTACAAGTTACGAGTTCAAAAGGAAAAGCCTGCCGTGTTCGCGTCGCACCCCCACACGGTTAGTCTGGCACGCCGCTCAAGCGGGATTGCGTGCGGTGTTGCATTTTCACTTACAAGTAGGATCATAGTTGAGAAAACCGACTATCGGCAAACCCCACCCGCCCACAGCGCGATGGCTGAGAAAACAGGAGGGAGAAGAGATGGTCTGTAGCACGGACTCCAAGAAAATTGGTGTCGGATGGGACTCGTGTGGTGGCGTGTGCCGTAGTGCTAGACGTGAATGCTAGTTATGGCCCATGCCACCCCACTATATTGAGCCTATATCGAGGTACGAGACATAGAACAAATTTCCTGCAGTCCGTGCTCAAGACTCCTCTATCTCTCTTCTCAGCCAGCCAGCGGACGCTTGTGGAGCCCATCGTCTGTTTCTCACATGCGCCCCACATGTCGCTGAAAACGCAAAGCGGACCCAATGAACCTGCACAACTTTCACCTCGACGTGCTGGTGATGAAAAACAAATCCAAGAAAGATCTTTGGTGGCCGCTTTTGGAGTTACTCAAGAGTAGTAAGATTCTATTTACAGTTTAACCCAAGATGCACATCTCGTGGCTTCAACTTATCAACTACCACTCTATTTTCTTTCATGACACGACCTGGATGCTGGATGTCCCACGTGTCGGCAAAAGGAGGAAGAACCCAACCAAATCTTCGGTTGTGCTCTCGGATTAGACTAGTTGTGCTAACTTAAAAAATTAATTGTGTACTCCCTCTGTTCCAAAATACTTGACTTGCAGTTGTCCAAAAATGGATGTGCCTATATACTAAAACATGTCTAGATACATATATATATTTTGACAAATAGAAGGCATGTATTGTGCAACGGAGGGAGTAGAATGGATGCAAGTTTTTGTATTGGGAAGAAGAGTACATCCATATATTGATAGAGCGCAATTTAGTAGATGTTCTATCACTTTTACCTAGCACAGAGGCTATAGATGAGATTAGTGCACTTGTTGATACTCCTACTTGGTATGCATGTTGCTGCTTAGACGCAGAGAAAAAAGCGGACCGGAGGGAGTACTAGAATAGAGGCTAGACATGAGACTAGATGCGAGGAAGCAACATCTACTTCTTTACACTCGAAGAAGAAAGAAGCACGCAAGATCGAGCCTCCGCAGATCAACAATGAATGCATCGAGAAGGCACTAATCCAACTTACGTGAGTAGTAAAATGTATTCTTGTGGTTCTTGTTTTCTTTGGTCTTGCTTTTCTAGTCAAAATTATCGTTGGAGTTAAATGCAAAGCGGAGGTCCGCTTTGGGGTCGTGGCGTTGCAGTTGGCCTTACAAGTGGGACCGCAGTTAAGGAAACCGACTATCGGCAAACCCCACCTCGCCCACCGCACGATGGCTGAGTTAGAGAAACGATGAGGTTGAGGAGATTGCTCTATACGGACTCCAAGAAATATGATGTCAGATGGAAGTCGTGCTGGTGGTGGTGCCGCACTCCTGGACGTGAATGCTTGTTCTGGCCCATGCCACCCTACTACTCCTACTAGTTAGTACTACTATATAGTACTACTAGTATCGAGGATTCGAGGTGCTGGTTACGTAGTACAGTATGGCTACAGTGAAAACACCCGCACGATGCGCAAAGCATGTGAAGCTAGTACAAATAGTGTACTACTATTGTTGATTGGCCCCATCCGATAACTTGTTGCAATGCACGTACAATGATGTATTCGGAAAATATATTTTTGCCTCGTCGCACCACTCACTCCACGTAGCAACTCAAAGCCATTCATAAATTTAGTAAGTTTATCACAAGCATATCATTTTATTACATACAACATGTCATCAACCCACATCGACAACGAGGATACATTATAAATACTAAAGTTTTCACCACACAACAAATAACAAGCAATGAAATGAACTTCAACTCAACCATTCCTCGGCGTTGGAAACGCTTGCTTTGAACCACAAGTGATTCTCGGGACGGGCCATCCATTGTCGATCTAGAGACCAATGCAGACTGATCATCCAGCTGAAGTGGCCTACTAAATCAGTACCGTGGTAGGGAACCACCCAAATGTCCGAGGTATAGACACAATTGCTTCTCATAAATGGTAGTAACGTTGTGTCAATAGCAGTTGGATCGCCTTTCACCATCATTGGATAGTTTTGTCCAAGGAAGAGCGAGTTTTCTCCAAGACTATCAATTCTGTACCATGGAGAAGGAGTTGGCGCTAGCACACTAGTATCCATCCCGAATACCATGCAGCGGGTGTTGGAATAGGTCCGGAGAGTGCGACCATGGGAGACTACACTTCCTTAGCAAGAACATCATCGATGGGCTGTATACACACGAGAAGAGGTGATCCATCGGAATTAGCTGCGAGCGCCAAATAGTATATAGGCGCTGCTTTCGTCCTCATGCTCGTGATCATCACCATCATCATCTCCCCTTGGTTATAAAAATCTTCAAGTATAGGTGGTGGAATGTTCACGGGACCTTGGAAACACAAGAAGAAGGTTGCATGCATGTGGATGAAACAACTATAATTACGGTGGAAGAAAAGCGTGCATCAAACAACGAGGATGCCATGCAAAAACTGTGCCACGAGTGGTGGCAGCAAACACAAGGCCCTCGTATTGAATTGCATCACAGTACTCATCCGTGTACAAAAACTGATTTTTGAGCAATATCCATCCAGTCAAACCACTGACGACGGCAACAAGCTTGTCAAAGGTAGCAACAACTTCATAGTTGTTGTAATTCCAAGAGCGGTTGGGGACTCGAGAAATTGCTATATTCCATAGAAGACAGTCACCATGATTGTATTTGAACGTGCGTACAATACCGGTGTGCTCAACCTCCGGGCGATCTGCTGAGATTTTTGGAAGTGGAACCCATCACGGTGTACACATTCACAAGTTCCCACTCGCAGATTGGACCCAATGTAAACAACCCAATCTCCATTTGCGCTGCCCAAGCCTTGCCTTCAGCGATGGCATCTTAACATCATACGTATCATTATCAAGCAGCATCAACTTGCACAGGCGAGGCCTCCGTCGTGACGGCGCTAGTCATCGTGGTCACGGCGAAGAAGATAGGGAGATCAAACCGCCTTGACTCTTGGGTTCCTTGTAATGATGTTACTAGTTGAGTCGAGAATGGGCTTGAACGAACCTGCCATGCTAGCCGAGGTGATGACGTCGACCGATCAATGAGTTCCTCCACCACGTCATGTTTCAGATCGGGGCAAGAATAACGGGTCGTTTCGTCCCTGTTCCCTCCATGGAGAAGACGATCGAACAATGGCAGAAGAAAGGGTGAAGGGCTGAAGGAAAATGGAGGAGGGAGAGGAAGAGCGTCGACGACGGTTCCAAATCGAGAGGGAAAGGCGAAGAGTCGGTGGGCGGTTGCCGCTTGCCACGGTTCACGAAGGCGCCCGGCCTACACGCCGGTTCGAAATACTCCTACTACTCGCCGCCGTCCTCACCGATATGTGGATCGGGACCACATGTCAACAAGACATGGTGTGTAATTTCTCGTGCAAAATGCGATCGGCGGCCGTTGGTCGAGGTGCCGCACTAGTTATCGGCCTTTATTTTTTTAATGGCGCGCCATTCAGTTTTGAAGCACGACTAACTGGTACTGTACGCAGAGAAAATATAAACTACTCTACCACTACTGCACCTCCAGTACTAGTAGTATAAAGAAGATATATAGGCTGGAGCTTTAGCGCTTTCTTGCTAAGGGCTGCCCACTTGCTTCTCACACTACCACCCTCTCTCCAGATCTAAAAAAGACGGCCCCTCTCTCCCTCCTCACCGGTGGCCACAGATCCGCCGGGGAAGAAAAGGACGTGCAGTGTTGATGCACTCGTCGTCGGCGAGCGAGGTCACGCACTAACGACAAGGCCGTCCTCTCAGACCTAGCGCCCGCGCGGGATCGCTGCCATAGTGTGTGCAGTGGACGACGACCACGAGCGAAGCCACTTCCCGCTGACCCTCAGGTATGCTACCTCTTTTCGAACCATACCCTTGTTCTATTGCCCCATCTGGCGCATCGTTGCATGTGGATCTTTTTCCACTCCACCATCTTCCCAATTTGCTATCCTCTCCTGCCGCCACGCAGATTTAAAACCATAATTTGCACTATTAAAGGAAACCCTACTTCATGCATACTAATGCATGTCTGGGTTGAATAAGGAAAGGAAGGGAGACTGTACTATCCAAGAGAGTAGGCATCGAACCCGCATCTAGGTTGAAAAGGGGAAAATCAGTAGCTAAGGAACGAGTCTCGTGTCTCTTGGTTGAAGAAGGGTAGAAAGGCATGACAACGCAATAGAGAATGACCAGGTCGATCGGTTTGTTGTCCTCACATAGGAAAAAGGTGGCTAAAGAGAACAAAAATGGGACGTAATCCACATATGCTGCCTGGATATTTGTTGCTCTGGGCAACCATACCTCCCTCACCACTCTGCGTCCGTGGAGGTACATCGTACTGGTGCGCCCACTGTCCGAATGGGCCTCCCATGCTCTTATTGCCACTTTTTTTGCTGTTAGTATAACGCCAGCAGTCAAGTCAAGCAATGCTACTGCTAAAGTGATGCCACATTTAACTAATGCCGCTCTCAGTCTAATGCCACAGATAAATTTAAGCAGTGCCATTTAATGTCACTGGATCATTTCAGGGTTAGCTGTTGATTGTGGATGTATTAAAGATTTTTCAGCTAAGGCATTCTAATGTTGTTGCACAGCCAGTATACCAACGATGAAACTTGTTACTACCTTCAGATTTTTGCACTGTTAATGCTTATAGATTACATACCTCACTTTCATGAGATAAGTTAATTTTTTTGTACAGTGTCACCAAAATGCCAAGGCGCTGATGTCATTTTATTTTGGTTAAACTGCACAGACAATTATGAAGACAAGAGGAAAGGTCAAGAGTGGGCACCTCCTCCTCCGGCTGTTCTCTTGATTATCAAGAGGAAAGATCAAGTTTTTATGTTTGATCGATTATCAAGATTGGGATAGCAATTTTTAAGGTCCCCCCGAGTTCGAAATGATATTTACCTTGGAGGTACATGGTTTGCAAATTTTTTATACTGTCATTAGTTAATAATGCTAGTTACCTTCAGACTTTTGTATTTGGTTTAATGCTCATGCACAGCTAGTATACCAATGCTGAAACTTGTTACCTTTACATTTTGTATTGTTAATTCTTATAGAAACCTTCCAGTGCTAGAGTTTATTGAAATCTGTTCAATAAAACCATTGTACTATACCACATAATAAACTAACTACTCTCTCGTTGCACTAGCCACGGATTAGTGTATATTTGTAGTATTCAATGGTGTTGCATTAGCTATGGACATAAATAAAGTGTGGCAAGCTTTCCCAGATATGTGCTCAAGAAAACTACTACCTGTTTTTCTAAATACTAGACGCTTGGGTACTTTAAATTGAACCGCTAAAACGTCTTATATTAAGGAAGAGAGGGTGTAGAGTTCACTCAAATTATCCGGTAAAGCTAGTCACACCTTTGTTAAAATTAATGTTCATTATGTTATCGGAGGAGGTCTCATATGTTTGTCTCTAATGCCTGTCTACTACATACCCGACATCATGATGTAATGTTAAGTCATTTCCTTTTTATGCAAGTGTAACTAAATTGTCAAAGCGGTGATGGCATTTTATTTTAGTAGAACTGCACAAAATTTGCTTAAAAGAAGAGGAAAGGTCAGGAATGGCTCGAGTTTTTCTGAAAAACTATGTATGCCTTCGACATCAGCCGTTGTTGCTTTATTTATTCCTTCAAACAGGTGGTTAGAAACAGTCTTGCTACCTTTTCCCATTAAGAAATTGGAATGCTTATATTTGTGAGTCTATGCTTCAACTAGTGCCACTTTTATAGTAATCACACTTTCAATATCTATGCAAACAGGATGCTCGATTTTAGTGGAGCTGCACAAAAGTCCAACTGGTTCAACATTAGGAGCATGTTTTTTCCAAACCTTTATATCCAATTGGTGGCACTATGAGCTGTTCATTACGAAGGTACATGGTTTGCTACTATCTTGCTACTCTTTTTGTCTTGTCATTAGATAGTAATACTAGTGGTTTGCATGTGAATTTATTGGCAGGTGGACCTACATTGGAGGTGCAGGACATGATTCAATGATTGGATGCTCAATTTCGTTGTATCGATTTCACCTCTTCCATCACTGCGAACATGGTGTGGTATATGTTTACTAGCTGCTTGATATTTTTGCAGATGAGAGATGTCTTTCGTTGCTATTTGGCAAACAAACAAAGTGTCCGCAATTTTGGTTGAACTGCACAAGAGAATAGTATAGTCATCGCATGCAGTGCCATTTGAAAATAGACACAAAGATTGGATAGTGTCGGGACCCGATTCCAAGTCACATCGATCTAGCCGGTAACACCTCATATCATTTTGGCGCCTCACGACGGTATTCCCATGGTGTCGCCTTACCATGGCCCGGACCGTTTGTGCCTTTTGGCTCACGATATGATAGTGTCGCTAGCATCCATATGACGAGAACCGGGCCGACATGACTAGTCGTGAACCTAAAGTGGCACTAACTTATAGGGACAGGCATACATGAATCAACATCGAGCATGTCGGTCAAAGCTGTGTGAATCTGGCTGTAAAGCATCGGGCTAACAGGACTCGTGAACCCGGCTGTAGCAGGTTAGGCAGGACTCGGATGTCACCGCTGCGACATTTCCCGATGCATACATGAACGGTGAATCACATGTCGCCGGGCCAAGTGTCCCGAGCGGTAGTCTTTGGCATTTGGACTCGTGAACCGGGCAGAAGCGGACTACTATGGCTCAAGGAAGCACTAGACTACATTTCCCAATAAGAGAGGCTACCAAGGATAAACAACTAGGTTGTCGGATCCTACACATACCAAGCATTTCAATCATACACACAATATGCTCGATATGTAAATACAACATGGCATCACAACATAACTCTCGACTCAAGTATTTATTCATTAGGTCTCATGAGTGAGATATTACGGACATGGGTCTCGACCCAAAGATTAGTGAGCATACAAGTCAAACACATGCGGAAGCTAAACATGTCCGAGTACAGGACATCAGAAATGAAAAAGGCTAAGAAGCCTAACTATCTACGAGATCTCGCCGAGGGCACAAGATGCGTAGCCGAGGTAACAAGCTAAACGTCAAGTCCACAGCGGAACTACTAAGACCGACTGCGTCTCTCGCAAAAACATAAAATAAGCAAAAACAAGCGTGAGTACAAATGTACTCAGAAGACTTACATCGAACTATCTACATATGCATCATTATCAACAAAGGGGTGGTGGAGTTTAACCGCAACAAGCCAGCTTTGACTTCGTGGCTATCCTGAACTACGATTGCAAGTAACTCTTTTGAGGTAGGCGCTGCGAGTCCACATATTCACCATATCAATACACCACTATGGATCCGCCTCCGTCTCCATACGAACGCCATCCATAGCACTCATGCTTATCTTGGCATTTTAGAGTATCCACTTTCACTTGTCTATGAACTGTTATAGGCAACCAGAAGTCCTTTACCGCGGACACGGCTATTCGAATAGATCATATTAACCTGCAGGGGTGTATTTCTTCACACACGCCTCGCCACTTACCGCCATATACACCTCGTATCTCGGCAACCTTCAAGCGAAGCTCTGGCGAGGGAGTCGTCCACACCCGACTAACCACACAAGTCTCTAGTCCAGGTTTATCGCCTATTCGGGTTCCATGCAAGGAGATCCGACCAGGGTGTCGCTCACGGCCCCCAAGCGATGTGAGCAGGTTCCCAAGCCCACCTCGGCGGGTGGTTGTCGCTTGGCACACCGTGCCATGGTGCCTAATCACATCCCAAGCCCACCGTATGGGTGCCACTTGGTAGACTACTAACACTACCTACAAACACGAGAAACTAGTTGCAACTCCCGGATGAGATCAAGTATATTAATAAGGCGAGAGGGCCAGTTCGGAACCCAATGTGTGGTAGTAACTGTTCATGGATCACAAACACAGAACTCAGTTCACGAGGACGGCTGCAATGAGACAACCCACCATGTACTCCCACATGGCCTCTCACCGTTACCTTTACCAAACATGTTCACACTTAGCTACTTTTGCAGTGGGACATGTTCACACACCTCAATTCATCACGATGAATCGGACACGACACAACTCTAAGAAATAGCAGGCATGACAAACAAGCATGAATGAGTAGGCTGCAGGGCTCAAACAACTCCTACTCATGCTAGTGGGTTTCATCTATTCTTGTGGAATGACAGGGTCATGTAGAGGATAAAGGGTTCAACTACATGACAAGTAATAGTTGAATCGTTGTTGTCCTAATGCAGTAAAAAGAGAGCAGGAAGCGAGAGAGTGGGATTATGTCGGAATGAACAAGGGGGTTTTGCTTGCCTGGCACTTGAAGATAATATAGTTCTTCGCCGGTGTCATCGAACATCGTCGTCGGAGCGTCGTCTCTTTGGAGGGATAACACCGGCAAACAAGAAAGAACACAATCAATGCAATGCAACAATATGATGCATCAATGTGACATGGCAATATGATATTGATTGAGCTAATGCATCTAGCAACAAGTTAAATGAAGTTGGTTTGAACCCTAGTTTCAAATTCAACTCCATATGTGAAGGTTTAAATGCCCTTTATATGATTTGTCCTAAACAACAGTCATAAGTTGTTCTAACATGCATCAAAATGGTACAGATGGATAGATTGGATTTTTCTGATAATTTTTCATATATAATTTATTTCATTCTGAGCTACGGTTGATTTTCTATGAATTTTAGAAGTTTGGATCATTTTACGGAATTTCTGTATAAAGTTAAATCCGAGAAAAGGTTAACTCTGTCGACATGCGTCGAGGTGACGTCGGCGAGTCAACAGGGCTGGGTCAGGTCAAACCTGATGTGGGGTCCCACGTCGGTGACTAACTAACTAATCTAAATTAATTAGTGTTAAACTACTAACTAAAAATGTCATTGGAGTAATTAGACTTAATTAAAACTAAACTAGGATTAGCGAGGCCTGGGCCCACTTGTCGGCGTACCGGGAGGAGGTTAAGCTGAGGTCAAACCTAGGTCAAACTTCGCCGGAGTTGACCGGGGCTCATCGCCAGCGAGGCCAGGGACGGCGGAGAGGTCTGAGTTTCCTCCTCCGGCGACCAAATGGCCCGGCGGAGGGCTCGTGGGCTGGAGCTCGCGTGCATCAAGTGGTGCGGTGGGAGTCTTGGGGTGGCGGAAACAAGCGTCGGCAGCGGCCGGTGGCGGGAGCTCGGGCGGGTTCGGAGTTACGGTGCAGGCAGAGTCCAAATGGTGGTCGAGGTCATCTCACGAGACAAGCGAGCACTATAGCGCACCTGAGCCTGAGCTCTGACGTCTTTTTAGCCACGACGGCGACATGGCCGGGCGGCGGTGAGCTTTCCGGCCTCGGTGAAGCTTGGCTACTGATGTCGAGAGGCATGGGAAGGAGAGCGAACGAGCGGAGCTCCACAGCGGTTGTAGGGCATGGAAGTGGGCTCGGGGAAGCACGGACGGCGTCATGGCGTTGCGCGTATCTCGGCGACGGAGGGAGAAGAAAGGCGATCACGGCGAGCGCAGAGCGGCGAGCTCACGCGTGACTCATCGAGGAGGAAGAGGGCGTCTTGGCGGAGCTTCTTGGCGTCGGCGGGGCATGGGGTGGCGGTGGCAGCGGCAGCAACAATGAAAGCAGCCCTCGATGCGGCTATATCTCCCGTGTCGAAGCCACGACTGAGAGCATAACCGCATTGAAAGCAATGTCGCAAGTGAGGTAATCTTCACACAACCCATGTAATACATAAGGAAAGAGATACATAGTTGGCTTACAATCGCCACTTCACTCAATACATGAGTAAAACATTACATCATACGAGATACAATCAAGGTCCGACTACGGAACCAAAATAAAAGACTACCCCAAAGCTACACGGATCCCGATCGTCCCAACCTGACTCCACTCTTGATCAACTGAAACGAAACAACACAAGAACAAGATCTTCATCGAGCTCCTCCTTAAGCTGGGTGCATCACCTGCCGGTTTCATCGGCACACCGCAAACTGGTTTTGGAAGTATCTGTGAGTCACGGGGACTCAGCAATCTCACACCAGCGAGATCAAGACTATTTAAGCAAAGGTAGGGCAAGTTAGTGAGGTGGAGCTGCAGCAAGCGACTAGCATATATGGTGGCTAACATACATAAATGAGGAAGCGAGAAGAGGAGGCAAAGCGCAGTCGAACAACTATGATCAAGAAGTGATCCTGAAACTACTTCGTCAAGCATAACTCCAACACCGTGTTCACTTCCCGGACTCCGCCGAGAAGAGACCATCACGGTTACACCACCTTGATTGGTGTATTTTAGTTAAGATCAACTTGGGTTTTCTACAACGGACATTAACAAATTCCCATCTCGCCACATAACCGCAGGCACGGCTTTGAAAGATAATACCCTGCGGGGTGTCCCAACAAGCCCATGATAAGCTCGCGATCAACGAAGGATATTCCTTCTCCCGGAAGACCGATCAGTCTCGGAATCCGGCTACAAGACATCTCGGCAGTAATAAAACAAGTCCAGCAAAGCCGCCCGGATGTGCCGACAAATCTGATAGGAGCTGCATATCTCGGTCTCGTGGCACACTCGGATGAGCAGTCCATACAACTAAAACCAAACCTCAAGTTGCCTTGAGGGGCGCCGCTGCAGCACTCTAGTTCGGACCAGCACTCGAAGGAGCACTGGTAGGGGGCTAAAATAAAGATGACCCTCGACTCAAAACCCAAGGGAAAAAGGGCATAGGTGAGGCAAATGGTAAAACCAATGTTGGGCCTTGCTGGAAAAGTCTTATTCAAAGCGAACTGTCAAGGGGGTCCATAAATCACCCAGACCGCGTTAGGGACGCAAAATCGAGAACATAATACCGATATGACGGAAACTAGAGGCGGCAAGAGGAACAAAACACCAGGCATAAGGCCGAGCCTTCCACCCTTTACCAAGTATATAGATGCATTAATAATATAAGATATATTGTGATATCCCAACCAGTAAACATGTTCCAACAAGGAACAAAATCTCCATGTTCAACAAGGAACAAACTTCATCTTCACCTGCAACTAACAACGCTATAAGAGGGCTGAGCAAAGCGGTAACATAGCCAAACAACGGTTTGCTAGGAAAGGATGGTTAGAGGTTTGACATGGCAACATGGGAGGCATGATATAGCAAGTGGTAGGCATCGTAGCATAGGCATAGCAAAAGAGGCGAGCATCTAGCAAGCAAAGATAGAAGTGATTTCGAGGGTATGGTCATCTTGCCGAAATCCATAAGGAAGAAGAACGAATCCATGAAGAAGACAAGCGGACGAAGTCGAATGAATCCTCACAACTCCGAACGAAGCCAAAGCTAACGAGAGAAGCAACCGGAAAGAAACAAACAACATAGTAAACAACCATCACATAAACATGTCATGATGCACAATCGAGTATGATGCATGTCCGTTTAAAGAGGCATGGCATGGCAATGTGCACAAACAAACTACAAGTTAAATGGAGCCCAATATGCAACGAAGTTGCATATTGATGAACACCACATTCAAATATTTAGTTCAATCTCGATTAGGCTACCCAACAATATTAAATGTTATTAACCATGGCAAGGGGTGAAGCATAATGAAACTAACTATTTAGGCAAAATTAAATGAGGCCGGAAACAACAACAACAATTCGGAAAATCCTCATGTGCATATTTATAGATTAGGAACTGATCTGACCTAAAGCATATTTTAGAGTTGTTAAACATGCAAAATAAAGCTACCATGTTAATCTATGCATTTTCTACCCCATTTACATATATAATTTATTTAAAATGGAGCTACGGTTATTTAGTTATGAAATAAATCATTTTAGCATGGCATTTAAGCAAATTAATGCAAACAACCATTATAAACATTTAGATGTTGTTATCAAGATCACGGATGACATGTGCAAGTTTTATGCAATATTATGAAAAACGTTAACATGAGCATGTTAAAGCATTGTGTCACCGTGGTGGAAGAAAGGGGTGCCACGACAACTAATCCGAAAATGGTGCCACGGCAACATATCGGTTCGATAACTCGATTGAGATATCGGTACAAAGGAAAAGCGTGTGAGCGAGTCATGCAAGAATGGTGGGGTGATCCCGATTCCGGGTTCCCACGGCAGTGGCATGGCAAAGAGAGCATCGCAAGGATGATTCGATCACGGTCGGTCATCAGGGTTATACCTTGAGCGTTCAAAGCGGGGCGGTTCGCGTTTAAGTAGAGGGAAGTAGTCGTTCTCACGATGATCGTCGAGGAAAGTGGGGAAGTAGTCGTTACCGGCGTGGGGGAAGTGGCGTTCACGTTCGATGGTAGTGGTACATCTCGTCGCCGGAGTAGTTGTTCATGTCCGTGGATGTTAGGGTCCACAGGATCTTGAGTCGACGGTAGTGGTACACACGTCATCGGGTACTTGTCGGATCGAGAGGTACTTGGCGTATCGTCGGGTACTTGTCGCATCATCGTGGAAGTAGTTGTTCACGTTTGGAGTTGAACTTGCCGCTTCGTGGTACATGGGTCTTCGAACTTGCGGTATTGGCCGAAGCGAAGGGGTACTTGTCGTTATCCACCCCTCGAGTAGTCGTTCCGTGTAGTCGAACTTAGCGGAACGAAGGGTACTTTGGCGCATCACCGTGTAGTCACTTTCGTTTGTTCGGAGAGGATCTTGACGAAAACCATGGCGTCCTCGGGCTCGGAAGTGAAGATGCCCAGAGGCAGCAGCGTGTCAGGCCCAACCCAGGTGGTGGTCTGGCCGGCCACTGCGGTGGTGCTTTCAGGGGCCTGTGAGCTAGTGCTCCATGGAAAAGCGCGCTGCTGGTCATGCGAGGATGGTTGAGGCTGCTTGCGGTTCAGCGTTGCGGCGGACGAGGGGCGGCGAGAGGTGGAGCAGCAGGTGGGCTGGCCTGGCGTGGAGATCGGGCATGGCGCAGCTAGATGGCGCGGACGGCAGAGGAGGAGGCCGCATGTGGCGGAGTGCGGAGGCGGTGGTGCTGGCCATGGGCTCGGCGGCGGGACTCCGGGCTCTGGTGGTCTCCACCAACGGAGGGGCCGGCAAGGCGAGGGGACGGCGCAGAGGAGATTGAGGCCGGCGGCAGGCTCGAGGAGATCGGGCGCGGGCGCTCTGGAGCTGCTCGTCGACAGGGAGGCCACTGGGGTTCTACTGGTGGCAGCGGCGAGAGAGTGGAGAAGCCGCGGACAGGTGGCCTTGAAGAGAGGCGCTTCGGAGGAGAGGAAGGAGCGGAGGCGATGGAGATGAGACGGAGGAGACGGCTCGGCGGCGATGGAGGGCACGAGCGAGGTGGAGGGAGAGATCGAGAGGAGGGAGGCGATGGGAAGGAGATGGGGTCGGGAAGGACGAGGGGGTGGCGGCTGCCGGAGGGAGCGAGCAGGGAGGCGGTGGGATCGAGCAGAGCTCTCCTGCAGCTAGGGTTAGAGGGGCATCGGCTGGGCCTAGGTGGGCCTAGGGAGGCCATGGAGGAGCCTTGGCCCATGCGGGACTGGGAAGCGGGCCGGGCTGAGGTGCAGCTGGGCCTGAATGGCCTGCATGGGCACCCTCTCTCCCTCAAAGAGAAAAAAAAACAGAGATAAGGAAGAAAAGAAAGAGGATAGGGGACAGTTGACGGGCGGATAGTTTTCCCGGACTCACAAAAATATGAGAATTTAACAAAAATGACCCAGGATTTTTGTGGAACTCGGAAAATGATGAAAATAATAATGGCAAGGTTTGGGGACCAAACTTGAAGCAGAAAAAGGAGCAGAAATTATTTTGCAAGTGTGTTATGGTGAATTCCAAATAAATGGAATTATTTTAATATAGCTCCTAATATCGGAGGATATGTTATAAAGAGAAGTCAACCTTCCCTCGATTTAAATGGATCGAAAAATCCATACAATTTATTTAGTTGAGTTTTTAAAATTAAAGATATGATGGCATGATGAGATGATGCAATGCAAGAGATGACATGAGCAATGCACAAACAAAACAAACCACACGACAAAACTCGAAACCCTAGAAGGCAAGCTGAGGCTCGGTCTTGAGGCGTCACAACCTCCACCACTACGAGAGGATCTCGTCCGAGATCTAGGATGGCACCGGAGAAAAGCGGAAGGGAAAGGTAAAACAAAGTTGCTTCTCCGACAAGCGGTGAAACCAAAGAACCTTGAGAGGTTGAACAAAATGAAAGAAAGAAAACAACGAAGATGAAGGAAGTTGAAAACACTCTGTTAGAAAAGAGGAACAAGGACCATTACGAGAACTTGAAGGTTGCAAAGACATGGATCAAGAGTTTAAAGGAGAAAATAGAATTGAAACCACTCGGTTAAAACTAGATCGAGAAGGAATAAGATTGATATGATTTGGGCAGCACTCCGACTAAAAGATGAAGAAAAACTTGATAAGATGAAAAGAACTTGAAGAGATGACACAACCTCCGGTTAAATGGATAAGCAAGAAAAAGAACATGATCTTGGCAAAACGAGACGATGGGTCGAGAGCAACATCACAATGCCTTCAAAAGCGAAAGAATAGAATCTAGATTGTTGGGATAAAGGGATGGAGAAGAAAATGACAACTTCTACCACAAATGAATTTGAATGAAGCATCCTTAAAAGAAGGATAGAAGCGGAGTTGTTTGAAAAACAACAACGATAAGGATAAGTTTGTAGTGGGCTTATGAAAACATCTCAAAATTATGAGGTGAAATTCTGCCACTAACGAAAACAAATGCTTGCTTGAGATCAACGAAGAGATGAAAACTGCTTTACAGAGAGGATAGTTAAAAACTTGGATCATTGATAAGCACCACAAATAGCAACAATCCTTAGGAAAGCTTTTAGGTGAAATCTATAGCCCAAGATAACTCCAATGAAGAGATTGATGGATTTAAAATACCTCATTCTTGACAACATGTGAATCATGAAGCATGAAGGAAAATTGTCAAGAATGACATAACACCATCTCAAGAGATAAGGTAGAAAGAATTGCACTTGAAATGCAAGAAGAAGGATACTTGAACTCCTCAAAACAAAACATGTGTTGAACACCATGCTTATTTTAGAGTATAGCTTGCGGATCATAACTCAGAGAGAAATCTTGAAGAACAATTGAAGAATGAAAAGAATCCTTGAGGAAGCACCATGTAGAGCCTCCATGATGAACTCCGATAAACAAAAGGGTGATAGAAAGAAAGAAGTTGACAACACAAGGTGAAGCCTTGCGGTGATAAGATGAAGCTTTGAAATGATATAACGAGAAAACTTGGAACTCGGAAAGAAAGATGAACAAATGAAATCACGAATTTTGACGATCCTCAGAATAAGGAATTGAACTTACTAGATGAAACAAGAATAAGAATTACATTATGCTCATCCTTCACCAATTAAATTGATGACAAGCAATGGATTTGGCATACTACTTATTCTCGTAGAAAGGATTAAGATAGATATGGCACAAACTTGGGAAGGTCTTCAAACGAACCACCGTAGAATTGAAACAACGAATAAATCTATGTAGTAGCGTAGACGAAGAGAACTCTTGAACTAAACACCATAATACTTGAGAATGAATGAAGAAAAGAGAACGAATAAGCCGGAAGAAATTGGAAAAGCGAATAAAGATGCTTGACAAAATTTAGATACATTAAAATGAAGAGATCATGAACTGATTAGAGGATATTTGAATGATGCACCGGTGAGATTTGGAGAACAAGAGTTGAACAGCTTGAATGAATAATTACGAGATGATGGCTCAGAAGAATCAAACTGAAAAGACTCTGAAATGCTCAGGTCGGTTAAAAGAATTCTCACAACCGAAAAATAATTATGAGAGGATGGCACGAAGCTAGAACCATGAATCTTGAAGAGAATGGACCAAGATTTAGGAGAAATCCTTCTTCGGTCTTCAAATCGACGCATTTGAAACACCACCATGAATTGTTGAAGCACTCGGAATGAAAATTAGAAAGGTTGAACCACAAGATGAAAAAAGAATTTGAAAAGATCTTGGAGAAAGACATTTGACCGATGATAACTCATTCTACGCCAAACTTTGCAATGAATTTTTAGAATAGCTACGGGAAAATAAAAGAGTCGGGTAAGATCCTCGAAAAGACCCGT